>NW_021011485.1:4068266-4504041 GCF_003987935.1 Bombyx mandarina | reverse complement strand
ACTGTTCTTGAATTTCCTCATCGTGTTGTATTATTGGGGCGACGGTGTCAGTTACCACTTGGTTTTCTTGTGGTTCGATGGGAACAGGTAGCGCTTCGTAGCGTAGTCGATCAAGAAGAGACTGGTCCAACAGCCTAAGCCGCTGGATAGCCCTCACCTGATCTGACAGTCGTTGTGTCGAAACATTCACGGTCGGGCACAATGTCTGAAACACAGAAAACATTTTTGAGCGATACGCAGAAAGGTTGGTTTCTCCCTCCGTAGCCTCATAGTACGCTCGCATGACATTCATATTTATATTTTCGTTCCAACGCATGCGAGAGCGCACTACACCACTGGTAGCGGGGACCGTAGACGGGGCATTTCGCCTCGTTGATCCCAAGCGTGCCAATGGTGGGCGGCCCCGGCGCACAGGTCTTGGCGGCGCAGGGGACGGCTGTGTTTCGTCGCTGGATAAACTTTCAATTCTCGTCGGACTTGGAGAGCCATCCGACGAACACGACGGAATACATGGTGATGTTCTTTGTGCGCCACAGGTCACCTGTCTACACTGTCGACTTGGGTTTTTCCTTAATGCAGTTGCCGTCGACATGGACGTGTCACATTGCAGTTTTCTTTAAATTCTTTATTTTCATTTTTGCATCCAACTTTACACTTTCTCTTTTTGTTTTTATCATTTTTAAAATTTAATTATTTGTATTTTTTCTGTAAATATTTGTAAAAATTTAGGTAAAATTAAATAAATTTTAATTTTGCAATTTTTGACACGTCTGTTGTTATTATTATTATTATTAATTATTTGTAGAATTTATACTTTAATAGGAAGTAAGTATATTGTTATGTGCAAAGATGATGTGATTTAGATGTGTGAAATCTAAGACAGGTCGTGCTTCAAATTTGCCAAGTAAGCGATATGACGATTTTTAAAAGTTGCTACACTGATTTTTTACATATGGCGTACCTACTATCTCTACTACTACTACTTGCTACCTCACTCTCAGTTGAGAGTAATTCAAATTTTAGACTTATCAAGGGACCGCGTGATAAAAAAAAACACCTTGTCAGACATTTATTGCATGTTACAAACGTCTTTCCTTGCGACTTCCTCTCTAAAATCACTTAATTATTACAAATTTAACGAATTTACAATAGTTTTTTACTCGCTACGAAACAAAACTATTTTATTTAAATAGTTCCGCAGAGAGATTTTGTCGGTAACCTTTTTCCCGAAATATCTAAGCAGAATGTCTAAATATGTTTTGATGATACATTTTAATAAGAGGTATTTATGATTAGTGTCATGACCAATAGATATCTTTATTTTTATCGCTCAGATTAATTGATGATCAATTATCAATTATCGTTTGTTCGACGACTATTGGTGATTGTTCGATCATAAAAACAATTAAATTCCCAATTATTAAATATTTTATATCTAATAAGCAAACTATCACCTCACGCCACCTTTTTTATTTTCGGGTTATTTTTATTTTTAATCATTTGTTCGTCATTTGCTCGTTAATGTTCGAGTCTAAATTGTTTGTTCGTCTTTTATTTATTTATAATTAATTAAACAAATGATCACCCTTAAGTTGTCCCTCCTTACTAGATATCTTTATTTTTATCGCTTAGATTAATTAATTTTGATCAATTATCGTTTGACGACTATTGGTGATTGATCGATCTTAAAAACAATTAAATGAAAAAAACGAAGCCTTGTAATGTATATCAATCAAGATGCTTCTCGATAATAATAATTAAGTCAATATAGACATAAATAAATATTTTTTTTAAATAAAATCTTGTTTATAGAGTATATATATATACCAAGTTTATTCTTTCATATTAAATGAATTTCTACTAAATGTCCCTGCAATATATTTCTTTAACTTATAAATAAGTATCATTTCAACAAAAACAGATTTTGTGTGCATTACATTAACATTTTTTGAACTACGTAATGAATTTAGTAATTATTATTTTATTATAAAATACAAGATCATAACTATCTCCTATTGCATGGTAATGAATAGTATCATTTTAACACGAAAGTTGTACTCCTAAAATATTCTTAAAATAATTAGAAATCACTGAAACTTCTATGTGCTTGTTAATATTCAATATCATTAAAAATAACTGAATTTATTAAAACCGCGCTAATCGTACTTTAAGGATAATTGGCCGTCTTCACTGACATTTTTTTGTTGAAGTATTGTTGAAGCTTACAATATTATTTTTGATCCTACATAAGAAATAATAGACATTATAAATCGCACACTTGTTAGCAAAACGCTAGTAAATACGGCCATTGCCAGCTGACTGACAAAACCAGCGCATGCGCAATGTAGGCGTGAGGTGATGGTTTGCATAATAGATATAAAATAATTAAAAATTGGGAATTTAATTGTTTTTATGATCGAACAATCACTAACAGTCATCGAACAAACGATAATTGATCAAAATTAATTAATCTGAGCGATAAAATTAAATATATCTAGTAAAAGGGGTCAACTTAATTGTGATTATTTGTTTAATTAATTATAAATAAATAAAAGACGAACAAACAACTTTTACTTTTGAAAATTAACGAACAAACGACGAACAAATAATTAAAAATAAATAAAATCTGAAAAAAAAAGGGGGCCAAATTCAGTAAGCCCACTCTCTATAACAGGTGACTGAAGTTAGCCCCTCAAAAATTTTTTTTTCATATTTTCTACTTATTTTCTATTAATTCGTTTGTTCATCATTTGTTCATGATTGTTCACTGTTAATAATTGTTTGTTCTGCATTTATTTATTTAAAAAATAATATTTAAAAATATACCTACAAGTTAGCCCCTCTAATGCAATTTTTAATATTTTTTCATCCTTAATGACTCGTAAATATTCATTTTCGATTGTTCTTATATAAAACACGTTTGTTCTCTTTCGAAATTACTCATTTTTTGTTTAATTAACTATTTGTATTAGTTGAATAATTATGTATGCAAAATATGTGTACTGCGCATGCGTCAACTATAATGCCTAAACTTTCTACGCGGTTTTAATCGTGAAAAAAAAAACAAATATAAATCCTGAAGGACAATTAATTGGTATACAGTTTAATTAAAAAAATTAAAAAATAAATAAATGAAATAATGTGCAAACCAAACTGTTTACCATCCACATTTGATTGTCGGGCAGATAGAAAACGAAAATTCACTCAAAGTGAACCTCGGCCTGCATTTGTGAAACCGCAAAGACTCACTAATACTCACTATTATCAAGAAGATTGAAGAGATAAAATGAATGTGTCATATAACCTTTTGCCATACCTTGTAGTCAAGGTAACTGTAATAATTAGTTACACTCACAGATCTCATAATCAAATAACAATATCAGAAAAAAGGAGAATAGTTTGTTAGTTAGTGGAAGTAGCCAGAATGGGCAAGTGGACCTCAGTTCCTATTATATAAGGTCCTAGGAAGTTTGCGATAGTGAAAATTTATCACAGTGTAATATCACTTACTTACTTTAACAGTGAAGGAAAACATTGTGATGAAACCTGCACACCTAAATGTTATTAGGATTTTCTTAGGTGTGTAATCCACCAACCAGCACTAGGCCAGCGTGGTGGACTAAGGCCTAAAAACCCTCTCAATGGTAGTGGAGGCCAGTGTCCAGCAAGGGGAGATTTATATGGGCTGATGATGATGACTAGGAAGTTACATATACTACTACTACTACGACAGTACACATATAATCCTATATATTTACAAACTATACGTTTGTTGGAAATTGATAACATTATTTCATATTTCCAGATGTCCAGCCACTTGAAAATAGGTGTAGTAATGACAAAGCTATCCAAGTAGCTCCAGCACAGGAACACAAAGGCAAGGCAAGTGTGTATTGCCACATCACCCCTTAATATATCTGAAGCAAGTACAAGTAAACAATCAGAACCAGCAAAAAGAAAACTGTTGTTCCTGAGGACAAATTTGACAGTGATCAGTCAAATGCAGAAGGATCAGCTGTTGAGAGTTATCTCTCTCTATATCCACTCCATCAAAGACTTGTGCACTTCATTTATTGAAATTAATATTAATGAATATTAATTTAAATTATCGTGCGAATTTTGTGGTCAAAACATTTAAGTGTATTTTATAAATAAATATTCATTCTCAGTATTAATGTTGTTTTAATCTTCGATTGAAAAATTGGTTCTTAATGAATTTAGTTGGAGCTAAATGCTGCTTGGAGCTTAATATTTTCGAATAACATAAACACGTGACTTTAAGCATAAACATATTTTTTGGTTAGGATAATTAAACAGTATAGCAACCCTAACGCCTGCCGCGTCGGCAGCCGTTGATCGGCGCCGCGAACAATCAGGGCTCGTTGTCGGGCTAACTTGTAGGTATATTTTTAAATATTATTTTTAAATAAATAAATGCAGAACAAACAATTATTAACAGTGAACAATCATGAACAAATGATGAACAAACGAATTAATAGAAAATAAGTAGAAAATATGAAAAAAAAAATTTTTGAGGGGCTAACACTGAAGTAATAGGTCTATGGGGGCTAACTTCATTCACCTCTCGATTACACACGGTGCTGTCGCCATAGAGTATAATGTACAGATTACAAAAATAGGGTATAGCAACAGGTATGTATACGAGTATATGGAGACGTGAACAAGTTTGAATAATTGTCATGAACCTAGTAACACTTTACTATACTATAGTATAGAGTTTATATATATCTACGTACCTATCTACCACTGAGATTTGAGAATTGTAATAAATAGTACCTACCTGCTACTAAATTACTATTGCATAGATTTCTTTGTTTACGTGTCGATCCTTGCGAACGAAATACATGCCTACGAAAATAAATATATCTATCAAAGTCGTTTATGGAATTGTATCAAAGCTGCATTGTAAAACTGCTGCCGTGGACTAATTGTTAAAATGAATAACGGTGATATTAGTGCTCCAAAAGGACGAGGCCGGGGGTGGCAAATGAACAACCAGGCACGCGAGCTCCGGCGGCCTAAGGCAGTTTCAGACGAACCAAAGGGTATGCATTGTTCACATTACGAATACAGTAGACTTTCTCAATCCAATAATCCAATTCCGGCAACTTGTGACGTCGCACACTGGCCCGCACGTATTGCGTTCTTCATAATTATAATACCTACTTCAGGTGAAAGTTAGATTTTCATTTTTAAATCGTCGTTTAATCCAGGCAAACGAATTTTTATATCGAGACATAACCATCGTACATTAGTTCGATTTATTATGTGCTGGTTATAATTTTCGTAATAGTAAATTACGAAATTGGTATGGCTAATCCAGGGTTTTTTTTTTATTTCATATAAATAATTCACTGACCTTTTGTTTTTCAGTGGATACTTCTAAATCGAAGTTATCAGCAGATGCTAAAGAATGGTACCCTGCAAATTACACTTCTCAAGCGCTACCCGCTTACAATACTGAACCTGCCCCATATAGACCATCTCGCCCCTCTGTACAAGGTAGACTTCGTCAAGCTCAAGATCAAAATCCATACAATTTGGATGACATGTCTTATTCACTTGAAGAAGCTGAAAACATGGATCTACGGGTTAGTTTATTAAACAAACTAATCTTATATTTTCCTTAAAATATAAACTGCAAAGAATATCGGTTCAATACTTAATGTCAATGACTAAAATACATATTTCAAAGACAAGTTCTTGTTATATCTTACATGATAACAGTCCTCACTTTTCTCCAAGACATAACACACAATATCTTCATAGATCTCTTGATCTCCTGCTCATATCAAATGACTATTATAGTATTCTCATTATATGTTCCTACTGAATTATTTTTATAATGACTAATTTTGTAAATTAAAAGTTTTTAAATTAATTTGCTATATCAAGCAGTAGCTGTTCCTATAGAGGTGGGTCACACCTGTTTGTCTATGGGCCCTATGTATCATATAACTAACTGAAACACTATTTTTGAGCAGTCTAAACTTAAATAAAATTATTTTCATAAAGCATTGCTCACTATCACCAGTACTACTAAAATTTCTGCTTTGGAAATTAAGTCTTCGCTTGCAGCTTCACATTCAGATTACTGGTTATTTACAAAAACCAATTAATAACTATGACTAATCACTTTAAATTGCTATAACATTACTTTTCGAGTCCATCAAGTCCTGTAAACATGCTTAAATCATTAAGAAGAAAAAAACTGTTCAGTATTTTTTTTTTGTGTATACAAAAGGAATTATTAAGTGCAGTTATGTCTGTGCTAAATAAATAAATAAATGCAACTACTACTTTTAGTAGTGGGAAGTAGCCTGGCTGTGCACCTGGAATTGATTATGTCATGAATCAGGTGGACAGTTTGCTTGTGTGCCTACAATGGCTATAAAAAAAAACAAATTACATTAACTATGCTACAGTACAAAATGATTATGTATATTTATATCAGTAAACATATTATAAAATATTATAAATTATATAAAACACAATTTATTATTTATATTTTATTTCATATTATAGATTAAAAAGAAACCTAATCTATATATATAAAAATGAATTGCTGTTCGTTAATCTCGCTAAAACTCTAGAATGGCTGGACCGTTTTGGCTAATTTTGGTCTTGAATTATTTCTGGAAGTCCAGAGAAGGTTTAAAAGGTAGATAAATATGAAAATGTAGCGGAATTATATAAAAATATATTTTTTATTTTTTCTTTGACCGATTCCTTTTGTTTAAGTTTATTTTATACAAAAGCTTAGGTCTTTTATTTATCGATTGAGGCACTACGAAGTCTTACTGGTGGTAGGACCTCTTGTGAGTCCGCGCGGGTGGGTACCACCACCCTGCCTATTTCTGCCGTGAAGCAGTAATGCGTTTCGGTTTGAAAGGTGGGGCAACCGTTGTAACTATACTTGAGACCCATAGAACTTATATCTCAAGGCGGGTGGCGCATTTACGTTGTGCATGTTTATGGGCTCCAGTAACCGCTTAACACCAGGTGAGCTGTGAGCTCGTCCATCCATCTAAGCAATAAAAAAAAGTCTGCACAACACAGGACTGTAGCAAAAATACCCAGGATAGTGTTGCCTTTCTATGCAACTTCACACTACACCTTACCATTAGGAAAGCTAGAATTCACTGGTACAATTCTGTTTAATAATATTAAAATTAAATAAAAATGTTTAATTTGCTCTTTTTTTGCAGGAGAACATAGCAAACTTGATAACTGTTATGTGTGAGATAACCTTTGACCCGGGCAAGTTTGACACCTTGTGTGGTCCCTTGGTGGATTCATTTGCTTCAACACTTAATGATGAAAGCTATACCAGACCCTTGGTGGATGCCATTGTTAATCAGGTAACCATAAATATACACTAAACTTATACATGACTATCCATACTTTTTTTTTCTTTCATTTTTTAACTTTCATGCTGTAAACTGTAATAATACAGTCAATTGTGTATTGACAGTCAATCGGCGAAGCAAATTTCCGGTACAATGGAGCTCGTTTGTGTTCAATGTACGATTCAGTGGCGCAACCCGAGGAGTCTGTATTCCGCGAGTGCCTGCTCGAGCGCTGTTCCGTTGAGGAAAACAAGATTATCAGCGGCTTGGAAACTTCAGAGGAGAATATGCGTGGATTTGCTATGTTCCTTGCCGAGATTTATACTCAGCTTGAGGATAGTCAAGTAAACATCAATATTTACATATTACTTTCTTCACTATATTTTTTCATAAATATTAATTTTTTTTTCGACTTATCTCATATTAGTTTGTGGTAATTCACTTTGATCTGCGCTACTTTCAGGGAGGAAGAATAAAGACTCTCGGTGAAAGTCTCTGCAAAGTTTTTCTGCATCTATTGGACACTGATAAGGAGTCAAACATCAAAGCTGTTTGTCAACTGCTCAAGGTAACCTGCATTTCGAAATCGCTTTTTATATTTGAGTTTAAACAGCATTATTGTTTTTGATGTGTCTAAAAGTAGTTTATCTGATGACTTTATTTCATACACAGATTATGTCAATAATATTTTAAATTTATTTATTTACTTACTTTATTTCATACACAGATTATGTCAATAATATTTTAAATTTATTTATTTACTTAATAGTATCAACAATATGAGAGCACCAATTCAGAACATTAAAATGCATGATAAACGTCCTCTCAATTAAAGGTGCCAACAAAAACACAAATAAAATAACAAAACAAAATAATGACAAAATCAAATTATAAATTATAATTCTGATGAAAAGCATGTTTTTGGGAACTTAGCTATAATTCTCTAAAATTCGTTACTATTTAGTTTGATGTAAAATATATTTACAATTATAGAGGAATGCAAAAAAAGTATCAATAAAATTTCATTGTTTTGTGACAATTAAGTTCATTAAAATAGACTTCGCAATTTTTTGCTAAATGCAAAAGCGAATCATTAATTTTAAACAAGTTAAGAGTATATGAAAAAATAATAATACAGAAAATTATCAATTTTATCTTAATATTTTACATACTAAAGGTTGCATAATGTTGCATATATTTTAGCTCTTCGTTCTTCCAATCTATTTTGCATACCCATAATCATGTTATCAATGATATTGTGAGAGTGCATTCCATTTTTCCTGTAATATATTTTTATTATATAAAATTAGTAGGGACAAGATATATTTTCTTAATTAGCCTTCTATACAAGGTCTATAGAGCCTTAAGTTATGCGAGAAAACTAATCATAACCAATAATTTTAACGTCTCGAAGACATTCGACATTACGCCGATATATGAGTGTATGCATTTTATTACTACATTAGCTTTCTCATTTTTTTACATATCGTGTTGCTTTTACGTGCACCCAAAAAAATATCCTTACACTATATTCTTATTCAAAGATGTTAAACTTTCCTGGGCGTCTCTACCTTTTCTATCATCTGGCTTCAGATAAAATGGTCTCATATGTGACCTCATATAACTTCGCTCTCATATAACTTCGATCAAACTATCGTATTCCAATTTTCGTGATAGAATGCAAAATTAACTCGAGCTACTTAATAGCATGTGGCAATAAAAGGGCCCTTGGCAGTCAAATGTGACTTTATTTTGGCCAATTTCAGTCTACTTCTCACAGTATTTTTAATTACTATCCCTAGAAAATATTGGAGTTTCATTCTTACCTCAAAAGAAGTTCAGTATAACTAAACACGCTGCTAATGACGAATCCGGTCATATAAGGCCATATAATAGCTTATTTTACATGCCCATTTTTCTTAAATCGGTTATCTTATATAATATTTTAAAGATTTCGTGTGTTTGGCTCTTTTTTCCACATGTTTATTTACGTAGATGGGGGTCGATAACCTAAGAAACAGCTGGTGACTAAGCGGTTAATGAATAACGTCACTGTGACACAAATGATCGATGGCCCTTGACTCTATTTTATACTTCCGGGGTAAAGAGACCCACTGTCGTTAGACAATAAGTCAACGCCTTCAGCTCTAACACTAGGAACAGGCTTAGGGATCCCAGTAATCATACTCGTCGAACCCGGCAAAGAGTACGACGTGCAATCTAAACTAAACATTAGCTCGCTGAGCTTCTTGCCAGATCTTCTCAGTGGGTCGCGATTCCGATCCGGTAGTAGATTCATTCGCGAAGCAGCTACTCTTGAGTTGTTAGGTCCCTTTTGGAGGTGCTCGGGTAGCTGTTAGCAAATGCCACCCCTCCTGGCTGAGCCCGTGCTCGCACACCTGCCCTGGTGATACTGGAAAGACCTCCGGGCCACCAGAATCATTCAATCATAAAAAAAGACTTAACCTAATGTGAATAGAAAACATTAACTCCAAACCCACTACCGTACCAACCAAATTGCACTTTCCAAAATTTTTAATTATTTACACATTTAAACGTTGTAAATACCATTATAAAACAATCTTAAAATATGCATAAAATATTCTTTTCACTTTTTACTTTAGTAAATGACTATTTATACCTAAATATCATTTGGTCTGTGAAAAGTGAGAGCGAGCGGGTAGTGACGAATGAGTGAACGTGATAGAAAGAATAAACTTTATTTTGCTAATTCGTTGCCGCTAAGTGGTCGGCTAACGAAGAGCGTAGCGCCATCTGTGCTCCGTTTAAGTACTATATGGGTGAACCTTGAATATCTTATAGAAGTATCTGTGACAATAGAATAATAATAGTATACAAATTTATAATTTCAATTAATTATAGTCGAATTTCGACTACCAAGGGGATCACTAGTATACTATATGAATTGTTTGTGTCAGTTGTCGGGTCTGGCCCTCGACGCGGACTGCCCGACGGGGATGCACGCGACGTTCGAGCGGCTCCGGCGGCGCGGGTCGCTGCCGCTCGTGCGCGCCGTGCTCGACCTGCGCGCGGCCCGCTGGGGGCTCGCCGACACCTCGCACCAACACGGTAACGCCGACACGACATCCACCTCGAGACATGAGGTCGAACTCAATTGTTTTGTATAACGTACACTGTCCCTTCCAACACTTCAAACCAGAACGCATAATCTCTTCGTTACTTACTTACTTACTTTTTATAACGTGACGTTAGTCCTTTATCGGGTAAGTGGGTCGTGCACACGCCCTATCTATACTAATATATAAATCTACAGTGGTTTGTAAGGATGTTCTGTTATAACTACTAAATCATGCATCCGATTGACTTTAAACTTGGTATCCATGTAGGCTAATATTTATATGAGTGCTGGACTCCCTACACCAGTTGCGGGGCGTTAATGATGAGAATCTTTGTTCGGGTGAGAAATAATTATGTTAATTTTAATGCCCGGCAAAGCGGACGGGTACAGTTAGTAATTAATATGAGTGAAACAGTTGGCGGCATGAACGGCGGGTCGGATTACGTGGAGGGCGGTTTCCTGGCGGACGGTCACTCGCTGACCGCCGAGGAGCGCGCCTTCCTGCAGAGCAACCTGCCGCCGCACAAGCACCAGCCCATAGACGACGATATACTGTACGTATGATACTCATTGCTCTCACTCCTTTATGCTGTATCCAAGGCTAGTGGATCAATGTGGTAAAAAGTAAACAAACAACATTATTTACAATATCACGATTTTTGCACTCAAACACACTATTTAATCATGTGTTAAACCACTTAAGAAACACCTAAGAAAATAAATATATAAAAGATCATTTAATTCAGACCATCTTAAGTTCATATGTTGTAAGTAGAGTAATACGTATAACTATGTTGGTAAATATAAAATTAAAATTAAAATTAGCAAAATTATTAAAACATTTAAACATTTAATTCATAAACCTGTATCTAAAGTACATATTAATGCTGAAATTGTTTTAAACTAATCATTTAAACACAATAGGTATATAAATAAATTCCTAAAAATTGAGGCCACAGACTAAACAACGACATGGCAATTTGACATTTCGTAAATCTATCGCCTTTATGAAACATAAAGATGCACCTTTGGTGAATGAATCATTCTAGAAAATAAAACAAATGATCTTTTCATGACAAGTTTTAACTAGTGTATGCTATAAAACCTTTTTACTGTGTTTTTGGAAGTGTTATAAAACGTTTCTATTACAAAGGTTAGTATAGGCAATGCCACACCATAAAAACGCTTAGTAAATGAAATATTGAAATGTACTATGTGTGAATGTATTCAACTTTTTAAACATAAACTAAATAATATTACAAACAACCAAAAGCTCATATCATTATTTTTATAATAATTTTATGGGAACTAGTTCATTATCTTACATTCACGAGCTATCCTAGCCATTCATTTGGTCATACTATGTCCAACACTATACATTGTCTTTGGTTACTCGTCGGCCATTGTTTTTTATTACATTAATCTAAGATTGGACAACGTATTATTATCTTGTTTTGTTCAGTTGTTGTCTTTAACAAATCGCTTTGAGCGAAAATCAAAATAACCTATTCTGAATTTATATTATTACTATTATGTTTAAATTGTTTAACAATAACGTGTATTATGTATAGAAATAAGCATCAATGTAAAGGAATCTTGAAATATTTTTATTTTCATATCATGTATCAAATCGCCTAAAAAATTTAATTTCACAGGGAGGAGCTTGAGAACGACTCGTGGGAGACTGGAATGGATCCTGAAATGCAGGAGAGCTTCCTCGAGTTTCTCAAGATATCGAATCAGATAAAGCGATAACCGCCCCGGACGACGGAACCCTCACAACGCGGGAGACAGACCAATCTTACTTTACGATTAGACAATGGTCGAAATATTATAATAAAATCTAAAAAAAAAATTAATAAAAACTTTTAAAAATCCTAAAAAGTCAAAGGAGTCAGGAAGTTGAGGTTGTCATAGCATTGCATGCCCGTTGCCCAGTCTCTTAAATTAAACTACTACTTAAATTAAAAACGAAACGAACGCCATCTATGATCGAATAAAGACATGTACTCACGCTTTGCGCTCGTCACGTGTAGCTTTCACAATACAACATAAACATTTAGGTGCTCCAATAGTTACTAAGAAATAGTTTAATAAAAGCTTATTCATATTAATTACGCTTTTTTATTACGATCAACATAGTGTAGCGTAGGTTACTTGTCAGTAAAGATTTTATTGTCCTTATTTTTGTGTTAGATTGTTAGAAAACGCGTTTTGGTCTGTCTTCGAACCCGCATAGTGTTTACGTATAACTAATGTATAATGTTCAAGATTTTTATATTTTGATCATTTGACGGAAATAATGTAAGCTGAGAAATGTTAGAGAGATATTTTTTTAAAAGAGATTTATACGTAAACACGTCCGTATGCGATTGTAAAGACTAAATGTAAACAAGCGCTTAGTATTTACGAAATTACCTCGAAAAAAACCTATTGTAAAATTGTTGATTCAATCTCTTACTAGTGGACAAAGATACTTATTACAACAATTCAAACTCAACTGTGCTTTTGGTTAAAACGTACTCTTGTATCACTTCCTCGTTATGTGAAATTAATAAAAAAAAGACTTTCAATAGTACATTGTGCACCAAGGGAGAAAAGTTGGACATTTCCTCCCGCGTGTTTGCATTTTACATGAGATGTTCTACTTTACTCCCGCGGTGCACATACTATTTTTTCTCCTACCAGGCCGAAAGTTCGTGGAGTACCGAGCCGGGGTACAGGGGCGGAGCCCCCCATACTCATAAGAAAACAATGTTAACTTTTTTTTATAAACTACCACAAATTGAATAAGAACTGTCTGATGAAGTCATTTTTGTTTAATACTTCACTATTAAATTTTATTGCCTTTTGTTTATTTCACTTTTACACTAAACACAATATTGAAAATTACCCAAGCACAACAATGGCGGAGAATTTTAGGTGCGTGAGAGCGGACGTAGACACTAACGCGCATGCGCACTTGTCAGTACCCAGGGAGGAAAAGTTACACTTTCTTCCCACAGCGGGAGGAAAAGTAAGACTTTCTTCCCTGTACAGTGGGAGGAAAAGTTAGACTTTCTTCCCTATACAGCAGGAGGAAAACCGAACTTTTGGCGTAGGTAGGAGAAAAAAATAAATGCAATAACTTTTGTAATACGTATAAGTCCTATTATTTTTTTTAATTCCCACCTTTGTGAAGGCCATATTTTATAAATGTCTTGTTTACATTTCGTCTCTCGAGTTAATTTAGTGATCTCTAAGTTTTCTTCTATATGCATGTTAATGACAAAAAAGCATTTTCACGAATACTGTCAACAATAAATAATCGTAGTTGACGTGTCGAATGGGTGCGGTTACAATGCAATGGTCCGTTCCTTAAGAGAGACCCGAGTAATATTTAGTTTTGTATTTTCCATTAGTTGAAAGGCTGATGAATTTTAATGGTTTTATTGAATTTAATTATTGACTTTTATTGAAAACGTTTCAGGATACTAATTAATGTGTTTTATATTTTATCAATTTGTCCCTCGATTTAATTGTCTCGGCACAAATCTATTCTCGTGTCTTATTTTAGTTTCATTAAACTTGAAACTGACTAATATATGTTGGATTGGATTCGATAAAACGTATTCGCCTTAAGCGAACGGAATGATCGTTGCCTTGTGTGAGATGTATTTTTGTGGATGACCTAATTGCTAGTTAATTTGAAATGATATAGTTTTAAACTAAACATTCAATGAATTGTTATGATGTTAGGTGAATTTTACAGTGAAACGGGAAAGCATAATAGTAAATTAATGAATTTATTTATTAAAAAAAAGCAATTAGGAGAAATGTTTGTAATATTCCATTGTATTTTTGTTGCAGTGATATTATGAATGTTATAAGATTAAATGGATATTTTAATAAAAGTCATTTCAAACTAATTGTTTTATTCAACCTAGGATGTTTTTTTTTTCAAAAGCAATTATGATTAATATATTCTTATTCATGTTGTTTCTAAGACTTTTTATTAGAATCAATTATGTATTGCTTGGAGATATAATTTAAATAGTATAGAAATTCATTAACACCTAGCATATCTCAATCACGAATGTTCAAACTTAATTGAATATGCAATTTCGAAAAGGGCATATGTCGCATATTTTGTCAAATACGTTTTTTCATATACATGTAGTTTTGAGGCTTACCTACACCCATTTTATAATAATTCCAGTAATTTTCAATTGCTAATTAACACTAAAATATATCTCAAAAGTTCCACCCTGCCTATTTCTGCCGTGAAGCAGTAATGCGTTTCGGTTTGAAGGTGGGGCAGCCGTTGTAACTATACTTGAGACCTTAGAACTTATATCTCAAGGTGGGTGGCGCATTTACGTTGTGGATGTCTATGGGCTCCAGTAACCACTTAACACCAGGTGGGCTGTGAGCTCGTCCACCCATCTAAGCAATAAATAAATAAAAGTTAATATTTTAAATTTTACACTGCTTTAGAAAATAATCAGTTTTTTTTTCATTTCCTGAACATTTTACATTTTCAGAGATGTGCCCTTTTCGAAATTGTATATTCAATTTGTTATATAGAAAAAGGGAGAGGTATATTTTTTATTTTTCTTAAACATGGATATAAAGAACATATAAGTCACAACCGCCAGTCATGAGGGATCGATGGCGATGACGATATTTTACGCATACGGTCTTTCCGATGGTGAGTGGTTATGATGATCTTAGACGTCACTAATTCGGAGAAGAACTTGTCAAAGCCCTCTGGAAGCAACGTCGAGGGATCTCATTCCCGAGTTGGATAGTGCAAAGTCTGGATGAACTCGTCTCCGGCGGCGAGTGATGCGATAGTATAATAAAGCTGATTTTTTTAGTTGGATAATTTAACGCAACTAATTACAGAATGGAAAGCGGTCGACGTCGCCCCAAACACGTCATTTCGGACCCTCCCGATCCACTAACGGAGCTTTTATCTACCTCAAGCACCGTTCATCGTTCTCGTCGAACCCGTCGCTTGTCACGATGGGCTCGACGAGTAAATTAACCCTCAGACACAGCCCACTGAGTTTCTCGCCGGATCTTCTCAGTGGGTCGCGTTTCCGATTCGGTGGTAGATTCTACGAAGCACGGCTTTTGCTAGGGTTCGTGTTCGCAACGTCGTCAGGTTTGAGCCCCGTGAGCTCACCTACTAGTTAACGTTACGCTGAAATAGCCTCTCAAGGCTCTCAGCTGGGTAGGAAAAGAAAAAAAAGAAAAAAAAAGAAATATTTTTAAAACAAATACGTATGTATATATTTACACAAATAAATAAGGATTGCATTCAGTTATTTCTCAGGTAGAACTTTATATGGGTTCAATATTCCCTTCGGGTCCATAAGCGTCTTCAGTTCCCTCATGAGATCAAGGGCAGATTCAATTTTACTGTAATGAATGTACTGTGGCTTGCGAAAACCGACGCCGTGCTCTGCGCTAATCGACCCGTTCAATTTGCTCACTTCTTCAAACACGTAAGGTTCTATTTGAGAGCCTATTTCTTTCGTATATTCCGGTACTACGATGTTTATATGAATATTGCTATCCCCTGAAACAGAGTACACTTTAATTAAAATTACTTTCACGGTTAATCTCGGGTTTTTTATTGTCATTGTATTATTTCCGACTTTTCGAATACTTTTTAGACAATAGTTGCTCGGTGAAGTGTAATTCCCAAAGTATTAATTAATAGGTATCTCTGGAATTGGATAATAGGAATTTGACAATAGAGTTTGACAATAGACAATAGATGTTTTTAAATCCACATCAATAGAAATTTTGTACACAAATAACCTTATTGAGTCGTCTATTATCAAAGGTGGCAATCTGAGCATTTGGACAAAAAAATTTTATTGATATGTCAATACAGATTGATTTGAATATAATCGTCTCCTTCAAAGAATACGGTTCAAAACCTGCATTAAATAAAGGTTAATAGTTAACCTGTTATTTATCTAAGATGTCGTTCAGAAGAGTTTTGTGACTGCCAATGGAATACAAAGTCAATAATTCGTTTTTCGGATTTACCAATAATTGTCCAAAAGTCACATTGCCGGCTTTGATAATAGTCAACTCTATTTATGTTTTTAAACTTTGTTTGTACATTTAGATATAACAGCGTAATTAGGGTTAAGCATGAGATGAAGTAGGCGAAAGTTATTAAATCCAAATACAAGATATCTGACATAGACCTCTGACCTCTGAATCTGTTGTGCTAACAACCGACCCCATCAAATGAACGAACCGATAAAAATGATGTACAATGTGGATATCGGAGTTGTTTTTTGCTACATTACACAACGTTATCCATATAAAGCGACTATACCCATCGATAAATCTGTGGCCATATAAAAATCAGATATTACTCCGTAGCGGGCGGGAAAGGCGGATGCATCCATCCGCCTTGGATGGGACGCCTAGGAAGCATGAATTATTGTTGAATGGTTTTTTAACCCATTTGGGACTAATTCATAATGATAAACACAAATCATAAAACCAAAAACGGATGAAGTACGAACGGATGAAACGAATCGCTAAAATAAGGAACAGAAAAAGCCACACCGTATGTCGCATTGCAATGGATGAGATATAGCCCAAGGAGGGTTGACATCGGGTAATCGGCCGGTCGTAAAATTCATACCAAATCCCTAAGCAGTTATAATAAGAGGAGATGCTGCACGGATCCCACTTTGTGGGGTAAAGGCAGAAAGAGGAAGAACATTTATGCCGACTAGCTCTCGGCCCACTTGGGTTAAGTTGTTACATAGTTACCGGCACTCGTACATCATAACATAAATCCCGCCAATCATCTTCATTCATTCATTAAATATATGTATGTGTATAATAAAAATCTTACATTTATTTCCGTTATCTGGTACCTGTAACACAAGTTCTTTACGAACTTATCACGGGACCAGTTAACGTGGCGTGATTGTTAGTATGTAAAAAAATAAATAAATCTTCGAGTGAGTGACGGACTCATCTTCGAACACGTGTTCAAAGTTCTTTTGTGTACATATTGTATCACTATATTGTCTAAAAGAATTTATTCAGTGTGAGCTGCCATGCCGTTACAAGAGCAGAAATACGATCTATAAAATCTATAGTAAATGATGAAACAGCTTAACTAACCTATATGTCCATATCCGTATACATCGAGCGCCTTATTGCCCAGTTTCTTTCGTAGCATTGGAACTAAATCATAATAATTTCCGAGTGGTATAGACACGTCGTATTTAAAAACGTAGCCTCGGGTTAGACTCGAGCCGGCTATACTCTCTCGAAGGTTCCAGATGGTCTGTCGAAAGTTTGACAAATTGTAATCTCCGACAATCCGGTATTTATCATACCTGTAGCCTAGCGCATCCTACGATTTTATTTCAAGACGACTCGATGTAATCCTGATGTTTTTTTCTTTTTTTTTTTATTGTGGAGCCCACCCGTTGTTACCTACTTATCTAATGTGTAGTGTGTTTCCGATGTCCGTGCTAGAAGCCTCTTTTTAATTGAGACTGCCAGCGCGAAAGCGGCCTAAGCTTAACATAGTAAGTATGGAGGCAATTCGTTTTGAATTTTCATGAATTTTAATTTGAGTAAGCAAAAGAACAATACGCGCAAAAATAATGCTATCTGTGATCTGTGGGTGCAACTATGGGCAGGCCTGTTTTGCATCAAAATTTATTATATTTTAAATGAATACCGATATACATCATATTTTATAAGCTTGAATATAAAAAAATGTGGGCTAGGCCACTTTTGCGCTGATGGCCTCAATTGATGACGATTGAACTTGTCAGTAAGTACCGGTTACCGGGGCCGATGCCGGGCATAGAAATCGAAATAATTATGAAAGTTGGTAAACTCATGATCTTAGGATAATGTCGAAGCTAGATCTTGGAGCAGGAATCAATGTCTATAAACGATAATTTATATAATTGATAGAGAAGTAATCCTTTAGTAGGTACTTCCTAATGTTATTAGTATTTGTTTGTGTACATTTGATATGCAAATACTCTTGTAAGCATAAGATAAATCTACATTTCGTAATTAAAAATACTAACCTGCATTTTGGCGGGTTCGGATGTTACAGTACCGTCGATAATTAGTCCACTTTCCATTTCTTTATCAAGGAATCGATTTAATTTTTCGGCGTCGTGACCTTCATCGCTACCGTGAGTTTCCACCAGCACGTAGAAGGGATATTCGTCTATGGGGTTCCTGTATTTTATTTCACGTTATTTGATCAAAAAATTCTTTCAAGATATCCATTTTAAACGTTACGCAATTTCGCTTGTTTCAAATACTTTGCAGTGCAACTCACGGTAAATTGAGATTCGTAACTGATGAATTGATCGCATTGAAATCGGCCATCTCAAATGCTGACAATATTTCGCCTAAAGAAAGTTTTGCGCTTTCGTACAGTTTGAGGACGCTTTGAAAATCTTTAACCCCTGAAAACAGTTATTGAATCTTAGCTAAAGTCGACGATTTGTAGGTCGAGATATGCAATCAAATATTTATTTTACACTGATGATACTTATCTAATGTACAAAGCAAACTCTGTTTTAAATATGGTTTCACTAATATTGATTGAGCTAGTATGGGTGACCGTTGTGGTTTAGAATGCTTGCTGGAAACCGCTTACTGGGTTATTCTTTCAAAAGTTCTCTCATACTTACCGAAGAATCCCACCGTGACCGCTTTAGGTAAAACCGGGCAATTAATGGAAACTTTAGTGACGATTCCTAGAGTACCCTCAGACCCGATAAACAAATGTTTTAAATGGTATCCTGTGTTGTCTTTCTTCATTGTAGTGAGACAATCGATCACGGTGCCATCAGCTTTTACCTAAAAATGTAGTCTTGGTAATTTATTTCACTAGAGCGGGTCTTATACCTTAATACCCTAAGGATACGGCACCGCCCGCCCAGCATGAAGTAAAGAAGACTATTTGTACGCCCTAATCTACTAAGGACTTCTTTTTGCCGCAACTGGTGAAAGAATTCGCGGTCCACCTGCTGTACTATAGCGGTTATCGTAAAACCTCATGATTTAAATCAAACATCGTAGACATCATGATGTGAAAACCTTGAAACTAAGTGGGCGGCGACCACTTTGACGTTCTAAGAAGTCTCAGTTGTGTAGTTTAACAGTTTTTGAAGTTATACTTCTTTAGGCGCGTTATGAAAAATTGATGAGAGTGAAATTTTACGATGCGCGCACCGTGACACAAAATTAACAGATATGAAGTTGCCCACTAAATCGCTCATTACAATACGACCGACGTAACTTGGCGAGTCTGAATATAGCCGCAGGTGAACTATCGCGCATGTACACTCGTAAAAAAAGTGTTATTAGCATTCATTTTTTAGTAATATAAATGATAAAATTATTATTTAATATAATTAATACTAAATATTATTAAATTATTAACGTTAAATATTTATTATTAATTATTTAATATTAAAAAAACAAAGAAATAAATTTAATAAAAATAAAGTATAACTTCTTAGGCGCGTACATAAGTACCATCGTACCCTTTTGTACGCACCCTTTTTTTATTTTGTTTTTTTTCGTGTACGAGGCCGAACTTCGTTCACGAGGTTTCCACACCTAAGAAGCGTACGGGGAATGTGGGTCTTGACGGTCCGCAAATGTTGGGAGCAGACCTCGGGCCCAAGGATGTTTTTAGGGTCCTACCCACCAAACGACTACCCTTACCCCTCTAACGTATATTATTTTCGAGGATTCGAATACTTTATAGTTTTTGTAACCACTGTAAAAGTAGTTTGAATTATAACGCAATTAATTCAGACATAGGGCTGGTTGTAATATTCGCTATGACACGAATCGACCACAACGCTTCACATTAATCATCGCCACTTAGTCGATAAATCGAATACCGAATATCGAATATCGAATAGATTATATTCGTATTTCTTCAAAGTCGCAATTACACTTTATGTACTTACGGCTTCAATGCCTAGTATAGAACCATGTAAGTTTCCGTATCGGAGAAGTCTCAGACCTCCTGCATTTGTGCTGGCATTACCACCAATTTGACAAGTACCTTTTGCCCCTAAGTCCAGTGGCATTATTAGATTGCGCTCACGGACATATGTATCTAAGCTTTCAAGGATGCATCCCGCTTCACAAATGAGAACACCTGCAAAGAAGATTTGAATAAAGTCCTAACCCATGCAAAATGTTTACCGCGTTGCGTAGAGACCACATTATTCTTATAACTTTAAAATGCGTTTCAAGTACACAGCTGTTAAATTTTTCAAATAGTTTAAAACAGAATCTCATTTGGCCTACTTATAATGTTGCCGACAAGAGTCCTTAGCTGTAGAACGCGGCTTGGCTAAGCCCATAACCGTGCGCTCGTCTGGTATTGTAACTTTTATATACCTAGTTACTTTATCGTTCGTTTCATCAGTTACTTAAATATAACGTACCAGATATTTCATCCAAACTTATTATTTTGTTCAGAAGACCAAGACAAAGAACGACTTCATCGAAGACCGGCACTGAGCCTCCCACCAGTCCAGTGTTCCCGCCTTGCGGACAAACCGCCAAATGTTTGTCATTACAATACTTGATAATTTTCGAAACCTCCTCCGTGTTTCTGGGTTTTAAGACAACTTTTGACTGCCCTAAAAAGGAAAATATTGTTTTAGTATTTCGCTTTTGTGTTTCATTATGAATACTTTTTTTTCCATGTTTTATTGCTAAAATGGGTGCTCGCGGCCCGCCTGGAGTTAAATGGTCATCGGAGCTCATAGACAGTAACCACGTAAATGCTGCTACCCACCTTAAGATATGAGTTCTAAATCTCAGCTTTTACAGTACAACGGTTGCCCCACCCTTCAAACCGAAACCCATTATTGCTACACGGCAGAAATTGGCAGGGTTGATACTTCCTCGTCCGGGCTCACATGACGCCCTATCACTAGTAATTACGCAATTTTTAATTTTTGCGAGTTTGATTTTTATAAAATGACGTTATTCCTTCCCCGTGGAATTCATTCATGAACATTTATTGAGTACGCATTTCGTTAGAAAAAAATGTACCTGTATGCGAGATTCGAACACCGGCACAGTCGCATCGCTAGATACGAATTTACCGGGTGTCTTAAGCTTTTTTTTATAAAGGATTACTGATTGCCCTGATGTCTTTCCAGTTTCACCAGGACAGGTGCGCGAGCAAAGGCTCAGCCATGAGGGGATGGGATTTACTAACAGCTGCCCGAGCGCCCCCAAATCTTATACTTTAGGCAACGACGACTTCACTCCATTTATAGTTAACAATTTCCTACATAGTGCAAATCAATGTTCATTTCAACACTCCAATAACGCTCACTACCTCGGCAATTTTTAATCCAGTCGATATTAAATGGCAAAACATCATTTTCGTCAGTTAACACTCTTTCTTCGCTGAGTATCGATTTAAAGTAATTTATATCAGACTCTTGAACCGTTCCAAATTGTTTCCTCTTAACGTTGTATTTTTCCTAAAAAGTTTTGAAACATGGGTAATTAACGTGATTATTGGTTACCAATCTGGTGAAAGACAGTTAGACGACGTCACGACAATATTAATCGTTGTGCTATAAGATGTCCGCTATACACGTTTCGAACGATGCGATTATGCCGGTGCTCAAATCCAGCAAGCATGTTGTACCGTGTCTAATGCAATAAGTACTTACTTGATTCGAGTTCACAGACAGCTTCCACGATGAAGGATTGTGGTGTAATAAACTGGTGATAGGACCTCTTGTGAGTCTGTGCGGGTAGGTACCACCATCCTGCCTATTTCTGCCGTGAAGCAGTAATGCGTTTCGGTTTTAAGGGTGGGGCAGCCGTTGTAACTATACTTCAGACCTTAGAACTTATATCTCAAGGTGGGTGGCGCATTTACGTCGTAGATGTCTATGGGCTCCAGTAACCACTTAACACCAGGTGGGCTGTGAGCTCGTCCACCCATCTAAGCCATAAAAAAATGTAAATTGAATAATCATTAGTGCTAGGTAGTCTTGTGAACTCACGCGGCTAGGTAACACTCTCTATCTCACTCTGTCTATTTCTGCCACCGCCACCACCCACTCAACTGTATAGCTGAGTTTTATTTTTCATATCTGAAGGTGGGAGCCGGCATTCTATGGTTTCCGTTAATCACTTAACACCAGGTGAGCCGTGAGCTCTATGACTGATCTATACATTAAAAAACTTGGTACGTATAGATTTAATGCGCTAAAAGGCAGCTGCTTCGCGAAGACATCTATCTACAGCCGGATAGAACTCGCGACATATTGACAAGATCCGAGAAGAAACTCAGCAAGCTTAAGTTGTAGGCTAAATCGAGCTCTTGGCCTAATTAAAACTCTTGGTAAATAAAGGAGCTAATCAATCAATAATTAACAACTTTCAATTCGAGAGCCAGTAATCGCAGTTTATGTAACCGGTTTGTATATTTTATAACAAAAAATTGTTATCTTTATTATACTCGTAAATGTTTTTCATTACAACTCACCGAAGAGAGTTGTGGTAGTGCTTGTGAAGCATACCTTACTTGATCGCGAACGATTCTATTACTATTACACCTCAACAAAAACACAACTGATTTCAACATTTGGAACAAATTTCTTCGAGGATTACTGCTGAGATAATGCAACACTCACGCCTTATCTGCTTATAAAACAATTTTATTCTGAGTACCTATTAAGAATCGAAATTAATGTTTCGAAACTATTAAAATCATTCTAGAGGTCAGAGATAAATCAGTCACGCACACATTCACTGACTAGAACAGTGAGCCACTGCTCGCGATGTTTAATGTTTATGTTAATCTAGCTGCTGACGTCATAGATAATACACTTATTATTTGAGAGCTGACGCGATAGCTCGCGAGGTCGGCACTAGTGACAGTATTACTATTTATTATGTAACCGATTTGGATTTTATATAAATGTTACTGTGAATAAAATCTAATGATTGAAATAGTAGGTGTGCGTTGCTAATCAACTAACCTACAATACATATTTGTCTTGATTATATAATAATATGTCTTGTTACAAACAAATTGCAAATGCGTCTAAANGCTGACGCGCTAGCTCGCGAGGTCGGCACTAGTGACAGTATTACTATTTATTATGTAACCGATTTGGATTTTATATAAATGTTACTGTGAATAAAATCTAATGATTGAAATAGTAGGTGTGCGTTGCTAATCAACTAACCTACAATACATATTTGTCTTGATTATATAATAATATGTCTTGTTACAAACAAATTGCAAATGCGTCTAAATATACTTACAATGGCAAAATTTAAAAATCTACAATTATAATACATTACATTCAATTCAATCCAGCATTTAACTTTATGTTTATTGTTTGTTTTTAAGGGCTGTAAGGAGACCGTCCCTAGAATCTAGAATCGTAATGTTAATAAAATACAGGATTAATTTGTCAAAGCAAACGAATTTAGATTATTTAGACTAATATATACTAATCACACTAATACTTAAATTTGTTGGACGGTTAAATTTGAGGGGATTTGGTTCTGTAGGTGATGAGGGGCTATTTAAAAACACAACTGCTTCATTATAATTATATTGCAGATAGCTTGAACACTTTTACACCATTATACAATTATTATCTTTATATTTTTTATAAAACTATTACATGTTTCTCTTGCCGTGTCTAGATGAGAAGTACTGACTTTTTTTACGAGAATACAATGATCTGTTTTTTAAACATTTAAAATAATTCTAATATTCGAAATCTAATCAAGTGTCAAGTGTTGCCTGCCATTACATTTTTAAACAAACTCCAACAAAATTCCTATGTGAAAAAACACCCCCTGTCGTATCACAGGAGAATCGAGACCACCCGTCAATGCCCGTCATGACATACGCGAGTGTGGTGTTCGCATAGACCTATATAGTAGGGACACGACATATTGTTCTATACGTACAATTGCTTATATAAATAGCACCCATTTTGAAGGCACACACATAAACATATATCTATTCGTTCTTACTCAGCACTTTAACTCGCAGGAAAACAATATAACAGTATTTCAGTGCGTACATAAAATGAAACATGAATATACGTAAATGTCTCCGTCTCCGTCTAATGTGGCCGAAAATCCGCCATGTTTAGCGCACCAAATGTCATTGTCACTCAAATATATTAAGTGTATAATCTATGGTCACGTCAGTTCAACGTTCACGTCAGTTCACGTCATTGTCACGTCAGTTTTAGCAGGTCATCGGTCCACCTCGTGACTTCTACCCACGCTTTCCAGTACGCGGTTGCCACTCGACCTTTTCGGCCCCAGCGGCCTTCTCTTCTACGAGCAATTTGACCTGCCCTCTCCTACTTCAATCTTGCTATCCTTCGGGCTATATCTTGGTTCTTCTGCCAATCTCCTCATTTCTGATTCGATTACACAGGAAAACTCCGAACATGCCCTCTCTATTGCTCTTTTTTAATGGGTTTATTTATTATTAAGAAATTTATTTATTTATTTTATTTGTTTATTTAGTTTATTGTTTAATCTGTTATTTGTTTAAGAAAATCGGAAAATAAACTTCCGAACTACAACTTTGTTAAAATGGATTTGGCCAATGGACTTCGTTCCCTTTGCTTTGGTAATAAGCAAATGAAACACAAATGTCAAGTGTCAGTTTCCACGTGGGCTCAGCTTAGATTGAGTCTGGTGTTAAACTTGAATTATCTTTGATTCTAGTTACATTTACTAATTAAATTTAAAGCAATGGTAAAAGTTAAAAAACCTTCCAAAGTAAAACAACGAATCACTGAACCCGTAACTAAAGATGAAAATGTACCTTTACCTCCAGTACGAATGTCTAGTGATCCTGCACCCAAACAGGTAGGTTGTTTATTTTATGTTTTTCAATCTACTCAGTAAAATGAGATTTGCGCATACTATCGTAAGACATAATAATATTCCATTTAATATTTGTAATGCATCTGAACGTTTTGTTACACTAAATTTTGCACCGCACTTTTTGTAAACGTTTCCACATTTTCTACAATTAAAATGATGTACAGGTGAAATGGATAAACAGACAGAGGGTACTCGTCTTTGCGATGAGAGGTATCAATCATCGTCACAGGCATTTAATGGAAGATATTAAGAAATTAATGCCACATCATAAGACAGAGTCCAAAATGGAGAGAAGCAAAAACTTGTATGTTGTTAATGAAATTAGCGAGATGAAAAACTGCAACAAATGCATTTTATTTGAAGGAAGAAAGATGAGGGATTTGTATATGTGGATATCTAATATACCAAATGGACCAAGTGCTAAATTTTTGGTGGAAAACAGTATGTATATTATGTAAAATGTATATAGAATAAAAAAAAACTGAATTTGAACTACATCTATGACTCAAACTCAGTTTCAGTAGGGGATTTTGAGTCTTCAGATGTGAATAGTTGACGATACATTTAAAAAGCAGCATTTAACTAATTTCTTTTTTTCAGTTTATACAATGGGGGAACTGAAAATGACTGGCAATTGTTTGAGAGGATCTAGGCCTTTGTTATCTTTCGATCCACAATTTACAAAAGATCCTCACTACTGCTTACTGAAAGAATTACTGGTACAAATTTTTGGTGTACCTAATTATCATCCAAAAAGTCAACCATTTTTCGATCATGTGTATACCTTTATGGTATTAGATAACAGAATTTGGTTCAGAAATTATCAGATTCTGTCTGAAGATGGTGCTTTAGCTGAAATAGGACCACGATTTGTATTGAATCCTGTAAGTTAACATTTTTTCTTTCAATATCTGTAGATTTGTGCATGTTCACAATACTAAAGAAAAAAAAATGTGTGTGTGTGTGTGTGCAAGTCACATAGTTGGGGATGCGAGACCGTGCGGAGCGCTTTGTGATTTGTCGGTGGCGCTCAGAACCGCTTCGGCAAGCCAATCACGGCACATTTATTTTTTCGTTTCGTTTCATCAAGTTTGAAATCATAATGATTCTAAAGAAGTTTCACTTAAAAAAAAAACAATTCTAAATGTATGACTATGTGGCTGAACTCAAATCTAAACACGCACGCAATATATGCTATACTATGATATGCTAGGCTGTAAGTAAATGTAAGTAATGCCAAGGCTGATCCAACATTGGGTCTATTGATTTACTTTACCACTAAGTAACATGTTGGGAACAATACTGTTTTACAAGTAATGTAATATGCTTTAGGTCAAGATATTCTCAGGATCGTTTGGGGGTGCAACATTATGGGAAAATCCTAAATACATTAGTCCTGCCAAACTAAGACAGGCTTATTCTAGAAAAGCAGGTAACAAATATGAAAACAGGATCGAAAAGAAGGCCTTGTATGAAGCAACAAAACCTGAAACAGGCTACCCTGATATAGAAGGTGCAGATTTCTTCAAAGGAAATCCAATAGAAAAGGCAAAGGAAGTGATTATAAAAGGTAAACAACTGTTTAAGCTATTAATTTTTAAAATAAAACCACAGACAATTTACAAATTTCAGAACATGTGATAGGCTTCATATTATAAGCCCCCACAAGCAGCAATGCTTCCACCATTCAAATTATAATGGTGTGACAACCATTGTAGACATTTGAGACTTTGACCTAGTGTAATAAGGAGAGTGGTAGTATTTACATTATAATGTATAGGGGATTCCAACAGACGTTTAAAACCCAGTGAACCATGAGTGTGTTCACCCATCTAACGCAATTTTTACAACATTTACTTTTTCTAGATCTATAGCATACACTCTCTCTTTTTCTATTGTATGTGCCTCAACAAAGAAAAAACCTACCACCACTACTAATAAAAACTTATTTTTTTAACAGAGGAAATTGAAAACGAGACTTCTGTAGCAGAGGGTAGATTTGTGAAGAAGCCAGTATTTTCTATAAAATCATCTAACCGTCCTGATAAGGTTATCAGAAGGAAACAATTGAAAGCTAAAAGCAAACTTATTTCAGATCAAATAAAGAAACGAAAACAATTTAAAAAGAAAAAACCTTCTAAAATGTAAATTTTTATTATTTTATAAAATAAAGCACATTTTCACACACGTGATTGTTATTTCTGTGAAAAATACCATAAAAAGCAGTCAGGTGCTAAATATTTTATATTAAAATACGTCTAAATTAAATATAGTTCAAAAGCTGGCAGTCATAAAATATTCCAAAAAATTATAAAATGTACCCTCAAATGTCACAATATTGAAGTATTAATAATTTAATTTTGAAGTATTATCTTCTCTCTATTTAAATTAATGCAATTTTCAAAATTTACAACACAATAAAATAGCTCACAAGGCCCAATCTGATATTTATGATTTAATACTTATGTATCATTTGTGGCATTATTTTATATCAACCTCGGCAACATTATTCACAAACAATTTCTATTATTGATTCCTTTTCTTTTCAAATGCATAGTAGAACCAACGAGCTCATAACCCTCCTGGTGACAAATGGTTACCGGGCCCGTAGATACAACGAGAATGCCGCCATCAGCGTTATACTTGAGGTTGAAGTTTCAATTAGATTGTATTACGGTTATCCCATCCTTCAAATCTAACACTGTTTTTAAATCAAATCATTTTGTTATCAAACTTAATTCTTATTTTAAAACTGTTAGAACTATTTTAAATATAATTAATCAGTAAATATAATAACGACGCTTGTAGCTGAAAGTAAGTATTGTACTTTTTGACGAAGCATGTTGCTGATAACTCTATTTCTGTAAACTGAGGAAGCATGTTGCCGATAATAACATGTACTTTTAGGTTAGGAATATTATGTTCTTTTTTCATAATAAATATAGCATAAACAAATTAATTAATCAGTTAACCTTACATCGATAAGGAACTAACTGTCAATACGTAGAAAATGTTTTCTAATTTTATAATCAAGCCTTCAAAACCACCTTTATTGGTTTTTTTATATAAATATATTACTCTGCAAGTTGTTAAAATTGAAGTGACGTTTCTGTGAGGGCGCTGCGAAGGCAACCCTTAATACAATAAAATTCAAAATATAGTCGTTCACGATCCACACAACTCTCAATTAAAAAAGAGTCTTGTCAAGTTACTTTAAATGCTAATTACAAAAAACAAAGCTTTTAATTAGACGAGAATAATATTCATATTGGAGAAAGGCAAATACGCGACCATTAGCAGTTAGTTACATGGCTCATTTTTAACAGGTCAATCTGATTCAGTGTCTGGTGCTATTCAAACTTTTGTCTCAGAGTTATGATGACCATTGCTCTGACTGATGGACAGCGGACGGACACCATATGAGCTTCGGGAACGTCTGCCCATCTATAGTTAGAAAATTCTAGCAAAATATAAAATTTTAAACCTTTATCTTTGACACATTAAAGCTTTGATTATCGTAAGACTTCGTTAGCAGGTACAAGAGATGATTCTTTTATTCAAACATTTATACTTAATGGTCAGGTAATAGTTAAATGTAAATACAAAAGGTATATTTAATTTTAGAGATTGATTCACAATGCCTCAGTAGGTGTAAAGCCTAGAAAGAACAAATTTTATTTTAGCAATTTGCAAATAATTACATAGTGTACGTATATCAAAATAAATGTACTAAAATTGATTAAATCTAGTTCGTGTCAAGAAGGTCAGTAAATTGTGAGACAAATTAGTACATTCAATAATAGTTAACTAAAAAAAGAATGAGATACTTAAAAACTAAAAATATAATGAGATACTTATAAACTAAAATACAAGATACCAATTTCCATGATATTGTTTTGATTACATTCGCCCTTGTCACGGAACAATCGAACCACGACATACTACTCATACATGACGTTACATACTAGTTTTTGAGAATTTAAGGCAAATATTAAACATTTACGTTACTAAATGTTTAACAAGTAACACACGAGAGCACTACAGGTAATTAAATTGGCTTACAGTATATAAAATACAAATAGTAATACTTATTGAAAATTAATATAAAAATTATTCCAAGTTATTATGAGTATTCTTAGTAAAAGTTCCAAAATGACAACCAGTTACAACTAAGTTTGTTTCAATAAATATTTGTACTTAATGTGCTTGTAACTTTATTAAACACTTTCAAAATAGCGGTAGATAACATTTAAAAACAATTTATAGTTAAAAACTAAAAAAACGGTTAAAAATGTAAATGTAAATTATATAAACCATAAAATAGTAAATTGTGGACATATAAACGACTTCAAAAGACACAATAGTGTGCTACATAGATTCAAGTTAATCTAACATCAAATTCATAGAAAGCGATTTAATATACTTCTAAGGTGAGACTGTTACCTGTAAAAAAAGTTAAATTTATTTATACACTATTCGAACTAGAGAAAACAAAGATTTTATCTAACATTCAAAAGTAAGACAAACACAAATTGTCTTACAAAAATATTGGAACTATCAAAATGGTCGATTGGTTTCATTAAAGGCAACCGAGTAAATAGGTATTCTATGCAAAATATTAACTCGATGAAGTTATTGTCAATAAAAGTTAAAACTGGCATAGATGAATTTGACTTGATTCTGCAATAAGTAAAGGTATTGCCTTATCGATTAATAATATTATATATTCTACCACATTCAAATACTACNACAAAAATATTGGAACTATCAAAATGGTCGATTGGTTTCATTAAAGGCAACCGAGTAAATAGGTATTCTATGCAAAATATTAACTCGATGAAGTTATTGTCAATAAAAGTTAAAACTGGCATAGATGAATTTGACTTGATTCTGCAATAAGTAAAGGTATTGCCTTATCGATTAATAATATTATATATTCTACCACATTCAAATACTACATACAAAAAAGTTATTAAAAAAATTACAAACAATGCACCCAATAAAACAACCAACAATGATACTTTTCTTTCACTAGCAAAATGGCTGGAAACAGTATTAGTTTATAAATATATAATATCTGAATAGAATACTACAAGAGCTCAATAGATTATGGTAAGATGGGAAATGGCTTCAAACCATGGTCTTACTTAGCTTATTACGAACAAAATAATTTTGAATTCAGAAACTATATAGATGTTCAAGAACTCAATGGAAGTAATATCGCGTCTTCATCGAAACATTCCAATAACATGTAAGCATCTGATCAGTTAAATTTTCCATACGGTGCGATGTGAGATTTTTTATTCAATTGTTTCAATTCCTGAACAGTTACTGATTTTTAAAAGCGTGTTAACGGAATTCTATATTTATACAGCAACTACATTCTTTAGATAACATTGATACTATGTTATCGATGCTTAGCTTTTGTTGAAAATTCGTTTAAAGAAAAGTTTTGGTATTCATACCTCGGGATCATCAAAATTACAATTTGCTAGTTGTGTTATGAATAAATAAATATGGTCACAAGCAATGAGGTAGCTTCAAATAATATCGTAAACACATTAAGCCACTCAATTAGAAATAAATATGAATGTTAATAAACGATTATAATGCGCAATAGATAAATTACTGTATTCATTCAAAATATATTAAGCTCTTTTGACCAAGCTAACCAATGATGTTATAGTAAAAAGAGGTAGATACGTTATATTAGTACTAATACGAAGTCAAGCTTGTCCGCGGCGTATGTACCTATATATATTTATAAACACACTAAACTATACGATATTATGCGGACGAATTAAATCGACTATTAGTTGATGATAATATCATATAGCCGCGAGCAGAGTTAACTTGACAAGATTGTAATGTGTGAAAAAGATAGCATGCTAATTAGCAAGACCGTAAACAAGACGGATATATATTACGCAGTGTCGTTGCGATGTCACGACTTACTTCATAGATTAACAATTAAAATGTCACAGAATGAACATAAAATTGTTTGACGCCTACGGTTTAGTAAGTAGAATTGATATAATAATATTTAAAATGAGCTCCTGCTATTCTCTTAAGAAATAAAACAGCAATGGACAAATAATTTTATATTTTTATTTTCGTTTAGTTCATTATTATTTGGCCGCCAATCCTCTTCATGTCTTTGTCTACGTACAATATTTATCCATTGGTTACACCTTAATTCATTTGCCGGAAACCTTTAAAAATAAAATCAAATTTGTTAATTCATTTCTCGGTTGTTGTGAGCTAATGTGTAGGCAATATCATGGAAATGTCCTTTCTGTTACATTACTCTTTTTAATCTTGACAGACATCTCTCTTACACTCTGTGACCGGAGTATATGCCGTCGCACTCGAGCCTTTTTTAATAAATTTAAGCTAATATTTTGGATTTCTTAAACAATATAAAAGCAAATCAATTTAAAATTAATACTTACGCATGACATGTCATCCCTAGACTTTTGGGAGTCTTACTTGTATAGTTTCTACAGTGTCGCATAACACAGGACGGCATTTTAGAGAAATTTCGCGGAACAAAAAACACAGTCAACGGTACCAATGCTTTCACGAGACTAAGCTTGAGTGCGCTAATTAGCTCAGTTTTACGGCGCCACTTTACGAACTCAAGTAACTTATCTACCTCTTTTTACTATAACATCATTGAAGCTAACCCATTAAAATTCTTACACATAAAACGGACACAAGATAAACAGATAGACTATTAAGCTTCACACACAATTCAACAAGACACAAACTACCTTATTAAACTATTTTTAATAGCAGCTTATTATAATCATGGACAAAGGGTATTTAAATGATATAAAATATTGGAAGTATCTTTAAAAAATGGACGGAAACGAATAACTGTATGAACCGGTTATTATTTTTGAAGTTTAACTTCGGAAGTAGCATGCACTGTGCACACAGTACATGTGAAAATTCGAAAATTTTAATCAAGCTTATTCTTTATAAAAATACGGTTCCAGATCAAAATAAAGAAATGATTTTTGTTTGTCATTTCATCATTCACCTCAAATATTTCTTTGTATGACCATTTATAACAAAAACTAGTTTTACGGTTTAATCATCAATATTTTTTTTAAATCATTATAATATGATTTCCGACATTTAGATACTATACTTTGCAGTATAAGGTGATCACGATCATTCATGTATAACGAGGAAAAATCGCACAATTAAAATTACTTTTAATTATCTACGACTCGCGAATACTGAAGACTATGACTATTTTAGTTTATAACTGCATACATAAAATAAACATTCAGGATAGCTGCCTATAACATTAAATTATTAAGAACAACATCATCCCACGCCCACTAACTAGCACATCGCTGCATCGTCGCTGTCAAACCCAAATCTGCTATGTGCAAAAACTATATTTTGAATTACTTATAGAGTAAAAACATTTTCGTATAAAATTTTATATGAAGGTGAATTTTTAAGAATTATATCAAATGAAAGCTATACATAAATAATAAAGCTATAGACACATAACAGTTTTTTTTATACGGTAGATAGGGCTGTGAATTATATGTAAAGGTCAAAAAGTAAAAATCTTAAAAAGTGCACATAGCCGATTTTGGTTTGACAACGACGACATGTCGTCTTCTCGCATTAAAACTGTATAATCTCAAAACTTACTAATTTTACGGTAGTGTTTTAAAAGGTTTAACATGTGATAATAATTATATTTTTAATATTAATTATCTTTGCAACTATTACTTTTTATTTTTATGTATTTTGTTAATAGTAGAAGTTAAAACTTAGGTAAATAAAAAAAAACTGAAACTAAACTACGCTCTTTTGACAGTATTTATGAGAAAAATACTGGTGATACCAAAGGATTTTCCATTTTAACTCAATTTCGATAATATTTTTGGAAATTGTACACTTTTAATGCGAAAAGACGATGTAAGATACAAAACATCCACGGCAGTTTCATGCTTAGAACATAATTAATAAATCAATACTTTTCGTTGAGGTCCTGCAGCTCAGCTCCGTCGGCTTCGTCGTCGACTTTACTGATTTTGTGACCGCCGAGTTCCGCTAATCTTGAACTCTTCCATTTCCCTTCAACGCCGTTCATATTACGATCTTCGCACACGCAGAGGAACAAGGAATCGACCACCATCTGAAAACGTTATGCAATTTGAATGATGCTTTTAATTTATATATATATATATATATACACTAGCTGTACCCGTCCTCTTCACTGGGCATTAAAATTAACATTATTATTTTTCACCCGTACAAATATTGTCATCATTAACGCCTCCGCAACTGGTGTAGGGAGTTCAACGCTCATATAAATAGCCTATCCATTAAGTACATGTATTTTCTACATGGATACCAAGTTTCAAGTCAATCGGATGCATGGTTCAGTAGTTATAACGGAACATCCGTAAAAAACACTAGATTTATATATTAGTATAGATTAATTTTCTAATTACAATTATGTACATCTAATACAGGGTGTTGTAGAAACGTGCCCGAAAAAATATTCTAGCTAACTAAGGTTTAGCGCCATACCAAAGAGGTAGGAGGTTTTGTGACGATGGAGTTTCTTGAAATCATATTATGTACAATATGTTTATGAGAAATTCGGATTAACAATCAATTGACGACATAAAACATTGATTGACACACGTACTGCGTTCTGTTTATCAGGCGATGCAATAACATTATAACCATATTTTACATGAACATCATAAATCCCCATAAAAAATCCTACCTATGTTGATAGCCTTGAGAGGTTATATCAGCGTTATCCTAGCGGGTAGGTGAGCTCTCGGATCTCAAACCGGAGGCCCCATAATATTACAAAAACAATAAAAACATATTATTTTGTTAAGCACTTCATTCTATCATAAATGACACACCATCCATAACATCACTCTCTCCAAAATGGCTAGTACTAGCGGTAAGAACTTCATCTTCATCAATTTAATTTCAATTTAAATCAATTAATTCATTTAATTGATGTTATGTTTTATTTTATCAGTATTATGGGCAACTTTACTACCTAACACTGTAATATTTTCATTTTGAGATCAAGTTTAAAAATTTTTTACGTCATTAGAATTTTATAATAATACTAAGTTGAAGAATATAAATTAAATGAGGTTGATAAAAAAAAAGTATGGCGAATAAATTTGGACGAAAGTGCAGTTTGCTGCAGTGATGCGCGTGCACAACACAGGCAACCAATCATAACTGACGGCATGTGACGCGACGCGGGAAGATCCAATCACGTAATCAACATGGCTGGTGCCACCACATCCCCTTGCTTTGTTCCCCCAAACAGACCCAAAAATGGACTTCTTCGTATGTCAACATCAGAGCTCAAGACTCGTGCCGATTATTATACAAGCTTATTTCATTGATACGCTTTTATTAGCTTCAGACGTATGTATGTAATGGAATCTTTGAACATGATTTTGACCCCCTTCAAAACGTCGGATTAACTCGAAATTTTATATACTTATTAAGGACCGATGACCGATGAATTCAATATTTAAAAAATATATTGAAAAAGTTGAAATTCAACTAAAAAATTAAAAATAAATAAAAGTTTAAAAAACTAACAAAACACGCTTTTATAGAAAATCCAACTAAAAAATAGAAAATAAATTGTAAAAATTTGAATTAAAAATAGTGTAAGAAAAAATGATTTTATTATAAAAAAAAAAGGGAGGGTTCATGGTATCAGTAGTTATAAATATTTTATGAACAGATATAGTTATAGTGGAAGGGTTATTTTGATAACATCCTGAAATGCACCCCACGCTTTTTTTTACAACAACATCATTTTTTTCTTACACTATTTTTAATTCAAATTTATTAAAATTTATTTTCTATAAAAGCGTATTTTGTTAGTTTTTTTAAACTATTCAATTATTTTATAATTTACCTCGTATAGGGACAGAATGCAGTGCGCTATGAAGAACGAATAAATGCATATAACAAGAGTTGGAACGGCAAAGAAATGCAGGTCAGAGTTTCGTTTGAGCAGCAGGAGGCCCACGATGCCGGTCACCGCCGTCACTATGCATTTCCCGAGGAACAGTATGAAATCGCCGATACTGTTTATTGTGGCTACTTGCAATGCGTTGTTCACTATTGTACTGAAGGCCTGCGAACAAATTAATTCAGTTTTATCAGGGCCGGATTTAAACTTAATGCCGCTACTGGGCATCGGAAAAACATCCGCCCCAATACTGGAATTTTACCTAAACTTATAGTTTATATATTTTATTTTTCAAAATTAAAATATCTAATTTATTGCGGAAACTTTATCATGTGTAATATATTCCAAAACGTAAAGAAATATTTCTTTTTTTTTCCTAACAATTATAAAGTTTGCACTAAGGGTGACTCATAATTATATTACATCAAAAAAACTAATTACATTCTTTAATTACAGCAAATAGAAAAATGAATTATTATTTTAAATCTCAAGGAAATAAATTGATTAAATCGTTTTGATTATTAATTTTTGCCAAAAGTGCCAAAGTTTATAATTCACAAATAATGGGTGAATTGAATTTATTTAATTATCAATTAAAAAGAAATTTATTAATTGATAGAATTAATTAATTATAATGAGCAATCTTTACAGGTCTAAAAAAAAATTTTTCTTTCAAAATCTTGCCGCCCTAAAAAAATGTGCCGCCCTGGACACTTGCCCCGACTGCCCCTAGTGTTAATCCACCACTGAGTTTTAGTGATAGTCAATTGTACTATTATAATAATTGGGTGTGCTTAGTGAGAGTTCTTTTAACTTCTCGATCGCGTAAAAGTTAACTCAAATTTGTACGGAACAGCTTCCCTTCTTTTGCCGCTAGGGGCGCTGTTCCAACTCTAGCACACAGAGATTACGACCAAACTAGTGTTATGAGGTCGTCGTGGAGTATTGTAAGCCCGTAACATTCTAAGAGTACAATATGTTGGAAGGAGCAATGTCCCATCTACTATATTTACAAGTAGCCAAGCTGGAATTTTGTTTCTAATAATCTAATCTAATAAATAAATTTAAATGACCATTTTCAGCTAATAATCATAATTCGTTTTAGTTAGACATTTCATAGAAGATTATTAGAATCTTTACGTAACACTAGCTGTTGTCCTCAGCTTTGCCTGCGTGGTCAAGGAAAAGTGTCATAACAGAGATTTCTTTTTTTGACATAGTGACTCACCTGACCTAATACTATTACTTTAAAATGTCAATGCAACCACAGCTTCACATTTCTAATTTTAAGTATAGATTATTTCTAAGTTTAGTATATTCAAGTTGTTTTCGTTTACCTTGCCGGCAGCTTTGCAGAAGTGACATCTCTCGATCGCAATAATAGTGTATGCGTTATGATTCAGATATCGTATGAACTTTTCCAGGCAATAGAAGCAGCAGATGCCGCATTTCAAACCGCATTTCGCACATTCGGATCCTTTATCAGCACTCGCTGACAGCCTGTAGTAAAAAAGAGTTTTTTTTTTTTTTATGTATGCTTAAGTGCTAGATTAGCTGTTTAAGAGTCAGAAATAATTTAGACAGAATTATAAATTTTTGATCTATATGCAAATCACTTAGAATTATTTCGTTTAATTCACTTGAGTCATTATATTATTATCCTATGCAGTCTTCCTCGAAAGTTTTACTTATAGTATTTTTTTAGGCGAAATAAAATACGTATTTAAAAACGTAAATGCCGTTTGAAAATAATTTACATACCCCTTATTCATTGCTTACAGGCTCATATTTAACTAGTCAAAATAAAAAATTACACTTACTTGGCATGCAAATATGTCAATATAAGCCTTGGTATTTTGAATAGCGTAATCAGAAACGATCCTTTCGCCACAGATCCCAAATGGTATTTCAACAGTTTTCCTATGGAATATAGGACGGGTGATGGATGTGAGTTTTCCCCCCTGTAACAAAAAATATGTATTAATCAACAATTATTAGAAACTGTATTTTAAAAGGAACGGATGACAAGCTTCTGGTGGTAGGCGATCACCAGTCTTTGAGCATCAGTTCAAAACGTAAGGGTATAGTCAAGATGGGTGGGACATCTGTGGTCACTGCCAGTTCGATAAAACTTACTAACCACCCTAGAAACAAGTTCCACAGACCACCACTGCAAGCTTCAGTTTGAAAATAGCGATCTGAAATTGTTTCATCTTCTTCTGTTCTACTAATTTTTCATTTCATCATCATGTTTAATATTTAAATTTAACATTAACCAAAAATCTTTATTAGGCATTTATTAAGGTGTAGATATAGCGGTCATGTGTTCTTAAATTAAACTAAATCAATAAATATATAATATATTTATTTTTTTGTATCATTAAATCCCAAAGAATATATTTACTAGGTTTTACTAAATAATTCATCCTGACCTGAAATACCAATGTGAAACAGCCCCTGCTATGGTCATCTGCTGACAACCAAGTATGAACTCACTGCCCCAGATTAAAGATATAAGACACATCCACCACATGCTGTGTATCCACATCGGGCTGAATTCAATTGATTTGAAAGTATCTGTGAATAATAAAGTACCCTTAGTAAAAACGATAAAACGATATTCATGAGATATGAACTTTATCAATGTACATATAATAACAACAGAGAAAAATATCTATATATATAAAAATTAATTGCTGTTCGTTAGTCTCGCTAAAACTCGAGAATGGCTGGACCGATTTGGCTATTTTTGGTCTTGAATTATTTGTGGAAGTCCAGAGAAGGTTTAAAAGGTAGATAAATGAATGAAAATATTCGGAATTAAATAAAAATAACAATTTTGTTTTTTCTTTGATGTCCCCCCCCTCAGACAGATTCCTTTTGTTTGTTTTAAGTTTATTTTATACAAAAGTTTAGGTCTTTTCTTTATCGATTGAGGCACTACGAAGTCTGCCGGGTCAGCTAGTATATAATAAATATTACTACCGGGTTTTTTTTCTTGGTAAGCAAAACATTTTGAATCAAAACATGTAAGATGCCTAAATACAATACAAATATAAAATAAAATTTTGTTTTACTGTGATTTAGAAGAATCTTAATAAACCATTTCTAACAGATTTTTTGTAATGTGAATAATAAAATTTACCTTTTGAAATACCGTTAAGAGCTTCTGCAGGTCTACCACTTTGATAAATGTTATTTGCTGTTTCGTTGACAAAGAAATTTGACATAAACGGAATCCCAGGATAATTAGCTGTAGCTAAACAAACCTAGAAATACATTGGTGATTATTTTGATATACTATTCGTTTTTTTATTGACTTAGTAGGCAGACGAGCATACGGCCCGCGTGATGGTGAGTGGTTATCGTCGGTCATGGACGTCAGCAATGCTAAATTGCTCCATTGCTATATTTTTTATTTATAAATATGTATATATTTTACTCTATTGCTTGCCATTATGTAGGGTAGAGGTAACGAGAAACGTCTCTGTTGTGAAAAGTGTCCGTTAAAATCTGCTAAATAAGGGTGGCGCTACAGTAGCAACCGGGTAAATTTAAAAAAAGGCGCTGAAAGTTATTAGAATAAGATAAGAAAAATAAAAAAGGACGAAAGAATTGTAACACTACAAAATCACGAAAAGTATTTTATTTAAAGTTGATAAGTAAATGCAATCGATGTCTCCACGTTTTAGAAAAGCAATAATTTTAGGTTACATTGACGAAATTAGTTTGGACTACATAAACATGTGAGGTCTTGTATATTACACTGTTATTAACTACTCTAGTCATTAAATATATTAAATTTCCTAACTCAGCATACTTCAATCAGTTAACAACTGCTCAATTCACATCATCTGTGCCTATGCCAGCGCCATTCTGGAGGATTTTTGAACTGTTATTTAGTGCTGAAAGTGGGATACTTTTTCAAGCTTCTCCCATATGAGACGGTTCTCCTTACCTCTACCCTCCATACTTGCGATATTGCTCTAGGTAAGCAGATGAGCAGTACACTTGATGTGTACACAGAGTATGGTACACTTGCACAATATATCCCATAGACATAATAATAAGTCGAAGTTTTTTTTCTAAATTTAAATCATATTGTTTATATTGTTCAGTAAGCAATAATTGTACCATTTTGCATCATATGAAAGCTTTAGATTTAATGTAATCCTCAATGAATTTGTACTATGATTTTAAAAGATTATCAAAACCGGGTTAGAGTACTAGTCTCTTTTAACTGAACTAAATATTGTCTCTAATACATTCGTGTTTAAAATATCCTTAGTAATGAAATTTAACTTACCACAACCGTAGACCAGAATGCAAAGAACACTACAAGAAATAGGAAAGTAATGATTGGTTGCAGAAATAATGCTGGTATCGAGCCAAGACAGTGAGCTGTCTCTCGAAACAGAGCCGCGAGGAACGAAACTCGCGAACGCATCACCCAAACGAGCAATAACAAAATCACCTAGAATCAAATAAAATTTTTAAATTAAGGGTTTCAAATTCCTTCCGTGACGCGAATTCATTCGCGTTGTGATGTCTATGGACTCAGTAAACTCCGGTCATCGTTCTCGTCAAACCCGTCGCTTGCGACGAAGGGCTCGACTAGTAAATTAACGCTCAGACACAGCCCACTGAGTTTCTCGCCGGATCTTCTCAGTGGATCGCGTTTCCGATCCGGTGGTAGATTCTGCGAAGCACGGCTCTTGCTAGGGTTCGTGTTAGCAACGTCGTCAAGTTACTTACTTATGGACTCTAGGGCCAGGTCGTCGTGCAGGTCGATGTTCCTGACGAACCACGGGGCTCCGACGGCTATCCTGCAATAGCTATAACGAATATATCGTAACACTATAAAGTGAGTGATTAATAAGTAAATTAAGTTAACAACATATTTGTATTCTCGTCATAGGACACGTATTTAATGATTTCAAATAGAACTTTCTAAATATAAATTATTTGGTCCATTATTTGTTTACATTGAGTATAAGTTATTAATTTTATTAGCATATTTTTATTTATTTTACATAATTTTAATAAGTTTAACTTGGTTCTTAAGAGGGACTATTGAGATTTCATAGTAAAATTAGCACATACTTACAGTTATAACTGTTGCAATTATAGAATACCAAAGAAATGCTTTTTCATTCTTCAATGATTCCTGTAATAATGAATAGTCGGGGTGAGCATGTTTACTCGCCTCCTTAATTTGTAAGTTTTTACTATTCTGTCGTAAAAAAGCAAATAGTGGTTTTTCCATTTGAATCTATGCAAAAGAGGCTGTTTGTTTTGTCGATAATAATCCCGTCCTCACCTCTGGGTCTATGAAGAGAGTTTGGTTCTCTCTGTCTTGTATACTTAATGTAGTTTAATGGGAACTGCTCTGAGTAATTATTTGAGATAATCAAGTTATCTTACTACTACTACTACTACCTAGATCACTTTGTTCCCTACAGTGCATTTCCAGATATATTTTTTACCACATACCACCTAGTTTCCCTCACATGGTATCTTCTGAACTCTATGACACATCTTTCTTCAAAGATGTTTATATAGTCTTCGGACAAGTTGGTGATTTGCAGCATTGCTGATATCCATGCACAACTGTGACCACTTATCATAAGGTATGCTTGTCTGTCTACAGAGGTAGCTCTACATTGATGGACAATGTCAATATCAATTGTATTGTTATTCCAGTAAGATTACATATAAATTATACTTACAGCCAGGAAACTGCCATCAAAGCTTCTTTGTTTAGTCCTTAGTTCGTGATAAGTATACCAAAGCAGGGCTGTTCCGGCTACGCTTACTATTGATACTATTATCATAAATATCCATGACACGAAAGTGGCTAGTAAGTGAAGAATTGACACCATCAACAATGAGCATACTGAAAAAGTCAATGAAAATTTATTTTCATTATTCTTAATTGCGTAGGTAGTAAAGTAAGCACTAGCTTGATAATCCATTTAGTATTATCAATCTTCATTAACTAATTTTCCCACCTGCGCTTAGTTTACAGAAATATTTCTTTTAATCATACTACATACTACTAATCATGACTTACTAAGTAACGGGGATATGACCTCTTAATTATCCATTTGCATTAAATTGCAATAACAACAGTTATTGTTGTTGTTTGTTTTTTTGTTATTGTTATAACAACAGTGGTTTAGGCATGTGTGTGTTTTTGATATATCAATATATGAAGTTCATCATCATCATCATCATCATCAGAACACCTATGTCCCCTTGATATAGGTCCTTTTTTTTCGGGCCCGAGGCCGAAACTCCTACGAGGTCCCCGCGCCTAAGGGGCGCGCGGGGTAGGTGGGTCTTGACGATCTGCAGGTGTTGGGAGCAGACCGCGAGCCCAAGGAGTTTTAGGACTCTACCGCACTAAACGACTCCCCTGCACTCTTACACGAGACGTCCGATCTCCGTCCGGGGTCAGAACCCAGTCAGAGTAGAGGGGTTCCCGCGGTCAGCATTACAACCAGACAGACACGCGGCCCCAACCCGTGGACGCCCGACCAACGGGTCGTCAAGGCGATAGTCGACGACCAACGATGCCGGTATCCGCGGTACAGCGGCGCTACCAAGGCGGCCCGGGCGATGCCGTTGGTGTTCCAGGATAGCCCGCTGGGCCAGAACAAGTCTGCCGGGTCGGAACGCGATACACCGCCGACCGGGTTGCTCTTCCACAGAACGTCCGGCGACGACAATGTGGACCGCATCGCAGGCCGCAGCCGCCGACGCGTCGTCCCGTCCTCCTAGTGCCAGTGCGCTAGAGTGACGATAGCGTGCGGCGCAGCCTAAACCCCCTCAAGTCGCTCCGTGACCATCACCGGGAGGAGACTGCCTCCTCACAGGGGCCGGAGCTGGACAAACGCTCTCCTCCGACCTCTGGCTCGGCGCCGAGAGGAAAGAAGAGCTCTCCCTCTCCTGTTACGCCGCCTCCTTTTGCGAGATGGTGGACTCGTCGCTGCCGAGTATCGTAGCCACGACGATTGGAAGCAACAAATTCGGTCCTATTTTTGCAACGCGGCGCTGCTCTGCGAAAGTAGGGCAGTACGGGAGCGTGGGCTCCGCCGTGTCTTCTTTGCAGCCACTGCAGTGGTGGCACTTCGGTGCAGGTAGCGGCCGAAACAACGATCGTTCTCAGCCGCACGGGGTCGCGGCTCCCCTCTGGAGCGGAGATCGCATCGCCACGCGTAATCCGCAGCAAGCACCTCCGCTTCCAGGTCCCAGGCAGGCGCCCCAGCGAGCACGCACGCCGCCTCCAACGAGACGTTACGGTATCCGAGAACCGCCCTGACCGCAATAGCGCGCTGCGGACATCGAAACGCCGCAACGTTGTTGTGGGTCAGGGTGTGCCACTACATGGGAGCCCATCGACTGCACCCACTTGATATAGGCCTACCCCAAGGATTGCCACAGTAAATGGTCCTAGTCTCTTCTCTCTTGTTATCGCTATGCACTTGAAATGGAATAAATGGAATTCAACGAAAATGTGAGTTTTAATTACTGTCACTATGGAAGGCAATGATAATGATTAAGAGAATGGAGTCAGCAACTCTGATGTCATCATTTTAAAAATGCCATGGAACCAGCCCAACCACCATATATATAAGAGATTATTTTTTTATATATCAATTATAATAGGACAATAAGTATCAATTAAATAACCATTTGTGTTGAGTTAAGCCAGCTCAAAATTTTCTTATATCTTATCGCAATTACTGTAAGATTAGCTGTGTGTACAATAAAGAATAAAGAAAAAAAAAATGTGTAAAAAAAAAACATATTAAGAATTCACTAAATGATTGAGCCATCTACATTTTATGATTTTTTATTTCACCAATTCTAAATGCTATTAAACAATTCTATATTTTAGGTTTCACTATAAAGTGACTAATGCCTATTTCAAATTCACTCAACTAAGGGTGACATCATTATGCTGAGTCAATTCCCAAGGACTCCCACACATATGTTAGTTAAGGTCAGTCAGATTAAAATGAATTTAAACTAATGATATTCTTCCTTTAGCTAAAGTAGTTCAGAAAGTGTTTAAAATACTTACAAAATGCTACGATAATGCATATTATCATTTCTTTCCAGGATGAATACAGATCTGATAGCATTTGTTCAATAGTATCCCAACTGTTAAGCAACTCATAAAAGTCTTTGAATACTTTTGTGGCTATATCTTGAGCTTTTTTAGGAAAGCATCTGTTCAACAGCGGAAAAGACTCATAAACAGGCAATGTTGGACAAGGTCCATAATAATTATGTAATTCTGCCGAATTCGGTAGTGTGTTTACATTAACAGGATAGTTGCATAGGTTTGAACCAGTTTGACGGTAAAACTGTTTGATATCATCCAAAGATTCTATTTTTTTGTTGGGACACTCCTTTACACAAATTTTTAAGGACTTTCGTAGTTCTTTCACGTCCATGAAAAATAGGTATTTTTTATCCAAAGTGTTAATACCAGAAAGCGAATTGTTCATAAGTTGCTTGTTGCTTTTAACGCCACATGTATTCCCGAAAGAATCAAATCCATTTATCAGTCTCTGAGGGTTTCCATAAATAAATGAAATACACGCCACAATGAGCTGAAATAAAATATTATTCAGGCTTGAACTTTGGGAAAACTTAAACCGCAAATAATTTTAAACATTTTTTAGTCATAAATACCATCAATATCCAAAACACGATGTAAATAACTAGCCACAGAACATCAGTGCAGCCTTTCTTGGGTGTCTCATGAGGTGTTGATTGAGGTGATATTTCACTTTGAGTACAACCCATTTTATTCCCAAAACTTGGAAATTTGTAAACAAAATTGTTTGTTAGATGCAATTTGCTTCAAACATATATTAAGTGTATAATCTATGCTTCAAACAAATCACAGATTAGCACGACTTTTTGGCGGGAACGCGAGGAGTGAAGTTGTGTGATTTGTTTTATTTTGTCTATTTAGTGTTTCTTCAGGTTTAAATGTGTAATAACGGTGGTTTATTAACTGTTTAATATCTGTGAAAGTGCACAAATGTGGGAAAATGAAACAAAGCCGCTGGACGCAACTTCTCGGGATCCTCCAAAAAGTCCACTGAAAAAATCTTAGTAAATGACCACCATTTTACTAAGATTCTATTTCATTCCATATCATCTCATTTCATTTAATTTCATCCCAGTTGATTAACGTCTCAAATTAATCATTTTCATTTCATTTCACTCCATATTATCATTTTTCATAAAAATAAGAATATAAACTAAAATAAGACATGACTTAAAGGTCTTAGTTACCAGGTCACAAAATCACTTAAAAAAAAAAACAGATTAGCACTGACTTTTTGGCGGGAACGCGAGGAGTGAAGTTGTATGATTTGTTTTATTTTGTCTATTTAGTGTTTCTTCGGGTTTAAATGTGTAATAATGGTGGTTTATTAACTGTTTGATACCTGTGAAAGTGCACAAATGTGGGAAAATGAAACAAAGCCGCTGGACGTAACTTCTCGAGATCCTCCAAAAAGTCCACTGAAAAAATCTTAGTAAATGACCACCATTTTACTGAGATTATATTTCATCCCATATCATCTCAATTCATTTCATTTAATTTCATCCCAGTTGATTAGTGTCTCAAATTAATCATCTTCATTTCATTTCACTCCATAATATCATTTTTCATAAAAATATGAATAATTTAGATTAAAATAAGACATGACTTAAAGGTCTCAGTTACCAGGTCATAAAATCTCTTAAAAAAAACAGATTAGCACTTTAATTTTTTTAAGGAATTTTATGACCTGGTAACTAAGACTTTTAGGTCAAGTCTTATTTTAATTTTGATGTTTTTTTTTTAAATGAACAGTGATACTAAGAAATTAAATGAAGTTGATTATTATGAAACATGGTTTAAATTAAAATAGGACGACTTCAAAGTCTTAGTTACCAGGTTATAAAATCCTTTAGAAAAAATCACTTACATCAGTCAGTGAAGTGGATGCGTATAGGAAATTTTTGCGCAAATTTTATTTATTACGATAATATTACATTTATGATAACTGCATTCTATTTGAAAAAACTTACACTATTCGTAAATTATAAAAATGATTTGCAAATTATTGTCAAATTATAAAGGCGCGTTAATAAACTCTTTAACAAAGAGATACCTTAATAACAACATTGCTTGTATAACGAAGATCCACAGGGAAGTTTACTCTCGAATGTACTACCCTACAACAATTGCTTTGCCGGATGGATCAACAATAAACGTTCGGTATCATGAACCTAGGAAAATTATTAAGGTTATTAATACTGATATTTATAATCTTCATTTATACCTAGTTGTAAAGTTTATTAAATACTCCAAAATGTGTGTGTGTGTGTGTGTGTATAGAGATAAAAGGGTTTAAAAAATCCAAGACAACTCCCAACAAAGGTTAACAAACTGTGGTGTACACTGTTACTTTTTTAACCCTCTCTTTGAAAGTAGCTTTGAAATTGAAATGTTTTTTGTGCAAACAAGGTGAATGGTTCACCAAGCCACTACCTATTGCTGAGTACTCATCTGGAGCCACATCTTGAGCAAGGACATGTCATAGCACTCAGAAAACACTGGAGGAAATTGCAAAGTGGCAATAAAGGTCTCCGGAAATGCATTGATGACTACAGTAATTCTAATACATGAACTATTCTGAATAGATAAAATATTCTCAGGTGGTTGGTGGCTGTTGTTGTCATTGCAGTCCTAAGGTACCTGCTGGTTCATAGGGCCCTCACAAGCTGTCTCCACTTGAACCTGTCTTATGCTTGCCCCTGACATCACTTCAGGTCATTCTGGCTGGTGGTGTGAGGCCAAAAGTAAATTATGGATAAAATCTTGAACAATTCCAAGCACTAATAAACCAAATATTTTCATAATACTATGTTGTGGAATATGTGTGTTGTTAAATTTGCACATCTCTTTAAAGTTTTAATAAAATAATATAAGTAAATATCTGGTGCTATAGAAAGATAAAATAAAATGAATTTGGGGTTTAAAAAAATATATATGAAAGTTACTCCATTTTTTTGGCACTAATGTTGGCTTTCCTAAATATTTCAAAGAAAATAAATTTCATATTCTTATTTGCATCATCAGATGTATGTGAAAATTAATTTAAATTGTTTCATGTTGCAGTTGCCATTAGATTTATCATTGTTGTCTGAAGATGAAAGAAAAGCACGGCTGGAGAAACGAAAGCCCAAGAAGAAGGTCAAGATTACTGAAGATTTAGGAGATAGTTTCAATGCAAAAAAATACCTCAAATATATAAAAAAGTAAAATAAGAACTTTAGTGATAAATTAATCAATTTGTTGTAGCTCTTCATAGGTTTAATGTTATTATTGTAATAAAAAATTTAATCATTATATTACATTTCACTGAAGGAAATTGTACACACATTAACATAGTCTACTGGTATTCTAGATCTTAAAAGGTGTTAACAGTGTTAGTGGGCATTTAATGCTTCACTGTGATAGTCTAATCAATGTCTTATCTATGCTGTAATTACTGGTGATACGGTATCCTTATAGGTTGGTGGCATTTACATTAATGTCTGAGCTTTGGTAACCACTAACAGTAGGGAATTGAACATATGGAACATATTTTGTAGTTGTCGTGGCCTAAAGGATAAGACGTCCGGTGCATTTGTATGTAGCGATGCACCGGTGTTCGAATCCCGCAGGCGGGTACCAATTTTTCTAGTGAAATACGTACTCAACAAATGTTCACGATTGACTTCCACAGTAAAGGAATAACATCGTGTAATAAAAATCACACCCGCAAAATTATAATTTGCGTAATCACTGGTGGTAGGACCTCTTGGGAGTCCGCACGGGTGGTCCGCCTATTTCCGCCGTGAAGCTACTGCATTACTATGCGTTTCAGTTCGAAGGGTGGGTTAGCCGTTGTAACTATACTGAGACCTTAGAACTTATATCGCGAGGTGGGTGGCGCATTTACGTTGTAGATGTCTGTGGGCTCCAGTAACCACTTAACACCAGGTGGGCTGTGAGCTCGTCCACCCATCTAAGCAATAAAATATATATAAAACATTCACAACCAACACTACATGACGATCACGATCACTCTGTCAAGAGTGACACGATTGAGAAGAAGAAAAAGAAGATGATCTGTAAATTATATCACTTATATAGGTATATAGGCGAGAGTGCAGGGGAATCGTTTAGTGGGCAGGGTACTAAATTCCATCGGCCCGCGGTCAGCTCCCAGTTCCCAGCATCTGCGGACCGTTCAGTCCCACATACCCTGCGCGTCCACTAGGCGCAGGACGTAGGAGGTTCGGCTCCCGGTCCGAAAAAGGCATTTTTAAAAAGATTAGGATGAGACACGGATTTTACCCATACTACGCGTAGCGGTGGCTCTCCTATTCTTCCAGTAGTTTTGACTTCAGTTAATCGAATAGAGAGCGTTACTCGTTAGCAAGCATTGCAAGATCATACATTTTATTCAATTTTAATATTAGTTAAGGAATTTTTTCACAAGATTTCATTCTAAGGTCTTTGTTCCCTTTGCCTTCGGAAATGGAGTAAAAAAAAACAAAGATATTTTGATTTGAAAACAAAAAAAATGTTTCTGTAGATACCGTACCTACCTACTTAGAAATTGTCAAGTTAGACCAGGAATTCCTACGCCTACTAATGTAAATATGCTATTACAGGTATTTCGAAATAGAGTTTAGCAAATATAAAGTCATACTAAGTTGACAATTCATGGATATTTCATAAATTATCATAATTAAGAAAATAATAATTTAAGAAAATTTAAATTGATTTGCCAAAGAAAACAAAAATGGGAACTGAAGCTTTTGGATATTTCAAAAATTTATCTCCAGCATTTCGTCCTTACGTTCAAACATTATGTGAAGAATTAAAACTTGGTAAGCCTAAAAACTTGAACAGAATATTATCTTGTTGCAAAATTAATAACAGTACACCCGAATTATAGTATTTTTTTTGCTGTTTGCATTTTGCTTCCTTTTGTGTATAAGCAGATATTGTGATTATTTGCTAATTTATCTTGAAACATGAAAAAGTACACTTATATTCTTGTAGTTGGTTTCTTATCATGCATATGTCTTGAGTATATGCTCAATACTCATACTATTGATGCCAATAAGAGGTAGAGATTTAGAATTACATTTATTCCACTTTGCGCAAGATGAATTTTCATTTTAAATACAACCAAATTACTAATACCAACCTAAAGATGGTGGAATCACTGCCACATTTTGTTAAAGTTCAATTGAGACTGGCCCCGTGTCTTAAGGTCAGTGGTGGCATCTATACTGAAATTAATGATCTAATAAATCAATAATTATCACCTAGTACTAGTACAACAATTGTACTAATGCTGTCCAAATACAAAAATGAAAAAACTTCTGGAATTATTTAATATAATTTAATGTAGTACATTGTAGTTATTGAATAATTTAACAGGCCTCTGCAAGACTAAAATAGATGTTGAAAGAATATCTTGTTTACCTGATGGAGAGGAATGCCAATTCCGTCTGCTATTACCTTATTGTTCTAAGAAATTGAAATGGGAAATATTATTTGATGTATCAATACCATGGTTTGCTCCGGACTTTAAGTTTGATGATGAAAGTTTTTTGATAAGTGAGGATGAAAACTTTCTTGAAGAGAAAGTCCCAAGTCTTGCTAAATGGAATGAAAGTGATCCTAGAGCTTTGAGTAATGTGATATTTGAGTTGGTCAATCTATACAAAAGTCATCAGGTATGTAATTGTATAAAAACTTAAATTGAATCCCAGGTACGCTCAAAAATAGCTGTGTAATTGTACATACACAAGCAAAATTGATAACTTTTTTCCACCACCTTTAAAATAAAGATGTGTTTACTATGAGTTCCAAATTGATACAAGCATGAAAATAAAGTTTTTTAGATAACTTTGATAGTGTCAATTACGATGTTAAGTGCTGCATACTGGGTATTTAAATTGTGCCATGCCATGATTAGGAGTTCTGACAATATATATTTGAAACATTCAAAAATACTAAAATACTGTGTATTATACAAAATTATATCAGACTTTGACCCAGCAATTTTTACTTATTCATAGTTTGGTAAATGGACTCACTTTTGGTGTTGATCTGGTATTAAGTGGTTCACGGAACTCATAAACATGACACCAAAGCTAAATTTAATTATACAACTGCCCCACCTTTGAAACTGGAATTCATGAGAGCTTCACAGTAGAAACAAGCAGGGCATTTGTTTTTAATTGCTTAGTTTGGTGGATGAGCTCACAGCTCACCTAGTGTTAAGTGGTTACTGGAGCCTATAGACATCTACAACGTAAATGCGCTATGCATCTTGAGATACAAGCTCTAAGGTCACAGACCTCAGTATAGTTATAATGGCTACTCTACCCTTCAAACTGTAATGGCATTGCTGCTTCACGGCAGAAATAGGCGGGGTGGTGGTACCTACCCATGCGGACTCACAAGAGGTCCTACCAGCAGTAACTATGCAAATTATAATTTTGCGGATTTGATTTTTGTTACACAATGTTATTCCTTCACCGCGGAAGTCAATGGTGAAGATTTGTTAAGTACGTATTTCATTAGAAAAATTGGTACTCGCTTGCGGGATTCGAGCACTGTTGCATCGCTAGATACGAATGCACCGGATGGCTACCAATACAGGTTCATAATACACCTTTTTTTTTATTGCCCTTGTAGGCAGACGAGCATACGGCCCACCTGACGGTGTGAGTGGTTACCGTCGCCCATGGACTTCAGCAATGCAGGCGCAGAGCCAAGCCGCTGCCTACCGCTACACCTTACTTATTAATAATAATACATAGTTACTGAGTACAATCAACAACAAATTTTTGTTAAGAGCAATGATTTGTTTTTATTTCATTAAAAAAATTACCAATTTCAGATTAGAAAACTGAGTGAGGATGATTCTTCAAGGGCTTATTTTGAATACAGTGCATTACTTGGTGATTCACTCATCTCTGAAAGTAACATCGAAGTTTGGGTTGGAACACATGTCGTTGAATTTTTGATAAAACTTAATGTTGACGTTGGAAGATTATCAGAGCTTTATAGTGATGGGTATTATTTTAAATACATGCATTCCGATTCGTAGAGCAGAACTGTTTTTATAATGAAATTGAGACTTGACTCGTAACATAATCATAATATTACTGGCATTGTAGTTATTTTGGGTTTTTGCCATTGTTTAAGATTACTTACGAGTTAATGTTATTTGAAACCGAGCTCACTATCTACGCAAAAAAAGTTTCGTTTATTAAGATTGTATAACCTTTGAAACTGTGTGGCTTAGACCACCCCATGTATTCCAGGGAGTGTCATGAAAGCGACTAAGGTTTTATGGGATAATTGGGCAATTGATAATTTATTGGGCAACAGCGCTCACTATCATTATTAGTATTACCAGCGTATTGCAATCGCCAACTGACATTTACTAGTGATTGGGTATATAGTAAGCGTATATTACGATCCACCCGGGTGTTTCCCACCATCCTGCCTACATCTGCCGCTAATAAACTTTGCTCCGGTTTGAAGAATGGACAGCTGTTATACCATTAAGATTTGGACCTCATGTCTCAAGATAGGTAGCATAATTTACTTTGTTGAAGTCTATGTGCTTCTGAAACAACTTAACAAGTGGGCTGTGAGCTCCTGCACCCACTCAAACAATAAAAAAAAACAAATTCACTTTGATATGTGGCCAGCCTTATTTTTTCCCACGAATCATATTAGGTAACTTGTTTAAAATATAATTCAAGGGTCGGCAGAAGAATAATTTGTTGATTACGTTCTAGTACTCCTTATTCCGATACTATTTACTTGGTGACTTTTTTTCTTCGATACGATTATTTTAGTAGAGCACTATTTAGTTTTCAGCTTGAAAAACCTCTTTTACGACACCCTGTATATATGTACATCAANTTTTCCCACAAATCATATTAGGTAACTTGTTTAAAATATAATTCAAGGGTCGGCAGAAGAATAATTTGTTGATTACGTTCTAGTACTCCTTATTCCGATACTATTTACTTGGTGACTTTTTTTCTTCGATACGATTATTTTAGTAGAGCACTATTTAGTTTTCAGCTTGAAAAACCTCTTTTACGACACCCTGTATATATGTACATCAAATATTAGTAGTACTGGACTACGAGCTCAAATTTTATTATCTTAACATAGATATTAAGGACCTATTAATATACATGATACTTACAGCATTGAAGAGAATCCCGGCATTGACACAGCATTGTTACTAGTGAGATATCCAAACTCGACAAATGCAGAACTGATACTATCACCTCTTCTTAATAAAGCCCTGGGGAACATTTCATTACCGCAGTACGTAAGCTTTGAATAATATAATGAATTGTTGTCGAAGCTCCTGATATTATAAGAATCGCAATTGAAGATTTGTCTGTCTTTCATACACCTAAGTGTGCAATAGCTCGCTGCTTGTAAAGCTACGGATTCACGAGGGTCGTCCTTCAGTTCACTTCAAAGTTTTTCACGACTATTACAGTAAGAAGAATTGTAAAACTCTAGTAGGTACCTATGTAAATATGAATGTAAATATCCTCTAAAATTTTTTTTGAGGACCGTTCTCTATTACTGAATGTGTGTTAAATTTGTACATATATTTTTGTAAGTGGAAATAACTTTAAATTTCAGAATGCATCCATCTACTGTTCTTATGGATTATGTACCTATGGTTACCGAACTGCTGAACAGAAAGGTACGACTCCTCAATTTCTTTTGTCTTAATATTATTTCGATTATTACAAATTGTCAATATTTCAGATACACGATGTACTTGTCAATGAAAAGTTGAAAAGGGATTTATTAGCATTTTTGGTTGTTAAATATGAAGGTGCCATATTGGAACACGATATAAACAGTGCTGCCTTTCTATTTGAAATCAATGACTTCCATTGGATTTTAACAGTAGAATTGGGTGAGTTCCGGATTTTTTTTCTCAGAAAACGTGTGATACACAGATCTTTTTTGATAGTCCAACCTTATATTATAAATTACACAATTTGGTAATTTCACATTAAGCAAAATTACTTAGTTACAAAAAAAATGATACTGTGAGCATAGCACGTAGTCTGCACGGATAGATACAACCATGACTGTATTCTGGTTTGAAGGACGGAGCAGTCTTCTTACAATGCATTCGAGACATTCATTTTTGTGCTTATTAAAAAAAAGAACTTGCTATTCTATACAATCATAACTATTTCAAAAAATATTTCAGGTCAATTTCCAGAAAAATCTCCAATTTTGACCTTAAGATCAGTTTACCACAGCAGTAAAGGAAAACCAAAATACAAAGTTCTCTCTTCTTGTCCATTAAACAACTTTGAAGAATATGTGGAACAACAAGTAGAATTATTCAAAAACGAATGTAAAGGATCAGTAACTAGTAGTCAACTCGTAAGCTTGGAAAATTAAATAAAAATAATTTACATTTTATTGCATTTGTTTTATTTTATGATCATTTCATAAATAACATTTTAACTATAATAATGAACAGATGATTTTGAATCTGAATTTATTTCACTTTTTCATATGATCATTTAGTGGTGAATTAATGAAATATTTAATTAATTAGTGACTTTTGTAAATTAACAATGATGAAAATATCATTTTTTACTTCACATTACATCATTTATCACTTGAGATTATTGGCGGGTTATGTGTGAATAAACCAATTACTGAAAATGTAAACCTTCAAAGAAACATGATCACAAAGAGTTTTTGCAGTGACAAACCATGTCGACGGAAGAACTCCACAAAATAATACTTGCACAACAAAATATATTAACTAGGTACTACGAATTTAACTATCAACATTAGTTTGTACTTATCTAAGGATTACATTTTGAACAAACTGTTTAGTTACTTAATTTCGTTTGTTTGTTGCCGATCAATTCATATCTATACCTCATGTACATTACTTTCATTCTGTCCCAAACGTTTTCAACGGAGTCTATTGCTGGCCTGACATCCAACATTGCAAACTGATATTTGTTATCGACTTCACCACCGTCGTAATAATCAATGATATAACGCACGTCCTTCCCACATCTGTCCACAATCCAGTCATGACGGTCGAATGGTAACTCATACCTATAAAGAACTTCTGATAAAAAGCTTTTTTTCTTTAAACTCTTGAAGTCGTCGTGGCCTAAAGGATAAGACGTCTGGTGCATTTGTGTTGAGCGATGCACCGGTGTTCGAATCCCAGGCAGGTACCAATTTTTCTAATGAAATACGTACTCAACAAATGTTCATGATTGACTTCCACGATGAAGGAATAACATCATGTAATAAATATTAAACCCGCAAAATTTTAATTTCCGTAATTACTGGTGATAGGACCTCTAGTGAGGCCGCGCGGGTAGGTACCAGCGCCCTGCCTATTTCTGCCGTGAAGCAGTAGCGCGTTTCGGTTTGAAGGGTGGGGCAGCCGTTGTAACTATACTTGAGATCTTAAAACTTATATCTCAAGGTGGGTGGCGCATTTACGTTGTAGATGTCTATGAGCTCCAGGAACCACTTAACACCAGGCGCTGTGAACTCGTCCACCCATCTAAGCAATAAAAAAAAAAACTAAAAAAATAATTCTCAATTGCTTTAAATAAAAAATCTAGAATTATTTTTTTATAGAACAGGATTGATAACTTCACAGCTCACCAAATTTTACTTGCTGGCTGCAGTCGATAAACACTGCAAGATAAAAGCTACTGCGCTTGATACATAAAGCGAAAGTTTTATTGCAATAACTATCATTACTGACTCTGTGGTGCAGTACTTATGTAACTGTTGCAGGTTTGATTCCCTCAGACAACCATAGTGTGATGTACAGGTATGTTTCCTTGTTGTCTAGATGTTCATTATCTATATATTATGTGTAAATTTAAATGTATATAAGTATGTTTGCAAGTCGCTGGTACCCATAAGACGGAATCCTGAATTGGGACTGGATGACCATGCATGATTGGTACCAGTTATTATTTTTGACTGTTATCCTATCTTTCAAATTGGGATGCGTGAATGCTTCATAATAGAATCAGGTATGGTGATGCATTCACAATATATTTATGGAATAAATGCAATATACTTGGACTTCCCACTGTAGTATAGATATTCTTTATGAAAAAATTAACTATGCTTGGAATCTCTAGAATTTTTATATAAAATGGCATTAAGTACTTACCCAAGCCAAGAACGTATGCGTGCTCTAGGACTGTATTGAGTCGCCTTGCCTCCAAAACTCTTCAATCTAGGATGACCACACTCTTTGGCATGTAAAGCTTCCCATTTCAAAACTTCTTGCCAAGCCTGGGAAAAATGTTTTCCTTGATTTTATATTATATATAATATCATCATCATCATTTTTTCCTATTACCCTCTGCTGGGGTGTAGGGCTCGAATAAAATTCTTCCATATAGGTACATAGAATTTAATGTTCAAATTAAATCGATATTATTATATTTCATTTAATCATCACAGTAAAATTAACCCCATAGCCCAGTTTGAGAATTGCTGCTTCTGAATTAAATTATAGTCAGAGTGAGATAATAACAACTTTTTTGTACCTGTTCATTATTAGCATTATGTATCCTAATTATATCGTCCATGTCTTTTGGTTTTATATCCTCATCTTTCCAACGCCAGCCTTTACGTAGCATAGCATTCCAAAACATTTGTTGACTTGGATAAACCCAGAATTCAGTTGAGCCATCAGGCATTGCTCGAGGAATAGAGGAAACTTGTCGGTTTGTGGGCAAGGTGAATGGCTGATCTGGTGCAGGTTGTTGGTTAGCCGGAGGCATCTAAATAATGACAATAATAATGATAAATAATACAATTTTTTATCACAAACACATACAGTAATCTAGCTCTAAATTACGTTTCCCTGTGTTATGTGTACCAGATACATGTATGTATGTTTAAATATATATACCCATAATAAACAGTCAGACAAAAAGCAAGCCTGTTCATAGACACGCGAATTTTTGCCCCATGTGGGAATCAAGCCCACGACACTGGGCACAATAGTCAGGGCTGTTAACAAATACAACACCGTGTCAGTTAAATAAAATAATGAATTGTCGTAAAATAGTTGAAAGATTAGATTACTACAGTTTGTTTATATATATTACCATGTTGAATGGATTGATATCATTTCCATGTTGTACTGGACATTCCGAAACCTTTGGCTTCTGCTCCGTTTTGTTATGCATCGGGCACTCAGGTGGAGGATTCGCATCTTTCTCTCCGATTTTTATATTAACGTGAGCCTCAGCAGACACCTTATTCCCCATTTGTATGTCTTACGTAAGTCTTCAGAAGAGGAGAAGATCTAAGCTAACTGAACATTTCTTCTAGAACGACCTAGGCAAATCAATAAAAAAATTGTGATCACATATTTTATTTTTACTTAGAAAGATTGTATTATATGTTTTAATTTACAAAAGCGAACTAACCTTAGCGTTTTGCAATGCAACTCAAGATTTTGATTATAGATAATACTTTAAAATTTTGATTGAAAGTTATTTTGACATTAACAGACTAAAAGTAATCTTTGCTACTGTATGAAATCCATAGATACCATAAAAATACTTTTTTGTAAATTAATTATATTATTTATAATATAGGTAAAGTATCTCTATATTGTCTTTGTACTGGATATATAGATTGAAATTGATTCTTTGGCAATCTGCTGCTATTGTCAGCAATTTATGCCACTGCTACTTATTAAATTCTATGAAATTTACTGATTGACAATCATTTGATTTAGCACATAGAAAATTACTTTAGTATACTCTGAGTTTTAGAATAGCCAGTACTTTAGTAATGATGGTCAGATCTGGTAAAGACGCTCAGCGGCCTGCCAATAACCGAAGCTATAAAGACAGCAGAGGACAGACAGACGTGAAGAAGCATAATGCATCGAGTGATCAACATTCAAGCTAGATACAACCTTCAGCAATGAAGAAACCAACCAAAGAAGCCATCCATACTGAACACATGATCGAAACGCCTGCGGATTCTGAAGGGGATTCGCCCAGCCCTCAGAGACTGGATTAATCGCGATCGGAGACGCTTCACTGACCTCATCTATCTCTCTCTCTCTCTCTTCAATCGGTCCCTCATTGCTGAGGATCGTGACTACGTCCGAATCCGTCAACTTGCTGTCTCCGTCGATCCCGTTCTGTAGCTTGGTGGAGTGCGTCGCTGACAGGTATTTTCAGTTCCTCCGCTATTTGGTCCGACCATCGCTTGGGACCTCTACCCCTAGGCCTTTTTCCCTTGATTTTACCGGTCACCAGTCACCACAAGGCGTTCCAAATTACGGGTATCTCTGGGTGCAACATGACCAAAATACCGCAATATTCTTTGTAGGCAGGTTGTGGATAGACGTTGAGTCTTTTCTATTTTTAACAGCTTGATAATAGAGATGTTGATGCGGCGGGCCGTCCATTGTAATACTTAAAATATATAGGTTTTAGGTAAGGAAGAAGCCCTTATAAATAAGGAAGCAGAATAATTATTCCTGTTATACCGGTCAGTCAGATTCGCACGAATACGCAAACCCGCAAGTGTAGGACGACATTTGCAAATGATTATGCAAAGTTTTCGCTGCATTCGTGGTTTTCCAAGCTGTGTCGCTTTTTTAACAGACATCAAAGTGCGCGAACCGCGATCCTTCGCGTAGTCTCCCACACGTTCGTGTGACCACCAGTTGCGCCCAGCATAGATTATACACTTAAGCGCCCAGGATTGCGAAGGCAACGGACGTTTCGCTATTTTCATAGATCGTGACGTCTACTGTGTAGCGTATCTTCATCAAAAGAAATCCCATAAAAACAGCATGGCTGTTAATGATGTCTGGGAAAGTATTCAAAACTCTTTTTTTCTTCAATGTTCTATTGACGAATTAAAAAGGAAATTCGTGAGACATTCGTAAACAAGTATAAGAGGCCGCTAAGTTTGCGAATGAATGTTCCCTGACAGCCCTTCACATGCGCGCAAACATTCGTACAATGTACGAATATTTGCGCGCATGTGAGTGGCCGGCATTAGATTCATGGAGCGAATTGTGGAATATTTTGCCCAAGTCTGTTTTTAGTATTTAAAATGGAATTCGATGATCGTGTAATGGATATTGTATTGTCTGGGGTAGATTGATGTAAAGATAGTTAATCTACAGATTGGTATACATTTAAAAAAAATTAAATGACAATTAGCTTATTTGACACAAATGTTTATACGTTATGTGAAACGGAACGTGTGTTTTCCATATTTTCGCATTTGTCGGCCTTTATTGAAAGTTGAAACTATTTATTATATGAAAGAAAATTATGAAAGATATGAATTCAGCACAAAACAACGTTTCGGATTTGTTAAAACTAGCCCGCAAGTTTAATTCTTTCTACCTCTCAGGTAAACCAACAAATATTCGAGTTTCGCGTATATTAAAAGCCAATTCATTATGTGTTCTCGCGTTGTTCCTGTTGCGCACGTAAAAAGTAAAGAAATTTGAAGCACGACAAATGTGGTAATAGAGTAGGCTTTTTTAATTTTTAAAAATATCTAGCTTAAATATTATTTTAGGTTTACATCAAGGAATATGTAAGCCCTTCATAGTGGCTGGGCATCAAGTTGGTCTTGTCCGACCTGATGTTTTAAAATATTTGCAGCGTTTCCCAGAGGTGAGTGAACTCCAACTCTTTGATGTTTAGTAAATGGTTTTATTGTCAACTGTATTTACAGATATTCACATGTAGCATGAAACATTAGCAATGAACTATCTTTCCAAGTTCATGTGTCACATATGAATTAAACTCTAAAACAGACTTAGCTTAATTTTGGGGGTATATTGTAATGTATATGTATTTTAATTATATTTAATATTTTTTTAAATTTAAACTCGCATTTTATTTTCAGTAGTGCTAATGTTATTTGAAACATAGAGGCCATCATAATAAAAATTAGGTTGTTCAAATACCTAATTCCCCTAGAGCACAAGATTTATTAATACTTGTTATATTTATTTTAGTCTAAATGTAGAAAAGGAATTTCATACACTCCATCACTTTTCTTTGGGTACATATTTAATTTTGTCTTGAAACTGGTGTTGTAATATGTAATATAAAATGATTGTATCTTTATTAATACATACGTAGTCAATCTAAATAAGCTGATTTTTGTTGTTTATAATAATTATTTTTTATGTAAAAAATAAATGCTATATACCTTTATTGTCCTCGAGTGCTATGTGAAATTTCTTCTATAAAGAAATCATAAGAAGTGAGTTTGAAATATTTCTTCGTAGTATAACTGTTTTGGTAGATTAGCCATTATACTAAACAATTTTGAGAGTTCAATTTCAAATTTCAAGGTGAGTAGTGATATTCACATTATCTATTTTGCCCTTGTAGGCAGATGACCCATCTAATAGTAAATGTTGCTCACACACTTCATCATTGTCATGGATATGGATAATCACTGCTTACTTTTCAGTACTCTCTGTAAACTTTCTTTGAAGAAAGAAAAGTCTATGGGCATGTACCCTGTAGGCTGTGAATATGTCTACTGATCTACAGTAATAAAAACTAGAAAACAATAACTTGCTATGAACAGTTTGAGTGAGCTTGTTATTTAATTGAACTTGTGATTATAATCAGGTGTTCAGAATCGCCGGGAAATATGTGGAATTAAATCCTGCTTTTAGAGATTACAAAGAAAGGACCACAAGAGTTGCTGATGTCCTGCAAAAACTGAGGAAGGAGAATGAGATATGCGCATTAAAAGGATGGAGAGATGAGGTTTGGTGAAACAATTTTTTTTTTTACCTATGCTGATAGCCTTGAGAGGCTATTTCAGCTTCACCCTAACATTTGTAGGGGAGCTCACGGGGCTCAAACCGGAGAGTTGCTAACACAGACCCTACAAAGAGCAGTGCTTCGCAGAATCTACCACCGGATCGGAAACGCGACCCACTGAGCAGATCCGGCGTGAAACTCAGTGGGCTGTGTCTGTGGGTTAAGCTTTTCTAAAGTCAGCCCCTTCGCTGGAATATGAAATAATAAGTTTTAAGAATCCAGAACAAACATGTAATCAAGTTGAATGTCAACACCTGCTACCTTACAGGGTTGCCATGCATGATATGAGGTTTGCATGACCATTCTTCTGTTCATCAAACATGTGTTCTGTGTGAAAGGTGTGAGGTGCCACTGCAAAATGAACATAATTGTTTGATGACAAAATCTATATATTTTTTTATTTTTTTTATTGCTTAAAGGGTGGACGTGCTCACGGTCCACCTGGTGTTAAGTGGTTACCGGAGCCCATAGACATCTATAACATAAATTCCGCCACCCACCTTGAGACATGAGCTGTAAGGTCTCACTTTTAACAGTACAACGGCAATAAAATATAAATTACAATAAAATACAATAGTCACGAAAAGGACATTACCACCAATGGAGTATTTTCTGAAAAGATTAATTAAAGAAATCTTATCCTAAAATGTTTACATAAAATGAACCATGTACAATCATTAATTATTAAGTTTGGAATCTCAGTGAGATTTAAGTTTGAAGATGTGAAGTGCTGAAAATTTTGAAAGCACAAACCCTTTCTTATCCTTTAATATGTAATCAAAAAAACATTCAATGTATTTGATTAGACCAAATGGATGTTACTAGATAAACAGTATAATAATATGTTTATGCATTTTTTTTATTTATAGTATTTAGTTTCACTGAAGAGTTTGTTTTTAGTGTTTTGAAGTCAGCACTGCGTTTTATCAAGAGAGCCTATTGGAGATGGACAGGAGTGCCATATGCCTATTTGGTATTAGAAATTATGGCGTCAGTGTCACCGGCTATCTCAATCATCCCAGTAAAGGACTATGCATTTGGTTACAACAGCGGAGTTTTACCAAACAAACATGGCCTGGTGAGATTTTAGACATAGTTAAGCAATGTATAACGGAATGCTTAATAGCAAACCAAGCTAAATTAATTTTTATCTAGGTCAGCATATTAGGCCAAAGGGCTAAAATTACTGCCCTTGCAAATTTTCAATTTAATTATATAAATTTAAATTTGTGAAAAAACCCTTTAAAGTGTTACATACAGGTCAAGCTAATGAAATCGGGATAATTAAGATTATTTTAATTTTGTATTCATAATCAATCTTCATATTAGGTAAATGGGATTGCTTTGTTAGCGGTGGTCTCGCGGTGGGATTTGGTATTCTAGAGACAACTATAAAAGAGGCCGCAGAAGAGGCATCTGTGGAGGGAGAATTGGTAAAAAAATTGGTACCAGCTGGCTGTGTAAGGTACGTTTTTTATTTTCGCAATAAATTTTTCTCTTTGAATATAGAGGGTCTGGAGTAGATGAATCACATAGTATTAAGTGGTTATACGAAACCTGAATTACACTAAGACATGAGATTGAAGTACTAATTTTTACTGGTGGTAGAACGTCTTGGGTGTCCGGACGTGTAGATACCACCACCCTGCCTATTTCTGCCGTGAAGCACTAATGAGGTTTGTTTTGAAGGGTGGGGCAGTCATAGTACTATAAAAACTGAGATTTTAGATTCAGATTTCAAGGTGCGTGGCGGGTAACAACTTAACATTAGGTGAGCTCGTCCAACCATCTAATCAAAAAAAAAACAAAAATCGTCACGATTAAAGTAATAGAACAGATTGTTATTAGCGAAGGTAGAACAAATTGGGTTTTTTTTTATAACAAATATATGTTATCTTCTAATTTGATTGTGTTTATGCTGTATTTTTGAAGACACATTTGTCTAGTTAATCTTTTTTGTTTTTCGTTCATTGTTCCATTTATAATGTATTGAAATAATATTCAATAGTGTGTGTGAGACCACATGGATAAGACAACGCTTCCTGTTTTATTAATTACGTATGTACATATTACTATGTGACTTTAATGTGATCTGACTCAGTGCTTTATGTAAAACGTGGTCATGAATAATTAACGTGAATTAATATTGAGTTAAAATAGGATAGTTGCTAAGTATTTTTTTTATATCTACCTCTCGAAGGTGAATTTATAGCCCATCCAATGAGTGGTTAGTGTTGCTTATAGATTATATATTATATTTGCCGGTCATCGTTCTCACTGAACCCGTCGCTTGTGACGAAGGTCTCGGCGAGTAAATTAACCCACAGACACAGCCCACTGAGTTTCTCGCCAGATCTTCTCAGTGGGTCGCGTTTCCGATCCGGCGGTAGATTCTGCGAAACATGGCTCTTGCTAGGGTTCGTGTTAGTGACATCAGGTTTGATCCCTGTGAGCTCACCTACTAGCCCAGCGACGTTGACATGGTCTCTCTAGATTATCAGCTCAGGTAGGAAAAAAATGTATATATATTTGAAAAATTCTGGAATCCCAGAGACCAATGTGGTTGACGCCTAAGTTATAGAACGCTTGACTGAACACAACTTCTATACCTGTGATGTCATTTAAGCTAAAATAATCGACGAGCACTGTTGATGGTTCTTTACATTCTCTTTCTTAAGGATTTTTTTTATTTATTGCTTAGTTGGGTGGACGAGCTGACAGCCCACCTGGTGTTAAGTGGTTACTGGAGCCCATATACATCTACAAAGTAAATGCGCCACCCACCTTGAGATATAAGTTCTAAGGTCTCAAGTATAGTTACAACGGTTGCCCCACCCTTCAAACCGAAACGCATTCCTGCTTCATAGCAGAAATAGGCGGGGTGGTGGTACCTATCCGCGCGGACTCACAAGTGGTCCTACCACCAGTAAAAAATGATTGAATGATCGTTTTAATTTACTTAATATCCCGCTTAAGAATATCTGGAAGCGTATTGTGATTCAACGCAATAGGTTCGGTAGAGTCTGTTTTGCTATTTCACGATAACGAAACGTGTAAAAACACGTGTACGTTTACGTTAAAATAGGTACACGCAATTACTGTTGTCCGAAAGACTGATAAACACACGCACGCACGCAAACAAACGCACGCACACACGTGCGTGTTACTGTATAATTCTTATTAGTAATACTATTAAATTATAAATTCAATCTGTGACCTTCGTTTACCGCACACACCTTGTTAGCTATATTTTTTTCGCCATGTCTATATCTCTACTAGCTTTTGCCTGCGACTTCGTCCGTGTGAAATAGTTACTTTGGCATAACACTAAATTTTATCCCCACTTCATTTACGTAGAAAGTGAAAATATTTTTGAATTATAGAATGTTAAAGAGCTATTTAAGCCCCTATTTTGAAACATTCTTTATTGGTGCTCCACTTGTATTGGTCTTACCGTGATGTTATATAGCCTATAGCCTTCCTCAATAAATGGGTTATCTAAGACTGAAAGAATTTTTCAAATCGGACCAGTAGTTCTTGAGATTAGCGCGTTCATAAAAACAAATTCTTCAGCTTTATAATATTAGTATAGAAGCATAGATTATTTCTTAAAGAATACCTTGTTGTATTAATACCATTAATTGAGTATTATATATGTTTTTAAACGAAGATAATTGAATAGTACATATATTTATTTATTAAAATTCAATTTTGAATCTAACTAACAATTTGTTGACAGTTTCTATTTTGAAAGCGAGCGAGGCCTGTTTCCAAACACGGAGTATGTTTATGATCTTGAACTGCCTTTGGATTTCGTACCTCAAAACGCTGATGGCGAAGTCGAGAGCTTCGAGCTGCTCACTGCCGAGGAATGTATACAGCGAGCTCTCTCGCCTCAGTTCAAGACCACCAGTGCACCAGTACTCATAGATTTCCTCATACGTCGAGGTTATATCAATCCGGAGAACGGTAAGTTTGATATCTCCAATGTTCAAAGATCCAATGTCCCTCTCATCGTGGCCGCCGGTAACTACATTCTCGATCCTGTGGACCCAATGGTAAACAGTCGACGTCGCCCAAAACACGTCATTTTGGATCCTCCCTATCCATTAACGGTGTTTTTAGGTACCTCAAGCACCCGTCATCGTCCTCGTCGAACTTGTCGCTTGCAACGAAGGGCTCGACGAGTAAATTAACCCACAGACACAGCCCACTGAGTTTCTCGCTGGATCTTCTCAGTGGGTTGCGTTTCCGATCCGGTGGTAGATTCTGCGAAGCACGGCTCTTGTTAGGGTTCGTGTTAGCAATATCGTCAGGTTTGAAACCCGCGAGTTCACCTATTATTTTGGTGAATCTAGAATAACCCCCCAAGGTTACTAGAATATGTACGAAAAAAAATGTTCAAAGATCCAAGATATCTGAAAATTCATTCTTGCAAAATATTGTGGAAATGTTGGCACAAGCTAAAGGTATCGCCAAGCTTGGTTCTTAAAAAAATTGCTTATAAATTAGAGCCTCAAGCTTCTTAACCCTTTCGCTACTATCGGTGACTATAGTCAAAACGTTACCTGTACACAATAGGCGACAATAATCGCCGACTGAAAAATACCGCCTATAAACGATAAGTGATTAGCGCACTTTTAGCACGGAGGTCCGTTTCCTGCGAAACATTTTGCAGCGAGGTCTGCGTAGCGAGAGGGTTAAAATTAAAAAACGGTGCGCGTGCAACTTGGCGCACGTGAATGAAGTGAAACTTCTTTTTCGATATTATTATGTAGTATTGTGGTTTTCCTCATTTTTCATCCTTAAATCAGACTGCTCTTGTGATAAGGAATGCGACATCTTCAACATTTATATTAAATTATAGATTGAAAAATAAATATATATATTTTTTAAATAATTCATTGGAATATGGACGCTACTCGTTGCTAACGCTCGCGCTGGCCTGTAACAGTTATACTACGCGCATCCGTTCGAGTGCCACGCATTGACTCTCGCTTTGCCCCTTTCTAGTATGGTAGCGTTACATGTTTAACGCAACCTTGTTGGAAGTCGCATTAGAAGTTTCACTTCAAAAACCCATGACTCCGTCCAGTTGCCAGATACACGTGGAAACTAACCAATCTCAGATTCGGTACCGTGAAACAAATGTTTTCAGAGCCAAACTATCGGTACTTGGTCGAGTTGTTGCACGTACCGTTGCAGTCTATTTACAATTGGCCGTTCACTCACATGGTCGCCGCGGCCGCCGTCAACGGAGACGACCAAGGCATATACGACGACAACTAATTTTCCATTCGTGCATAGATTAGTGAATTTAAAAAAAAAACAGATACAAAAAAAATGCTGTGCTGTCGTTCATTTTGTATTATTTTTAGTTTAGATACCTACATTGAAAAATGTGATGTATTTAGTGAGATTATATTTTTTCATTGTCAGACAATTATTATTTAACTAAACGACAAATGTATTATTATATTGTAACTGGTATTGTGTGTGCATTTTTGTTTAACAAACAATTAATTTTTATGTGATCGTATAGTATTTAACTTCGGTTTTCGCCAGTGATGGATTAACGTCTAGGGCGGCAACATTTTTGAAATGCCAAAATTTCAGAGGCAAAAAAAAATATAGTCAGTCTCCTTTGAAACTGAGTTCAGATTAATTTTTCTAAAAAAATATGTAATGTTATTTCAAATTTGAAATAAAAATATTAGATCACAATTTATAAAGTTTATTCTAACATGGGTGGCGCGATAAACACGGGTCTAAGAGCCCTCGCCCGCGGCGACTTTTTGTAGCGATGCTATCGCACGTTCTCATCGATACAGCCGCGATGCTGCCGCTGGATGTGTAACATCGCCCAAATTCTGTATCACTACTATCGCGATGCTGTCGCGCTTCAATCGCGACGCAAACGCGATTCAGAATCTACACAGAAATGTTTGTACGCGTTTGCAGCGATACAGTCGCGATGTTGTCGCGCATGTGTATCGAATAGTATCGCTACAGCCGCGCGTTTGCAGCGAACGTTACAAATGCGATTAAAGCGCGATAGTAGCATCGCTACAAAAAGTCGCCTCGGGCGAGGCCCCTAAGGCGGCATTAAGCCTAAATCTGTCACTGGTTTTCGCGAGGTATTAACGCGACTGACCGTCACTTGCTCGAGACGACGAGAACTGCGAAGTATTAGACACGTCGGATATAACTATATGAAAATAATAAACAAGCAAGATCAAAACGTATATTATATTATGATCATTTAAAACGTTTCTTCGTTATCGTTCGCTTGCACGTTACAAATCAACCGTGGTGCCTAAATTTTATTTAAGCAATATTGATTGTGAGTGAGTGAATTTTCTATTTTAGTATTGTAACTGTTAAAGTTTTAGTTCATTGTAATTAATAGTGTCATAGCTTATGCTGTTGCTGAGCACGCTTAATTTCTGTGATACCGTATCGGTTTGATTGATAAAACGCATTGTTTTAAATTTTATCATTAGCTTTATTAAACATAAATTGAGAATCAGTGTTCTTATCCAACCTTTTTTCCGTATAGTACTTTTTTTTTTTTGAATATTTTATTTAATACATCGTGACTCATTGTAAATTATCAGAATTGTTTAGTATAAAGTGTTTCGTAATATATTTTGTATCATACATTCGCTTGAATCAGGGCTTCGTATAATTTTAAAAGCACGATTTAATGCGTCGGTAACGTCTAGTCATACGTTACGTTCCGTTTCGTGTGGGATGGACGATAAAATAGTTTTTCAATGGAAATCGGGATATTTTTTTATCTGAAAAACATCTCATGGAACCAAAATACCCTGATTTCAAATGAGCTTCTAAAACTATCAATAACAAAGGGCCGTTAGAAGTTTTATCGGCTGGAGATTTCATTTGAAAATGTTCCTTTTTATAAAAATCTTAACGCCCATTTTGCACTAAACTTTTGTGGTTTTAACACGATGCTTAAATAATTTAGGATAAACCTAATTAAAAAATGTGTTGCAATAGACTTGAAGTAATATTATAAATGTTATTGTCAGCCGTAGTTTTATGAAACCGAATGTGTAGATCCAACTACATGTTTACTTACACACCAGTGATTAAAATTGCTTAATTATTTATTTTTATTAACAATGTTACCGCATTTTGGAGTTTCAAGAGTCTTTGGTGACGTTAATTTTTAGGATAAAATATCGTTTTGAACCTCTGGGTCTACACGTAGGAATTACGGCTCCCAGTGTATTGCGTACCGTATGATTCGTGGGCAGTGTTCAGAGGAGCTATTTACGATAATCCCATCATCCCCATTTTTCCAGCTCCACCCACCATCACAGTGCAGTTCATGCTTTAAAGAACAAAATGTACAATCTTATCAGTCATCCTGTGTTTTACCTCCACAAGCTCCTTTGGCTCCTTCCGAAGTGCTGGTGGACAAGGCCTACAATCTATTTCTGCAGTAATAACGCATTTCGGTTACAAAAGTAGACCCGTACGCGAGACTTCAGATTTATGTATGTAGTTAAACAACGACAACCACGTTCTCATGGTTGTTCCATCACGATGTACATAATATATGTTATGAGCGCTCTGACATGTCCTTCTTCAAACGAGGCTTGTAGAGAGTATTAAGCGGTAGGCAGCGGCTTGGCTCTGCCCCTGGCATCGCTGAAGTCCATGGGCGACGGTAACCACTCACTATCAGGTGGGCCGTGCGTCTGCCTACAAGGGCAATAAAAAAATTAAAAAAAACGTATTAAGTGTATTAATAACGCTTAAATTTTGATAAAGAATAAATAATCTTCTAAAATTGCCCGTGATGACGTCAAAAAAATATTTTCCTTTGGATAGGTGAATAGAAAATCTATCTTTAATTAAATACAAATCGAATGTTTGGCCTATATGCGTTCCTAAACTGTTCATATGATTGTGATGTAACTTTGACACTGCCAGGGAATATTTACTTTGAAAGTCCTGTGTGCGTTTTCTAACGTTCTCGATAACGTAAAAGTTAACTGAAATGTGTATGGAGTTGGAAGGTTTGCCTACGTGTACCGCTAGGGGCGCTGTCCCAACGTTAGAAATTCGCACTAAGCACACTGAACGTAATGTAACATACGTAATACAAAATGTAATAGATAATTTATAAAATACCTAATATGACAGTTGGTTAGTTAATTAAGGCTTAAGAACACTGGTCGATCTGTATTCTATGAAAACAGTAATCATTCTCTATTAAAAAATCTCACTGTACATAATTATATTATTTAAAGTTTGATTAAATGCTTCACAGCTACTTAGATGATAAATATACATAATGTTTTTTTTTTTCCGTTTTAACTTTGTTCGTGTTATTTTTATATAGTTTCGTGTAAAAGGAAAATTATATCATTAAATATTATCATTAAATACTATCATTAGTAATCTTATCACGATTTTTGTAGAAAAAAAACGGCTGCGTCAGGAAATATGTTGCGTTTTAACCGATTTCAAAATAAAAATGAAGAGAAGGCATACATTTTATTAACTTATTTACTACTTAAGTTCGAAAATGACAAAAAAGAGTTTTCATCTCGCTACACCCAATTAGCTAAAGTTGTTAACTATCATAATGCAATATTTAGATTATCGAGGCCTTAGTGTAGGAAGTTTGGAGTAATAGTTAAGTTAAAGAATTAGATGTTGTGGTTGACTATTGCNCAAAATAAAAATGAAGAGAAGGCATACATTTTATTAACTTATTTACTACTTAAGTTCGAAAATGACAAAAAAGAGTTTTCATCTCGCTACACCCAATTAGCTAAAGTTGTTAACTATCATAATGCAATATTTAGATTATCGAGGCCTTAGTGTAGGAAGTTTGGAGTAATAGTTAAGTTAAAGAATTAGATGTTGTGGTTGACTATTGCGTTACTGTCACGTCTGAGTCTATTCCATTACAGAGAAATCACTGAACCGAATTTAAAAAAATATTTTATTTTGATGCGAAAAAAATGAAGTGTGGAAGTGGATTAAAATACATTTTCTAATTATACGATTTAAAGATATCGAATAACACCGTTGTGGGAATGTATCGTTTAGAGGCATATTTCGACATACTATTATCAAGTAATTTGGAATATTTTAATTTTAAAGTGACCTATAACAAGTCAGCTGTTATTTCACTAAACACTATTGTTGATACAATCTGTATGTTATGCCTGATAGTAACCTATATTAAAATGATTTGTATGAAGAAGATTGCTAACAGAATTTACAGTGAACATAAATAACATTCAAATACTCGATAGCAATACAAGCAGACCGTGAAAACTAAAAAGTTGGAATTTTTATTTTGATAATTTAATTTTTAAATGAGTAATTTAATAATGTTAATTTCATTTGATTTAAAAAAAAAAGAATTGTATAGCCACTAAGCCACTAAGGATTCGACGAACTGACACGAACCATTTCTGACATCAACAATATTTTGATTTTATTATGTTTAACGTTCAAATCATTTAATAATAGTTTGATCTTTACCATTAAGATTCAAAGATCCCTTTTACCGTGCTAAATACGGCCTAAACTTCTATTCTCATTCGAATGATTGCAATTCAATTTTTAATGGGAACTTTTTATCAAGGGTAATATTTAAAAAAAAACCTAAATTACTGTAATTTCAAGGTACCGCGAACATGTTGCATAGCTTGGTCAGTAACTATTTGGTTATCAATGTAAAATTAAATAGAAAATTGTTTATTTCATATTAAATTAACTTCACCTTAGAGATCAACGCTTAGTCGACAGAAAATGTTTAGTTTTATTTTCAGTACACTATATCGGAGCGTGCGAATATTTGATCTTACCTTAAATGCGTGTATATCTAATATACCACATGCACAGAAAAAAAGTGCAATAAAATGTTTGAACTGGGGTTAAACAGTCTTTGGTACGTTGACAAGGCTCAGATGTGATAGTAATGTTAATTATATTGTTACACTACTGCCGTCTAGGTACTTAAAATGGTAGTTAACTAATGAGCAACCTAATGTAGTATTTAAACAGTGACATTGTTTTGAAAATACATAGTAACGTGTCCGATGTTTTATACAATTTTATAGACGCGGTATTGGCGTAAGATTTTGTAAGAATAATGTAAATGTATCCAAATTACGAATGTATTCCATACATATATTTGCGATAGTAACAAGATAGCGTTTTTCTTAAATAAAATTTTAATGTTAATGGTTTTGTTTAATTTTCTATTTATTTACGTAATTACATTATTATTTCTCACCCCCAAAAAGATTCTCATAATTAACGCCCCCGCAACTGGTATAGGGAGTCCATCACTCGTATAAATATTAGTCTATCCATTAAGTACATGTATTTTCTACATGGATACCAAGTTTCAAGTCATTCGGATGTATGGTTCAGTAGTTATAACGGAACATCCGTAAAAACCATTAGATTTATATATTTTGAAGTCTTCGTAGCCTAACGGATAAGACGTCCGGTGCATTCGTATGAAGCGATGCACCGGTGTTCGAATCTCAGGCGGGTACCAATTTTTCTAATGAAATACGTACTCAACAAATGTTCACGATTGATTTCCACGGTGAAGGAATAACGTCGTGTTATAAAAATGAAACCCGCAAAAAATATTAATTTGCGTACCTAATTACTGGTAGTAGGACTTCTTGTGCGCCCCCGCGGGTGGGTACCACTACCCTGCCTATTTCTGCCGTGAAGCAATAATGCTTTTCGGTTTGAAGGGTGGGGCAGCCGTTGTAACTATACTTGAGACCTTAGAACTTATGTCTCAAGGTGGGTGGCGCATTTATGTTGTGGATGTCTATGGGCTCCAGTAACCACTTAACACCAGGTGGGCTGTGAGCTTGTCCAACCATCTAAGCAATAAAAAAATAAAAAAATAGTATAGATGAATGCTAATGTAATAAAGTATCTCACAGTGCAAGAGACAGTGGAATATATAATCGTTCTGACCATGTTACTGTGATTCAAAATAATCAGAGTTGAATTTTTAGTCTGTCAAATTCCTATCGACGTAAGACAGATGGCGCGCTAATAGTTTTAGGAAAATGCTTCACATTTAACGAGTTACAGCGAAGCCGGGTTTAACTTGTATATAATAATATATCAAAATAAAACACCTGTTTTTTAACTGAACTTTATTTAAAACGTATTCATTAAGACGGGATCGTAGTTTTTACAAGTACCTGATTTTTCATTCTCAAACTCAATAAAAGATTAGATTATCGATTCGTTTTTACAATAACAAATATACAGGATATACCTTTCAAGTGTAATTTGGAATCTAATATAAAATAAAGAAGAATAACGTTAAACGCAAACCATGGAAACCATAAACCATATTTTCGTGAGTTCTCTTAGCGTTTTTCGCTATACTTTGCAGTTTAAGACATTTTAAATGAAAATTCCACTCGGCTTACGCGTTACAAGGGACACGATTCTGAAAGCGAAACTACATGGTGAAATATTGGTCATTGGCCATGCAACACCAAGTTATACACGAGGGCTTATTGCAGCGGTCGGGGAACCGGGGTAAATGACCCCAAATGGGGTAAAATGAAATTTTGGGGGGTAAAAATGAAACTTTTGTGTATAAAAAGTATATATTGAAGTGAAACTTCTTTAGAATCGTTGTGATTTCAAACTCGATGAAACGAAATGAAATGAAACAAAAAATTTTTTTTTTTTTTTTTTCAATATTATGGTGGGGGCTATAATATGAAAGACGCTGAAAAGAAGCGATTTCGTTTTTTTTTGTTCTTCGCCATATCAACTTACCTACACAAAAATATTTTGGGGTAATAATTAAAAAAGTTCCCCGACCGCTGGCTTATTGCATACTTAGCATATGAACATTATTCTTTGTGACTCAAAGTTCTTGCTTGCAGAGCGTCTCCCTTACACCCCGTAAGTACATTTATTAGTATTCAGTTACGACTCCAAAACATGTTATAAAAGCATTACAACTACATTTCCAGTATTAAAACAGTTCAAACATTTGTAGATCTTTTAACCTTTTGATCACTACAGTTAGAGCTGTCCCGAGTTAGGATTTACACGTGTTGATGAGTATGAGGTGGCGTTCAAAAGGTTATTCGGATCGGAGGTTAGTAGTCATCGCCACGGGACACGACTTCCTTGCAGGTGGGTCTGAGCAGGATGGTGTGTTCGAACTGTGCTGTGTAGCACCCCTTGATGTCGCATAGGGGCGGGTAGGCATCCACCACCCCCTTGTCGCAGAGGTCCTTCAGCGCCATCGCGTAACGAGAGGCCCCGGCGCGTTCCAGCCAGCGCTTGCAAAACGCGAGAGTACCAAAGTTCTTGTTGATCACGTTCAGAAGCTGTTTCGACGATTGCAATCTAAAAATTGACATTTATAATTTAATTTCATTAATTCAATCATTGGTATCGCTAGTCGCTAATCGTGATCACCAAAACTAAAAGTATTCGAAAAGAATCATAACATGAAAGAAAGAAAGCGAGCGATAATTTTATTACATTTTAACTATCAACGATTGATGATTGATGAATTAACTATCAATGATTGATTAACTATCATTATTTTTCTTACTTTCATTTAACAAAAAACCTATTGATTGACCTATCTATACCTAATAACATAAACGGAGATAAAATATCTCCAAATGCGGTTGCCAATAAGACGACGAGTTAAAAATGTTATTTAGAATGTAACAAGAAAAGTATGTATAAAATTATATCTGTTTTCCTTATTGAGAATCATTAATTCATCAAAAAGAGTTGGATGGACTTGACTGTACAATACACGTGACTACCGTTAAATATCTTAAAGAAACGAGGTTTCTTTATAGCTTAGATGGGTGGACGAGCTTACAGCCCAACTGGTGTTAAATGGTTACTGGAGCCCATAGACATCTACAACGTAAATTCGCCACTCACCTTGAGATATAAGTTCTAAGGTCTCAGTATAGTTACGTTAGAATGAAAAACAAATAACTGTCCTACTCTTAAATGTTGGTTTTAACTGTATTTTACCTCAACGGAACAAATTGCTGATCGAAGTTTTTCATGTAGTGAGAGCAGTCCATGTCGTCGTGAACTTGACCACGTCCAGTGGATCCGAAAGTTTCTATAGCGTAGATTTCGTTCTCCTCCATGCGCGTTGTCTCGCCACCTTTCACTATCGGGACTGTCTTACCGGCGTGGATTTCTACAGGAAATAATAATATTTTGGATTGGATCGTTAAATTAATAAATATTTATATATTAACGTCTTGTTAGACATAGCCGTCTGCAGTATGATTTTTTTTATTGCTCAGACGGGTGGACGAGCTCACTGCCCACCTGGTGTTAAGTGGAGCCCATAGACATCTACAACGTAAATGCGCTACCCACCTTGTGATATAAGTTCTAAGGTCTCAGTATAGTTACAACGGCTACCCCGCCCTTCAAACCGAAACGCATTACTGCTTCACGGCAGAAATAGGCGGGGTGGGAAATAGTTCATTATGACTAAAGCATGCCAACTCATAGGTTATTAACTTTACAAAGTACTACTGGATTTGACCATGTATGTAATTACCACATTGTGTTTGAGAGTATCTCCATATTGTTTCTGGGCTATGTTGCAAATTAAACTTTACAATGGCTACATGAATTTGGATTTATCAAAAGTGACTCTGGCTAAGAATTGATTACCTAGTATCAAGTGAGTTACTGGACTCACAATATGAATGCCCCAAGCTACTGAGACAATGTACTAAGTATTTAGTACATTGTACAAAGATTGTCCTACATAGATATAACTAGGTTATAAGTTGCTGATAAGCAGGAATGAAAACACTGAATATCTTAAGTTTTAGGCTGTGACAACCTCTAATAACATAATGTATCTACAATAATAATAATAATAATCCATCTATCAGTAATCTATAAGAGTACATCCATAATAGTATCTATTACAGATAATCAATTGTGAATGTTTGCGGATTTTTTGGCGGGAAGGCGAGGAGTGAAGTTGTGTGATTTGTTTTATTTTGTCTATTTAGTGTTTCTTCAGGTTTAATAGCGGTGGTTTATTAACTGTTTAATATCTGTGAAGGTGCACAAATGTGGGAAAATGAAACAATGCCTCTGGACGTAATTCTCGGGATCCTCCAAAAAGTCCACTGAAAAATCTCAGTAAATGACCACCATTTTACTGAAATTATTTCATCCCATATCATTTTATTTAATTCATCCCAGTTGATTAATGTCTCAAATATTAATTTGAGACATTAATCAACTTCATTTCATTTCACTCCATATTATCATTACATTACATCTTCATTTCATTTCACTCCATATTATCATTGTTCATAAAATATAAATTAAAAGAAGACTTGACCTAAAGGTCTTAGTTACCAGGTCATAAAATCCCTTAAAAAAAAGTGAATGATTGCGCTTAGTCACTCTTATACTTACTATAAGGTTCAATTGAATGTCCATTAAGATTACGGATTGGTTTCACCTGGTACATCTGCCCGTCGAGTTCGACTTCATGTGACTCCATTACCTGAGATTTAAAATATCTTATTTTAATACATTTTAAGCCGTTAGTCTAGTCTTTAATGTAATGTATGTAGTTTAATTAAGGAACACCCTTTAAGATTTAATTTATACAGGGTGATAGAGAATATAAACTGAAAACAATATATTTTATTAAATAGAGCGGTGAAAGGCTATTTTGTTTAAGCGACTATTCGCTTAAACACAAATCTCTATTAATTGTACATACGCATTGTACGTAAGTAATTTAAATAACAAATTACAAGTAGTTAGCAAGCAGAGATATTAGATTATTATTTAGACCTTAGTTTACCTTTGTTTTGTATGGTTGGATAATGAAATACGAATATGCAAAAATAATAATATTTATAATTAAAAATAACTTTATAGTTTAATCTGGCGTTTTCTATTATTATCCTTTTATAATAATAAAAGGATTCCGACATTTTGAATACTTTACAGTTTTCGCAATCATAACAAAATTATGCTTAGTTTAAATTTCATTTTCCGTTCATGCAATATAGTTTAATTTGGTTTATATTAGCTACTGATAATATCACTATATAGCATTAATGTTTTCTGTAAACATTGCAAAAAGCAGTAATAATACAAAGTATTGGTAATTAATTACCTCTTGTACAGCAGCACCTACATCGCAAAGCCTTACATCGACCCCTGACGCCTTAATTCCAGCTTCTGTAGCTTCTTGAACGCCCTTCACAAGAGGATCATAGCGTGGGTTAAAGTGTAATGTGAAGGCGCAGTCAATAATACGACCATTTATGTGAGTACCAAAGTCGATCTTCACTACATCATCATATTCGAGAACTGTTGTATCACCTTGAATAGAAAATAAAACTACATTATTGAGGAAAATACCTAAAGAAAAAAAATCGGTTTTACTTATTATCTTATGACATTGTTTTTTTGTTGTGGAAGGAGGTAGCAATACATATTAAGCTGTATAAATATTTAGAAAACTGGGTATCAAATTGGCAGGAAGGTCTTACTGTGTAATAGTGTAATAAATAGGATAAAAAAATTAAAACTCTCATGGACAGCTTGAGACTGAGATTTCAATTTGTGCGTATTGTTGTATTTATTTAGATCAAAATAAAAACATTATTAAAATATGTATTCGCAATAAGTAATGCACCTACCACAGAACTCTATACATCACCCTTGGTTGACTGGTAGAGAATGTCTCAGTCATTAATTCCACCATTATACCTTTGTGCATGAAGTTGAATAAATTAATAAATTTGTCTGTTCTTTACCTGTGTTAGGAGTATAATGTGCCGCACAGTGGTTGCGGCTGCATCCTGTGGGGAAAGCCAGACCTGCTTTGAGCCCATCTTCCCCAATAAGACGTCTCGCAGTCTTCTCTAACTCTTCACAAATATCTATCATTGTCATGCCAGGCTTGATCCAATTGCGGATGTGTTTTCTTGTCTGATATACATATTAAAAATAGTCAATGTAGTCATAATATTTTTTTCTAAAAAACACTGTTTTTTTCTTCTTTATTTTCATCATTACACCATTGGAGTAGTCATAATCCAAAGTGCTCATAATCATCATTGACTTCTGATTGATATACAGTAAAAGCTCTTTATTCACGGGGTATATGTTCCATCAATATGCCACGAATATAGAAAAGCCCATTTACAAAGGGTATTTAGTTGGATACTTATATGTTGGAATCATTTTAATCAATGTGTATTGTACCTATTAGATCCGCGAATAAAGAAACATTTAGTCTGGAATATAGGAATTTGGGTCGCATTTTTTAAATCCAGGAATAGTGAAAACGTGAATTTGGATTTACTGTACTAAACTAAACTAGCTTTTACTGTACTAAAAGGCATGTCAATGACATTTATCAGTACGATGTATTTCCTAACACAATACATCTCAAGGTTCAAATTTTGGTGCAATTATTTTGCCTGCATTTAATATCCAAAAGTATGCAAATAGTGGTAAAAATTAGGCATGATACATGAGAATAAATTTAAGAATAGTTTAAAGCAAAGAAAAACAAAACCTTGTGTTTCGAGTAAAGAACGTTCTGGAATGGATTTTACTTTATTTATTGCTTTTGTATGAGTGACACATGATGGTGAGTAGCCACTGTTGGTTAAGGATAATAAGCAATGCTGGAGGCATAGCAAAGTCACTGTCTAGTCTAATTAAGCTTTTTGAGCCCAATTAAATATAACCACAAATTTGGAGTACTGAAATTCACAAAGAAAACATCTTAATGTTCATCATCAGACATGTCTAGTTGTTCTTGCTTTATAAAGTATAATATGTCAGTGTGGAGTTCACTCCCATAAAAGGGTTGAGTCATAAAAATTACCAGCTGCTTTTATTAGACTCCATACAGAAATGAGTTTATGAAATTTTTGGTGATCCTGATCTCAAAAAATCTAACTTTCTGTCAGGTTTTCTGTATTTTCTATCACTTACTAGTAACATCAAGTTTGCATACCTGCCTGTGGGCTTCAGCAGCATGTCTGATCTCCTGATAAATATCTTTATGTAATCTATCAAGAGCTCTTTTCTCCTCACTTGTAAAACGATTTTTTGCAGTTCTCTCATCAATACCCTCAGCAGGACCATGGTCCATAATTTGACCCTCAGGAAAGTTTCCTATTTAATATTACATAGTAATTTAAGTGTTATTTACCCTGAAATCCATTTAAGGTCAAATGGAGTTAGAGCTTTTTCTTACAGTTAAAATTGAACCTAATTATTGGTAAGAAACCCACATTTGCATAAGAAATCCACATTTTAAAGGCAATAAAATTAGGGTTTTTTTACAACTTCATTTCATGTTAAGTAATGATTTTAGAGGAACATTATTGATTATAATAACCTTGTAATTGTGATATGATATCTGTTATTTTGTATTACATAGCATTATGAAATTAACCAAACCTTGGATTGTGTGATAATAGTTACTATATGGTTGTTGTAAACATCTTACTTTTTATAGATATTTCATTATATTTTACAAAGCTGACATTTTCATAGATATCAGTACATAATGACCGCCATCTCATTTTTTATTGCAAAAATGTATATATAAGTTTTGGGCTCCCATCACATTAAGTGGTTATCAGGGATTTTCACAATGTGAATACCCATAATTTTTTGTTGTCCTTTTAGGCTAATGAGCATTCAACCCATCTGTCTGGGACAGAGCCAAGTCGATGCCTACCACGAATAGCAGTACCTTAAGATATGCAGTTGAAATTTCAATTGTATTTCACTGTGTACTCTACGTTTAATGATATCATTCGTTACATAACATAAATATTGACAAGCGAAGGCTATTTGGTTTATGTCACATTTACTTGCAATGCGATATTGCATGCATTATCTTTGTAATCAAAGGTTTCTTTTATTAAGTATTAGCATCAGCAATTTGATGCTTTTAGTTGAACTTCATTAAGCTTGCCTCATTCAAATGGCTGAAGAAGTTTTTTTGTTATGATATTTTAAACTTTAAATGGCTCTCCCGTAAGATTGGAAAAATGTCGCTTAAACCAAATGGCCTTTCACCCCTCGCTATGTTTTTGGAAAGTAAATTTAATTAAGAAATTGTAACTACCATCAGGAAATAGTTCCGCTACTGGTATAGTAGGTGGGACGGTCTGCTCCTTAGAAGATCCTTTTCCAGATTTACTCTTATTCTTCTTCTTTTTCTTTTTCTCATCACCTTCACCAGCATTCTCTCCAAGAGATAATGCCTCTAATTTTTCTGTTGTTGCAGTCACTTCTGTCGGACTTTCTTTAGCAGTTTCACCTTCTAAAAATGTTATTCTGTTTGTATTAATCGTCATTGTTATTGCGACCTTTGTACTAAGATAATGATAATTTAACAATATTATGATGTTGATGAACTTTCGTGATTGAATGGCGTATTTTAATATTTGTCTTCAACATGACAAACTTATATTTGTACATATAACATTTCTAAGACTATTTGTGATGTACCAAAATAGATTTTCAAATGTTATGGAGGTTATTTGTAAGATAGCTATAATCATAGCATTTTTGACTGCGCCTATTATAATCTCATTATGTTAACTGATTCCATCAACAGTGGAAAGTAATATTTATTATGTTAAGGGTGCATTGAGTATAAATAAAAGTAGACACATAACCTTAAAAACAATTAACGAGAGCAAATGGCGTGTTATCTACGGCGAAGTTTTAATGTACAGAATTCTCAGTTATTCGTTCTTTAGGTTGTAAAAATTTCCATTATAATAATCTTTACCTGCCTTCTTCTTCTTTTTTTTCTTTTTCTTCTTCTTTGCGGGATCTTTTGTGTCACCTTCATCGATAACCTCTACATCGTCATCTTCTCCATTTTCCACTACATTTTCGGTAACATCATTTTCTGTTACAACTGCAGCCATTCTAGTGCTGAATTATTAAGATAATAATTAATTGGGAACGAAATGTAAACAATTCTGAGAAATGCTACCTTTTAAAAGTTTTTTCTTTACATAATTGTTTACGGCCTTTGCCTACTCAACCTTTTACCTCCTAGGGATCGACCTACCTTTTAAGTGGCTGTGTTACATTGACCAAAGAAAATAATATTAAAGCACCGGTATTCAAAGTGAATTAAGAACTTTCCGTACAAAATTTATAATAACTATGTAATTTATGATTTATAATTAAAATGTGTAGGGTAAATTTGAGATACTTGCATTTCTGTATCACAGATTATATTATCAACTAGCGGGAACACGAGGAGCAAAGTTGTGTTAATTGTTTTATTTAGAATCTCTTCAAATTTAAACGTGTAATAACGATAGCTTATTAATTGTTTAGCATACAGATGCAGATTTCACAGGAAAGGACATACATGTGAGAAAATATCCACTTAAGTTTTAGTACAAAACCGCTTTTTTACTGAGACTCTATTTCTACTCCTGACTACAATCTCAAATAAAACAATTGACTGATATTAAAATGAGTTAAGAATAATAAGAATCTATGATGAATAAATTAAAGAATTTTATAAACTCATTATTGGCAGCATGGCATCGCAAGAACATAAACATAATTTTGAGTCACATCGCTTCATTATTTTCTGCTTCGGCAATAAAGATGACATTTTCACTTTCCATTTGAGAGGATGTGTATAGTTAGTGCAAATCTAGTCTAATCATCAATAGATTTTTTTATGCTTGGATGGCTGGACGAGCTCACGGCCCACCCGGTGTTAAGTGGCTAACGGTGTCCATAGACATCTACAACGTAAATGTCGCCACTCACCTTGAGATGGGAGTTCTAAGGTCTCAGTACAGTACAAGGGCTGCCCCACCCTTCAAACCGAATTGCCTGCTGCTTCACGGCAGAAATAGGCAGGGTGGTGGTACCTACCCATACGGACTCACAAGATGTCCTACCATCAGTAATTAGACAAATTATAATTTGCGGGCTTGATTTCCATTACAGGATGCTATTTTTTCCCCGTGGAAGTCAATCATGAACAATTTGTTAAGTGCATAAAAAAATTACCAAAAAATGGTATTTGCCTGCGGGATTCGAACACCGCCACAGTTGCATCGCTAGATACGTATGCACCGGACGTCTTATCCTTTAGGCCACGACGACTTCAAAAGGTTAGATATTGTAGGTTTTCCTCCCCATTAGAAGAGTGAAGGGTACATTTGTACATAAGTTCTAAGGTCTCAGTACAGCAATTTTTTTTTTTTTTTTTTTTTTTTTTTTTTTTTTTTNTGGTATAAAACCGTTAAATGAGACGTGCGCAGGCGCGACAATCGCATACACAAGCGAGTAGTGTATAATACCTTTCTCTTTCTCCCTCTTTCTTTTACTTTTACATACTTTCCTGCACTTAAATAAAAACTAATCAGCAAAATTTAAGAGAAAAATCAAGAAAACCTACATAAAATTGAGCACGATTTTTTTTTGCAAATTGTGTTGATTCTACTTTAGCCGAAGGAACTTCGTTCCTACCTGGTGTCCCACGACACCACATCTTTCATTTTATTGTTTAGGTGGGTGGACGAGCTCACAGCCCACCTGGTGTTAAGTGGTTACTGGTGCCCATAGACATCTACAACCTAAATGTGCCACCCACCTTGAGACATAAGTTCTAAGGTCTCAGTACAGTTACAACGGCTGCCCCACCCTTCAAACCGAAACGCATTACTGCTTCAAGGAAGAAATAGGCAGGGCGGTGGTACCTACCCGTGCGGACTCACAAGAGGTCCTACCACCAGTAATCAGCTGCTGTCTATGACTACTAATTTATATTTATTTTTAGAAAAGAGGTCATTGCAGATACTCAAATTAATTAGTTAGATACACAGGTAGCACTTACGTATCCAGACTAGGTTTGTTTCATGATTACCAATGAAAAAACACAACAATTTTCTCCCATTTCTTTTATTCTAAATACATTAATATTTTTAATACAACTCAAATGTTCATTTTAAACTATTACAAGCTATTATTTAAATATAAATATTAAGTTATGCAAATGACCAGCATTGCATATACGCACTCAATATTTAATATTTAACTATGTATTAATCAATTTATATTAGCTATAGTTCATATAGACAAAACGTTATACACAAGGTTGAGAAACTTTGGCAAAATCAAAATTGAAATGACTAATCCTACAGCACGCATTGACGCAAAATGCAGACATGACAATACAACGGCAGACACATCCGAATAAAACGTTAAATTTATTGATATTATGTACTAGAAACCTGTATATAATTTCGACGTTTTATGAAATCGTCAACATACATATTTCTAGTCAGTTCGAATATGCAAAGATTTTGGGCATGCTACATTTGGTCAACGATGCACACCGATTAATTTTCATTCACAATCTAAACAGTAGATAGTTTTTAAAACGTGAACATTTATTCGTTTGGCTCGTAGAACAACAATTAGGTAATACAATAATCCTAGTACATAAACAATTTACTGAGTTCAATGACTGCTTATTATAATAAATTGGATACATGTATTTGTTCATAGCATGCGAAAGAACACTCCACTATATACGTATAATACACAGATCTACTGCAGTAAGAATATCATATTAACACAATTTTTTACATCGTACTTTATTAGAAAACAAGGATCTCTAAGCGTAATAATCTCTAATATATAACACACAAGCGTATTGATCATATATTAACTTTAAATGGGCAGGCAAAAAGTTTTGTTTCGAGAAACAAAATTAGGTTTTATAGATAAACTATTCTATAGAAATTATGGTACATATAACACATTTAATTTGAATTCATTTTTATATATTGGATTACTAGTTGTATTGGGTAAGGAAATTAGAATAAAAGGAACCACAAAAAAAACTCAAAGGAACTTAAATCGTTTGTAAAATATATTTAAAAAAAAAACCTTTAGGTACGTGACAAATAACAAAGAGACCAGCTCATAAAAATATTGAGTTACAAACTAGGACATGAAGAACTGTTTTTGTTTTAATTTGAAAATGTGAAATGCAAACAATACCTAGACTGTTCAATTAAGTATTACGTTTTACATAAAATTTCCACATAACTGTTATGTTCGTTTGTTATACATACATAATATTATGCACATATTTATTTAGTATTATTTACTGCTATTTTATTTTATTTAACAATTTTCATTGATAATACACAAGAGGGAACTACGTATTCACGTTTAAACTATTGCAATACCCGGCCTACGTGCCGTAACATTTTAAACTAATTATTTCCTATTGTGTCGTTCAAGAGAAAATGTCGCAAACCACTCTATTGTTAGTATGTAATACTTATTTCAAACATATCAAGCCAGTTAGTTGAGTACACGAACACTTTACGACTAAGTTCTTTTTTTTTTTGATAAATTTAAATTACAGTGATTTCGTCGATAAACCTACAAAATAATTGATCATCTAAGGAGAAAAATGAAAGGGATCGCCAGCGATCCGCTATAAGAGATGAGGTGAAATTAGGTTCTCAAATTAAGTAAAGCTACCTAAATTGGATGAAGTTACAGTGTCTTTTTAACTCCCAATTAAATGTGGAACTTCCGTATTAAATGACGTATTTAGTTGAATTATTATTTTTGAATATTGAATATTTACAATTTTTCTACACTCACAAATATAACGTGTTTATCCAACACATTGAATTGATAGATAATTTAAAGCATAGAAGATGCAACAATGGTTTGCATGTTTGAACAGTTGTAGTTAATAAATAACAAGACATCAGAGACACTTAAGGAGGCTCCGTTACATCTCCTGGTGTTGATATTCTAATTGAAAGTATTACAAAACTGTAATTGAAAATACATAAATACGATTATAGTTGGGAGTTCCACAAATAAAGGTACAACATTAATTGATTGACCGAATTTTGCAATATTATTTTTTAGAAGAAAGACACAATGATAACTTCGAAAGGCAATTTTTAAAATTTACCTTAAATAAGTTTTAATATTTAAGATACCTATCATGTTAATATATTTTGGTGAATAACATCATTATCGCAAACCCGTATTATATATGAGAAACGTGGATGATATGACAAATATAAATTACCCTTTCATACCAATTAATAAGCGTTTTCAATGTCCTTAACAGTCGAGCCGATAATATACGACGTCGACAACTATAGACTAATTACGACAATTTTAATATTACGAACCGAACACTAACCACTCACAAGGATCATCGTACGATATTACTGCGAACGAAATTGTTTCACATCTTTGGTTAGACAAAACGAAACGACAATACAAACACTAGACAATCGAACGTCACACAAACATTGGAGGGACAATTATTACAAACGTTAGGTAAATCTAAACAACATCGCGTAATGATCACATAAACATAATCATATCGAAATGTGACGATACAATCGCATGTCGTTTCATTTCGATTTTAAGCGTCAACAAATATTACTATCCAACAAGGGAGGGGGGGGCGCGCGTGCGGCGTCATTATACGGCACGCACCCGCCCGTCGGTGGCGCTGTACACTTTATACAACAGACTCAAGGGACACCTATTAATATTAGCCTCAAAACGTATTCATTTTTACAATTAAAACTCATGGAATCTGTAATAATTTTAGTATGTTTTAAACCCTAAAGCCTTCTTCCACCGCCAATGTTGGCGTATCCAGGCTTCGTCGCTCCACGGTCGACCCGTGTCTGCTCTACTGCCAGAGCTTCCACCACACTTGCATCTTTTCAGTGAGTTTCTTGCAGATTCCGAGTAGTTTCCGTCACATTCCACCATCACCTTCGCCCTCGCAATCTTCTGATCCTTCTCCCTCCTCTAGGGTGACCTGTGAAGAAAAAGTCATTATTTCAATATTTAATAATTTAAATAATATGGTAACGATTTGTCTGTAGGATAAGCATGTAAAAGCACAATGGTTAAATCAATTAAGATCTAGTTTACGTTAACGCATTCAGATAAGCTCAAGGTACCATTTTTTTTTAATTTAAATTGGTTGATAATTATAAAAGTTATTGTACATTTTAAAAGCGTCTGAAATTGCGTGCTGAGACCTTGACAATTTAAAAGAAACTATAGTCTATTATAAATTAATGTATGTATGTATGTATGTATGGATATGGATTAATTAATTTCAACTACATTTTATATTTTAATTGCTGACTGAAACGAGTAATTTTGACTGTAATTAAAAATAAGAATGCAACTTAAGTCGAATAATATATAGACAGAAAAAGTTAAAGTAGTGACTCACTTGAAATCGTATTTGTTCAGGGCGATCATCATCAGAGGCGTGTGAGGATTGTATCGGTGCTGGTGGCGGTGACGGTGGAATCATACTTTGGTAATAGTCTCGGTTTTCTTCTAAGGTGTCCAAAATATCTTGAGCGTCAGGATGTACCAAATCTGCCCAAGTTTCCCACAGAGGATGCACGATATAGTCAATGAAACCGACTTGAGATTTTTCTATAGTAGCATTATGTCTGTCACACATTGGACTGATATCCATGCCATGTTCACGTTCACGATCGCCTTGCTGGAAGAACTCTTCCATCAGTAATGCCACCCATCGTTTATACAGTGGCAACGGCTTAGTAGGATTGCTCAGATCGGCACAGTGTACGAGATTCTCTAATACTTGAATTCTATCAGTGTAGTTGTCTAGCAATAAGACACCGCTACCCGCGACTTTCTTCGTTTCGACCATCGTCTTCAGATCCGCCAGCAGACTCATGTGTTTCGACATATCTGTCGAGAGGACCATGTCGATAACCATTTTCCTGAGGGTCTGTCTTTGTTTCTTGTGAAGATTCACGAAAATATCACATCCATCATTCTGCAGCAGCTTGAATGCGACTGCAAGGTGGTGGTTCTCGAGGACTGACTCGTCGTTGTACATTAGTGCGAGTTCGGAACTGGAGTTGACGAGGAATTGATTGGTGAGGCCCGGGTGATCGACGTCGTGGACGCAGGCAGCGAAAAGAGCAGCGCAAACTTCTAGTGGCGTGAAGACAGCATTAAGCGCAGGTGTATTCAACAGTACGTTTGTAGACTGTGTGACATCGGCAGCGTGGAGAGAGTTGTGGAAAGGATTGTCTCGAATATAGTGCTCCTCTAAGGTAACTGCAAACGCCAAGAAAGTACGCGCCGGTATCTGAAGAGTAGTCAACAGCTCCCGTGATGTGAACGCTGTGTACGCGACAGCAGTGAGTGGTCTACCGCATGACAGATCACCGATGCGGAATATATCCACTCCCCACCGGTCTAGATCGCTGAGAAGAAGGCCGAGCTCTTCCTCATGCGGTGTTTCAACTCCATACCTCGGCACGCGTTCGCCGGTGAAGCTATTTGTGTGTGTCAAAGTCCTCTTAACACCCGATATCTGTGAAGAAATAATGAATCAGTATTAATCGCACCGACATAAAAGTTAAGTACTTCGTACTGATAATTAAAATAAAATATATAACTTACTTGTGACATCGTAGTCGCAGGTCCGCCATGACGGGGTTTTTCCTTTTTCTTGGCGCCGCGTTCCGAAGTTTCTTCGACTTGTAAGGATGGTAAGTCAAGCTCCTGTTGTTTGTCTGAAAGGGACCAAGACAAGTATTCTATCAGTAAAAGTTGAGAAAAAATAATTAGAATGAATAATAAGAAGTTTCGATTACTTTTTTTCGTTTTTATTATACGATCTAAGCGTAAGGTAAATATTAGTTTCATATTTGTTGCGTTACAAAACCGTGTCATTAGGTATTGATGTCAAAAACGAAAGTGGGCGAAATATTGTTGTAAAGCGTTCATAATTTGTTGATACGATTCTAGGTCAGGGTATGTTCCTATAGATAGATAAATGTAATCGATCATGTAATGATGATAAACCGAGACTTTTGTTTTTAATTAAATTCGTAACTATTATAAAATTTTAATAAGGAAACTTCACGCCCGTGAACTTTTAAACGAATCTATACTAATATATAAATCTACAGTGGTTTTCACGGATGTTCCGTTATAACTACTGAACCATGCATCCGATTGACTTGAAACTTTGTATTAATGTAGAAAACATGTGTACTTAGTGGATAGGCTAATACTTATATGAGTGTTGGACTCCCTAATATTAATGACAATAAATAATAATGTTAATTTTAAATGCGCAGCGAAGCGGGCGAGTACGGCTAGTATTATTATAATTTTGGAAATGAAATATGTATGTAGGTTCTGTTGTGAAACGGCGCAGTATACATATGATATTGTTCTAATCCTTCTGCATTATAATATTAAGATTCCCGTGGTAATCAGTTTGATACGAGTGTGGCGTAAATGTAACCTACTAAGCGTTCACTTTACATTCAATTAATCCTGTTAGTAAATATTATGCACAATTCTTCGTGTGGCCATTTAAAATGTATTTTGTTTACTTGTGAAATTATTAATTTTTAATATTAACAAATTACGACGCTAAAATATTTTATTATGTACATGATTATTATGTACTTTTGTTTGTAATATGTGATAGGATACATAAGAAGGGAATAGACACTAAGCGACAAAATTCCTAACATATATTATAGAGTATTAATAATATTTAAAAACATTTTTTTTGAATAAATAATCAAAACAGTTTATTGATTTTAAATTAAAAATATCTTAATTACTTATTTATTTGCAGGTAAAAGAGGGGTATTATATAGAAAAAACACTAATCTATTGTAATATTGTTCCATCAATTAATTACTCTCTCAATAGGCTCGTTAACTGATGGCCATTGAAGCAATTAAATAGATTATGTATAACTGCCGATATCCGACGCAAAGTAGTTATGCCTTCCGGATTGAAAGCGGGATCTAGCTGTTTCATCGAATGATTAACCGTTCATTCATTAATTTATTGAACACACAAGTATATAAAGACAATTTTTATAAAATTGAACAGCACTTATTACCGGTTTTAAATATCTCTTGAGATTTCATATTATATCATAAACGAGTGAAATGACATTTATTATCGTTATACCTTTGTGTTTTAATACAAAAAGATACTTCGGTCGCAATCATCATAACCGTCACAAAAACTGCGAACACCTTTACGACAAAAAATATATCGGAGAATCGACTAAGAAGTGTCTTTAAAATCAAATTTAATTTAATAAAAAATATATCATGTTTTAAATTAAATTAAATTGAATTCATTTCACTTACATAATTTAAATATTTGGGCTTAAATTTTCACGCATACAAATGTAAATATCAATTGCTTTCTTGTGCTTCGATTACAATGTGAAAAACTGATTTTAAAATAAAAATATTAGTTTATTTAAGTAATACCATTGTTGTTCGGAGTGGTTCGGATTACAATCTCATGTATTTCTGCTGTGAAGTGGTATTTGCAACGATATTTTAACGTGGACCGTGAGATTATTTGCTCATCTAATGCAATAAAAGTAATAATTCGAAAGGATCTGAAGGCATTTCATTCTATGGTAAAAGAAGTGTATACAGTTAGATCGACAGAATATGATTCGGTGTTTTACTAAGCCATAAGGATACTTTCGGTGCAAAAAAAAAACATATTTTTAGTAATGGGAAAATTGAAAATTGGTTTTATCTCCCTATTACGTAAATAATTAACACACGCTAGAAAGCTAGCCAAATTCAGTTTCAATGAAAAGTGTCAAAGCGATTAACCTAATCTATATTTTAATTGATATTTTATTTGTTTGGGACGATCGTTTCGGGTTTTCAATTTATAAACGTTTCAAAAGCGTGCCATCATTATATTTCGATCACGTTTTAGGAAGAGTCTTAAATACTAAGCACATTATGATACAGGCAAATTAATTGTATCACATATCTTATTTGTAGGCAGCGCTTATGGTATTTAGTGAGCCCTTGAGGCTGATGTGGTCGATGTCTCAATTAGACTGTGTCATGCAGGCGCACGTTTCAAACCGGAAGGCGTAATACGCGCTACGGAAATAAGTGCAATGTTATGGACTCAAATATAACGGTAACATTAACATAAGCGTTTAGCGGCGTCATGTTTAGAGCTCTATCGATTAGTTTGCAGTACGAATGTTTGTTAATTAATGAAAGTAAACGAATGGGGGCGCTGTCATCCCCTTGGCGCGGGGCAGGCGAGGGTCGTAACAACATGCTGACGTCAAAATAAAAAGGTCACGGATTCATACGAGCGTTTAATTTATGAAAATGCACGGTTATTATTGGTGGTAGGTGGTATTGTGAGCCCGCACGGCTAGGTAACACCATTCTGTTGATATGTCACTTTTTTTTTACCTATGATAGTCTTGGGAGGCTATTTCAGCTTCGCCCTAACGTGTGTAGGTGAGCTCACGGGGCTCAAACCGGAGTGTTGCTAACGCTGACCCTAGCAAGAACAGTGCTTCGCAGAATCTACCACCGGATCGGAAACGCGACCCACTGAGAAGATCCGGCGAGAAACTCAGTGAGCTGTGCCTATGGGTTAATTCGCTCGTCGAGCCCTTCGTCGCAAGCGACGGGTTCGGCGAGGACGGTGACCGGGGTATGTAGCGCGAAGCAGTCATGTGTTCTGATTTGAAGAGTAAGAAAGTCGATCCACATTGGAATGGAGACTTCGAACTCATGTCTGAAGGCGTTTAGCAACATTGACGTTGTGATGTCTTCAGTAAAAACGTAACAATGAGTGAGCTCATGGGCTCGGCAACAAAAATCTATGGAAATAAAAAAAAGCCTAAATTTCCTTCTTAACATCCATCATCCTCATTTGTAACTTTAAACGTTTGTACGTTTGATTTGGTAATTTATTTTTTTCGCCTCGCCGTGCTTTTATATATAATAAGAAGGGACTTTGAAATGGTTTACTTTGAAATTACGATATTTGTATACGGTCTTTAAAAAAAAAGGTTCGTTTGTATGTACATATATTTAATTTACGAACCACGTCTTTTCTTTATTTGTTAATGTTGTCGGCAAATTAATTTTCAAAAGTAAAGTACCTAATTATTAATTACAATAATTACCTAACGGCATCTAATCGGCTAGTTAACAAGACTTTACCAATAAATAATTAGCCTAATAGTTAGTATACGAGTACACTTAACGAGCCAATAAATAATGATTCCTTAATAAACAATGATTCCATATGGCCACGACTGCTGTGCCAAGAGTAGCCGACTATGATGAGACTTAACGATGAAGCTCTCTTAGGCTGCCGAAGTTTCGTTGTTAAGCTTCTGCTTAGTTATTATTCGATCAGCACTTTTAATGAAAATCAACGCACGTCCGGTGCATTCGTATCTAGCGATGCACCGGTGTTCGAATCCCGCTGGCGGCTACCAATTTTTCTAATGAAACACGTACTTCACAAATTTTCACGATTGATTTTCACGGTGAAGGAATAACATCGTGTAGTAAAAGTCAAACCCGCAAAATTATAATTTGCGTAATTACTGGTACTGGTAGGACCTCTTGTGAGTCCGCACGGGTAGGTACCACTACCCTGCTTGTTTCCGCCGAGAAGCAGTAATGCGTTTCAGTTTGAAGGGAGGGCAGCTGTTGTAGATCTCTATGGGTTCCGGTAACCACTTAACATCAGGTGGGCCGTGAGCTCGCCCGCCCACCAAAGTAATAAAAAAAAAAGTTATAATATAGATTAAAAAACTAATGAACATAATGTAACTAAATTAAAAAACAGTCTTTCTTACCCAAAAATGTGGAGCAGATATACTCGGAGATCTGATTGCCGGACTTGCTGGACTCTGAGAAGTGGCTCAGCTCCTTGTTCAGCATCCTCTTGAACTGGAAATGCAACATTTCGATTGAATTCGTCAATGTCGCCGCGCGAATCCGCAACCAACGGGCCGGTCCCGAACGAAAGCTTTGTCCCTCGGCGCACACGCGCATTTCACAACGAAATAATATTAAGAAATTAAAAATAAATTAAAAACTGAAATCGCAGAGATAATCTTCCGATTTATTGTAATTTAGTTTAATGTGCACAAAAACGTCCGCTATCTACGAGCGCTATCGCAACACTGAGCCGTGCGCTTCAGCGCGCTTCGATTAGTATAGTGGCCGCCCGTGTCGTCATAGTCTTGTAAACTACAAAAATATCGCTTTCCCAGTATCGCGTTTTCCATGTGATCTGAATCCATTCAGGATGCTAGTTTCTGCGTATCCCGAAGGAAAATTTTGATATTCTATTTATATTTTCTTTATAATTATGAACAGTCACAGAGCGCGGACACTTCTTGAATTTCTTATTCGGTTTCGGTGGGTTACGACTGACTGCTGATAAAGCGAGCTTCAATTTACAGTATCCTGATTTTATCGCTTTTATCCGGTCAAAACGTCTGCCGCTGTTAAGTTCTCTAGACTCCTACGACAATGAAATCGTATCACCAAGGTTGTGAAATTAATATGGTTATTGATCGTTTTCTGATAAACGAACATCAGTGATGTAAAAATGTGTTTGTATGAATGGTAACACAATAGATTATGGGCTATTAATGTGATAATTATTCGATTAAGTACAAAAAAACAGACACGAATCCCTCTTGGTAACAAGATAATGTCTGTAGAATAGGGACCGAATATTCGATTAAAATTTGTTAGCCATGTGGTGTGATGTAACTTTTAGCATTTGAACAAATATTTATATTCAATTATTGAGTACATAGTTCTTATTAGGTTTTCACATGATCTTACGCCACTTCTCATTTCTACGTCAATTTAAAATTGCCTTTTACTTACTTATCTACTTTTAAACAAAAATATACTTGTGGTTGTGTTTTTTCGCTTAGTTTGGTTATAACTGGTATTCTTGATAAAAATTATCGCAATAAATGTAAATGACAATATGTGAAAACAAAATTAAATTTTGTTTTTACGCCTTTGTATCGCCTATGTACTTAGTACATACACGATATATAAACTTGTAAGTTAGAACGAAAATATCTAAATGTTCTATTTATGAACATATCTTCTAAAGCAGTCAGTTTTTGTTTTTTCTGCAGAACTGAATATGTACATAAATTATTAATTACTTTTAAATAATAAATTCTACTAATTAATCTAATTACTAAACGTGCCCCGAGGTTTCTTTAGCCATGTTAAATTTATATTACACGGAAATTGAAAAATGCTGTATTTTCCTGTGATAAGGAATTTCTTGTGTGATAATCTGATGACTCCAGTCGATCTGTGGGGCTGTTGATACCTAAAATCACGAAACAACTAACACACTGTACTAATTCATTATAGCAGATATATGCGATCAACGTATCCTAAGTGCTAATCCAGGCTATCAACAAAATTTTCTCGAAATTGGTTCAGCCACTTTCGCGTGATCTAGTAACCTATAACCAAACATTTCAATATTAATATAGATGAAGAAGCATCTATTGATTGGAAGACTTTGACGCACGCGTTTCTTTGAAAGCGCGAACAATAACATTTTGGTTATAGAATTCTCATATTGCTGGCGCCGTTGCTTACCATATCATTATGTACCATGAATCGTGTCTATTTTATCTTCGATCTGTTGATATAATCTGTAACGTCTCCTTTTATCCGTTTTCACGAAAGTTCATCTGTTTACTGTTCTGTTATCTTTAAAGTTATTCAACGGAGTATGTTGACGTAATATTTTTATCAGAATTATCTTCATGCATATGCTGCCGTCCTGCCTATTTCTGTTGGTAAGCAGCTTTGCATTCCGATTTGAAGAGCAGGAAACCCTTTATTCCAGTCCCATTGAATTTTCGATCTCATAAATTGGTAGTATATTTATAAGTCCTATTTGTTTGTTTATAGGCTTTTTTGCTACGAGCTCACGGTCGTCCTAGTGTTAAGTGGTAACCGGTGTTAGATAGACATCAAAAGCGTTAATGTTGCCCCTGACCTTGAGACATGAGTTCTAAGTCTCAGTTTTACAGTACAACGACCTTCAAACCGCATTACTGCTTCCCGGCAGATATAGGCAGGGTGGTGGTTGGTACCTATCCGTGCGGGCTCACAAGACGGCCTACCACTAGTAAAACCAATTAACCGCTTCACTGCTTATTTTTAATAAATGAAAATATTAGAAAATGTTCATAGTCGTAATTGCATTTTAACAAAATTATAATTACAATGGAACTGAAAGTTATCTAAAATACGTACTATAAAAAAAAAACGAACAAGAACTGAATGTCTGTTAATTAACGCTTACAATGTTTATCGAATAATGTAATATTTTTAAAATATTGGCCATTTATTCTTAAAGTGGAACGTGCCATTAGGTCAGTGGGCTGTTTAATCCGCACATAACTGAAAATGTTTTCATGGGATGAACCATTGTGACTGTATGATTCATTCTTATTTACCTATATAAAATGTTGTCTTATAACAAATTTACATTATTCAATACTATACGTCACTACATAATTAGTAATTGTAATTATAAATATTCAATTAAACTATAAGCGGTTGAGTATAAAGAGAGAAACGCATCTTCTAATGACGTCAACTATGATGTGGGTGTGGTGACAAGCGATAAGGAACCAGCCTATGGAATAAAGCCTGAAATCGCTAACGTTCTGTTGTGACGTCACGGACATAAGCCGGAAAAGTTGTAGTCAGTAAATATTTATAAATTTTACCTTGAATGGTTACCGTGTTGGAGATCTAATACAAGTTTTACGTATGCTTTTGTTATGCAACATGTATTTCAAAGGTTATATTGATTTGATGACGACTCAAATGTATAAAAAAATTGTATAGCTTTTTAGTATTTGGCTTCTCATGGTTCAGCATCTTTCTCTAGTTTTCGACATATTTACCCTGTTAGGAATAATTGATAAATGTTATTTATATACACTATTTATAAATGTACTTATACAAATGTATGTTACTATCAACGTCCAAATTGAGACCAAACTTTTTAATTACAAATCAAAATAGGACCGTGGATTGCTTGGTAAGAAACTAAAAAAAAATAGTAAATGTCATTACAATATTCTATGAAGCACTTTATTTTCAATTTCTTTTTAATTAGGAAATTTAAAAAAAACCAATAGTACAAGAGTACATACGTGTTTTTGCACGCGAGCACTTATCAATGACAACAAGTATTATACATACATACATACATATCTCGAGAGTTTGATTGGAATAATGTTTTGTATATTATTCTAAAGCGAAGTCGTACGTAAGAGAACTCGAACGGTCAAATCCTCGAGATAAGTGAAAATGATAACTTAAAATAGATTGATCAATAGGACAAAGAGAGTTTTAATCGGTTTGTAGCCACTTGTGATTTAATTAACCAAGAGTTTGATTACATCGCGATAAACGATAAGATACACAAGAGCATGCTTGCTAACCAAACAGTTTCACTAGCGAGTAATATATTCAGCTGTTTTCACGATTGGAGGAGCCATGACCTACATTATAATTAAGATACGTTTAAACTAAACATTTTTTTTGGGTTTACCTATATTCTGAAGCAGAATTCGTTTTAACAATTATCAATTTTAGCTTTGATTAAAAAACTCGTTTGGTCAAGGGCCTGTCATGTCCTGTCAAATTTTTATTACTTTAGATGTGATATACGTATTTACCGGCCATCTTGAACCGTTATTAATCCTATAAAACACTATTCGTACACTTCCGAACATTTACAGAATTAGTTTAAGCTTTTTTCAAGTGATGCGCTACACCATTTTATTGTGATGCGATGAAAACCATTCCATTTTGTTTAAATATGTCGAAGGAGTCTATAAATCTGTTTTGTTTTTAAATTATAATATTGTTTCGACGATTTCTGCAAAATTGTATTAACAATTAACAAAATTTCCAAAATATTTCCACTTTGATTAATTACACATATCTGTACAATCTATTTTATTTGTGCATATTATATAATATTATCGACTTGTACAAAGAACACGATTTTCGCAATGACATCGTAATAATCGATAAAGCACATCGTTTTATTGATACGTAAATTTCGCATAAAAATAAAAACGTGTGGCACTCGGGAACTGCCGCGCTAAAGCTATTGCATAGCATTTTTTATCAACTTATGCAATTATAATTAGACAATGATAATTTAATGATAATTAAAACAATAATAAAACAAGACCACGCTCTATAAAAGCAAAACCTTAACTATCCCCTTCACACTCATAAGCTAGACCGCACGAGAGAGAGATGGGCAGACTTTTCATGATGGGAATGCAGTGTGACGTCACGCCACGCGCTTATTCACAAACACTACACAAGCGCAACGTGTGAACGTGTTGAACGCGAGCTACATGGTAGGCGGAGTAAGGGGTGTAAGGTTTTTTTCGTTACGGAATTTCATGATTCGGTTGCCGCGCTCAAGGCCCGCGATAAAAGCTATGCAATAGCTTAAAAAGCACGCGGTGTCGGACAAAACATGTTTTTGATTGTTCAAAATTCATGATTTCTTTCAGTTAAATTGAATCGTGTGAACGTAACGAGCTTCTAATAGCAAGTTTCAGTCGAATACAGATTCCGTGCTCGTCAAATGATTTCGGAAAAATAATGTTACGTACATACTCTAATAACATTCATAGTTATGTCGGCCATGTTTACGTTTTTAATTAAGGTTAAATCGATCAAAAATCATTTTTGTTTGTATAACATAAAAACGGAAGAGGTGCGGTAAGAAGGTTACCCGCACAAAATAATGGTGAAACATAATTTGCTGTTTTTTAACGTAATTACAGAATACTATAGATCGAGTACAAGCAATGAACTATTTATCTTTTCTTTTTTCCTTTTTTTGCTCATAAAGATTTCCGATTAAACTACATAAAATAAAAATAAAAGCATATTTTCATTATTACGTAACACAATTTTACAATGCAACCTTTGTTTAACATGTTCTATTGTTTCGAAAAATCCATGTCAACCTTCAGTGGAGAGGCTGGTGTTGCGGAGGTCGGGAAAGACGTCACGCTGTATCCAGGTCATCGTATAGGCAGTTAGCTAGTCAGAATGAATTATAAATCGACCTCAACCTTGTTACCTCGAGTGCGGTAATCATCGGGAACAGATAACGGCGAATTTATTGATTCAACCAAATCACCGGTCCGAACGCTTCGGAATCAGATCACAGAGCTCGCTAACAAACGATCAATTAGCCTTTGTAAAAGAAAAACACGTTCTGTGAATGAGAGAGAGTACATCTGATCATACGATTTGAATGAGATCGAAATACTTTCTCAAAACATACGTCAATAAATCAAGATCAACAAACATCCGACAGCAACAACGAAAACGAAGTGGAATCTCGAAAAAAATCTTATATATGTATATTATATTCGATATGCTTTCAAGCGGGATGGAAGCCAACATCTTAAACGGTACCGTTTCAAGGAAATACAAATGGAAAACGAATACTGTAAATAGAAAATGTAGGTTTTTTTTTTGTTAACAAGATCGACACGTTCCGTAAAATACGTGTAAAAACGTTGTTTTTTGTGACGTCTATTTAAAAAAAAAACCCTCAATTCATAGTACAGTAAAAACTCAAATCGTTTTTGTGAATTTGCGGTTAGCATAATGTTGATTTTGTTGGTAATGAAATGTCAATGAAAAAGGAATTTCTATTTTTGTGATGAGTGTATTCGTGTTAGAACACCTTTTGTCTAAACTTTCGTAATATGTTAAGTTAATTTAAATGTAAACTAAGATTATTATGTATCTATAAAATTATTATTATATATATTAAAAATATTATTTATATAAATCTGGTTTTGAGATGAGAACGCACGATAACGGTTTCATAGAAAAAAACAATTACAATTACTAATTTTCTGAAATTTAATTTTACCTGTATATATTTAAATATAAATAGCTCTAATTGAAGATTGAGTACCTACTATATTTAAATTTGACGTAAGTAGCATGTATTCTCGAAACTTTTTTTACTCTTTGTTCAATTAATTCGTTTTAAATAATTTTCATATTATAGAAGTATAATGTCAGAAATAATAATCATGTGTTGTTTATTTCAAACGAAACATTAGAGACAGGACGAGCCAGTTTAAGATGATTCAGTTTAGATTGAACAAAGGATTATTTCGAAGATCAAGATATCCCGTAAGGCGGGCGAAGCCGAAGTCCCCTCTGCCTACGTGACCAAGGCGGCGTACGGGTAGAGCACTGGCCCGGTACCTTCACCCGTACACAGAGTAAATAAAAAATATCGCTAAAATATCACTGGCCACTTATAAAAAAACTTCCTTATTGATTATCGCTATTTTTAACACATTTAGCATTTGTAATTTAATATTGTATTAGTTAATACGTGTTCAGCGTATGTTTTTTTGAGTTTAAAAAAATATCGTTAAACTAGTAATTATAATGGATTACCTACGTGTTCTCGTTACATGCAAAAATAAGATAGTTTTACAGCACTAGGATTAAGCTATTATATTAAACCGCCTTTTCGATGGTTATGCAACAAAATTGTTGTGTATAATAATAAATTTAAGACAGACTGAAAATATATTACGTTGTTTTTAATTGAACGTTGTCGACGTCTCGTAATCTGTTTTATCAGGTTGTATACAATTCTGTTTTCGGAGATAAACAGAATAGAACAACTTGCGTCAGAGTCGAGGGTCTGCCCTTCACGGTTAGACGTCGGCAGTCACATACGCATTCTGTGACCCGATTTTTTTGTTCTTCCTACCTATGCTGATAGCCTTGAGAGGCTATTTCAGCTTCTCCTTGACGTGTAGGTGAGCTCACGGGGCTCAAACCGGGAGTGTTGCTAACACTGGCCCTAGTAAGGGCAGTGCTTCGCAGAATCTACCACCGGATCGGAAACGTGACCCACTGAGAAGACCCGGCGGGAAATTCAGTGGGCTGTGTCTATGAGTTAATTTACTCGTCGAGCCCTTCTTCGCAAGCGATGGGTTCGGCGAGGACGGTGACCGGTGCTTGAGGTACCTAAAAGCACCGTTAATGGATCAGGTGGATCCGTAATGACGTGTTTAGTGCGACGTCGACTGTTTACCATTCGGTCCACAGGATCGGGTAGGTATGTGTGACCCGATCTTAAACAAGCAAACACAAATGTGTGTCGTTGCTAATAACTTTAAAACTTGAAGCTGAAAATGCTTTTTTATACTGAAACGTGAAAGACGAACTATATGACGCGAAACTGTTGGACGAATTAAACCAACTTCGGCGTCATGGTCTGATGTAAAGTGGTTCTCATGTCATCTGGTGTGAAGTAGTTATCGGCGCCGATAGATATAGAAACGTGAATGTGGCCTAAAATACGAAGTCTCAATTGTATCATCACCCCCCCCAACCTCTGCCCCCGCTTTGAGGATGATTGTGCATAAAGGATATGGCTAACTCACAATACGTCTTACTACCTAGTAATTACGCATACATTTTGCGGTTTTCATTGTAATTACACGACGTCATTCCTTCAATGTGGAAGCTATTCGTGAACACGTGGAAATAATGGTACCAGCGTGTCGATTATGAAAAGCGACATCACTCTATACGAGAATGTCGTCTTTGCCTAAAGGATAACACGTCCGGTGCATTCGTGTGTAGCGATGCACCGGTGTTCGAATCCCGCAGGCGGATACCAATTTTTCTAATGAAATACGTACTCAACAAATGTTCACGATTGACTTCCACGGTGAAGGAATAACATCGTGTAATAAAAATCAAACCCACAAAATCATAATTTGCGTAATCACTGGTGGTAGGACCTCTTGGGAGTCCGCACGGGTAGGTACCACCACCCCGGCTATTTCTGCCGTGAAGCAGTAATGCGTTTCGGTTCGAAGGGTGGGGTAGCCGTTGTAACTATACTGAGACCTTAGAACTTATATCTCGAGGTGGGTGGCGCGTTTACGTTGTACGTCTATGGGCTCCAGTAACCACTTAGCACCAGGTGAGCTCGTCCACACATCTAAGCAATAAAAAAAAAAATTTTACATTTTTTTACCTACGATCATAATAAGTAGGAACATCTAGGTACATTGTAATAAGAGTAGCTTTGTCGAAATAAAAGAAAAATAACTCTTAATTCAAATACAGTTCGAAATAAACGTTCCTTCTTATTCTGTTCATCGTCATTAAATTGGTATCTATATTTAATAAGACTATTATTACTTTTAGTAAAATTATTTGAAAACATTTTCAAAGCGAATTAACATATCATTAAGAAACAAGTAGAGAGATTAGACAGCTGCTTCAGGGATATCATTAAACTCTTGCGATTCAAAGAGCATTTAACGATAATATCAGAATCGATATATGTATGGTATTTGATACGGGAGTTTATTAGTTTAGATAAAAATATCGAAACATAAATCGTAAATTAAATTAAATCAGTGGTAATATAATTCTTGTTTTAAAAAAAAAACATTGTTTACTTTAATAGTTTATCGTATTAATCGTATTGTGGTATCCTTTCGTAATGATAATTAATTATTATTTTCTGATTACAAGTTTAATAACTTACTGATAATGTTGTAAGAGAACAATGTTAAAAAACAGAAAAGGTAAAACATGAAACCCTTTCTCTATATTGCAAATTAAACTATAAAGGGGGAATCAACGCGTTAGGGAAAGGCCCAGACCTTTATAATGTTAAATCACCTTTTGCGGCAGCCCAAAGAGATTGTTTCTTGGAAATAGCGCAAGATGTAGGTTAGCTACTGACAGGGAGTAGATTACTTCGGTAACATTACCGGATAAACTTAGAAACATTTTGAGCAACTTAGTAAAATTCGTAATATATGTTTTTTGGTTAATTTTATCAAAATTTAACCGATCGTCAAATAGTTATATTTCAACGTCAGGAAACAATTAATGTATCATTATTCAGACTAAACTATACATTCCATATACGTACATAGACAGAACACAAATCCATCAACTTTATCATTATTGCAGAAGTGTGATACGATGTGTCATCTTTAGTGTATCACTGGGGGATTCTGTAGCGTGGATCCGTTGGATGCGTGCCTTGGCTCACGTGTATCGTTCGCTAATCATACATAATATGTAAATTTTATCTCCGCAAATATACTTCCTGAATTTGAATGAAGAATGAAGCTAATAAAACTCCAAATCGAAATTCTTTTTAAAAAAACGTTATACGTATACAAAAAGTTGCTCCTGAACATAATTTTGATTGAACTAAAATGGGATATTTCATGGAAACTTTCTGATTGAGTTTCAGCAACAGTTATAATACGTGTTCCTCATGGAAAATACGTAATCAGAATGTAAAATTAGACCCAAAAATATGAATCTCACAGTAAAAAATTGATAACGTCAAATTGTTATCAGTTTTACTGTAAGATTCATTCATTGACTTTATTACCTAGAGAGTCATCTACAAAAGAGAATTAAAGTCACCGTTAGTTATAACGTCATTATGAGGACGTTTGAACGACATCGTCGAGATCAGGCGATAGCTCTTGAGACCAGATGACGTCGAGAATGTATGTATTTGTTTGTAGTTTTTATATTAATATCTGAATGGTTTCTTATTCACATTGGATTAAAAAGTCAAAGAAAAAGAATCAAAAAATAAGCAGTTTAAGTAAGAGTATATCTCTCATACGTTTATTAATAAGATTAGAAGCTTGTTTGAAATTTTCAGTAGTCTATAATCACACGTCTAATATATATATTTGTGGGAAAGCGATATTGACCTGTCTAGATCTATCTAAATAACTATTTTAGTTAAGTTGATGCAAATTTATTCATTTTATTGTAAAGCGTTAGCACTCACCTTAAGCGAAGCCATGTCGGAGACCGATCGATGTGTCTGTATCGTCTCCAATTGGTCCAGGCACCAGTCGAGTTCCTCAACGGTTTCCAAAGCCAGCTTCATGTAGGATTCGTCTGTAATAACAACATTTGCTTACTAAGAATATTCTGGTGAAAACATTTTTAGTAATAGCCCATCTCTATTACGATAACTCGATGTTATTTCATTGAATTGATACGTATAAAACACGTGCTCAAAATATAAAATAGATAAATGGCATCGTTGGGTTTCTCATAGTTTAAGGCTTGTTTACTACGAAACCGAATGAACCGTGCAAGGGCGTTGATATGAACACATTTATTCGATTAATAACGATTGTTTTGTTTACAATTATTGATCATCACTTTTTCGGTACGTGATCTCGTGCGTCACATTTCTTGCTGATGGCCGGGTTCTGACCCTGTTATCTATTACTTCAAGCTATTTTATAGGACAACCGGTCTGGGACAAAGCGCCTAAGAGTCTAGTTTTACATTCAAACCCGTCACAAAGAAATAATATTCATGAGTTATATTACCAATGTATCGTGCACAATCTGTAACTAGTTTATGACGCAGGTAAGATCTGTCGTTTTTTATTGTGAAATATGACATTGTATTAATTAAATACAGAGTCGNCTATTACTTCAAGCTATTTTATAGGACAACCGGTCTGGGACAAAGCGCCTAAGAGTCTAGTTTTACATTCAAACCCGTCACAAAGAAATAATATTCATGAGTTATATTACCAATGTATCGTGCACAATCTGTAACTAGTTTATGACGCAGGTAAGATCTGTCGTTTTTTATTGTGAAATATGACATTGTATTAATTAAATACAGAGTCGCTTATAGACAGTTAGTTGGACTGCTGTATGAAACCGACTATTTTGTTATTAATTATGACGAACCTTAAATAAGAAAATTTAATGTTTATTAAAATTTTCTGTATTTATTTGACTTTGAACTATCGTGAACTTTGCTACGATGATATATACTATGAAAACCAGTTTACAGGATAGTACGTAATTACACACACACATACCTACGTAATATTATTATAGTCATCGGGAACTGTTCATCAATTCCTCATTTATTTATTTTGTTTTCATAGTTCAACGTGGAATTCAAACTAGATTTTAGTATAATAATGTATGGTCATTTTCCTGCTAAAATACTAGCAATTAATATCTACAGAGAAAATGTCGCCATCTGAAATGCTTGCTACTATTATATTACAGATATGTCTTAAGAGAATATACATATATGACATATTGGCATTTTTTTATCTAAATCTTTATAAATTGCCAAAGACAAAACACTAAAATACGATTTTTTCTTCTGTTGCCAACCGATTTTTGACTTCTTTTAGACATTCATGAGCTTTAGTTTATCAATATTTGGATATATAGTATTTTATAAAATAGTTTTTGTTTCGAAATGTTAAAATAACAAAACTATAAAGATAATGATTGAATGTTGGATGATGATTGGATGATTAGTTTATTTATAAATTAACACAATGGTACAATATGAAATGACAAAAGAATTCTATTAACCGATGGGATTGGATACGTACTGATCCATCTTCCCTATTTCTGTTACAAGATAGTCATTCTTTCTGAACCGAAGAATGGTACCGGAAATCTGTTTTAAAATACAATTCTCCATCTCGAGCTTTGTTAGTGATAGAAAACATCGCACTCGTATGATTTTTAAGTGGCAAAGTTTTTTTTTCTTTTTTCTTGTAGGCAGACGAGCATATGGCCCACCTGATGGTGAGTGGTTACCGTCGCCCATGGACTTCAGCAATGCCAGGGGTAGAGCCAAGCCGCTGCCTACCGCTTAATACTCTCCACAAGCCTCGTTTGAAGAAGGACATGTCATAGCCCTCGGGAAACACCGTGGAGGGGAGCTCATTCCATAGCCGGATGGTACGTGGTAAAAAAGTCCTCTGGAAACGCACTGTGGATGACCGCAGTGGCTCCAGGTAGTATGGATGAACTCTACTCCGGTGGCGGGCGGTGCGATGGTAAAAACGAGATGCCGGTATCATCTCGAACAATTCCTCAGAGCACTCCCCATGGAACATTCGGTACAAAATACAGAGGGAACCGAAGTCCCTCCGCAGACCCAGAGGTTCCAAACGTTCCGTGAGAATGGGATTATCGACAATCCTCTGTATGAGGAGGGCCGTTCGGATTGTCGATAATCCCATTCGGCCGTTCGGATTGTATTATATTATATTATAGTAGAATGGATTCTTGAAACTGTCATTAGCGTAATTTAGGGTTTTTGTCGGATTCTACGACTACATAGTAGCCTACGAGACCGGAGGTCTTGCCAGTAAGTATAGTAGTATCCATGTCGGGAATAACTTGCAAGTGCCACTGCTGCTCGAGGCTTGCTATGATTCAAAATTGAACTTGAATGCTGTGTCAGTGCTGTGAATAGTCCACGCCTTTTTTTGTTTTTGTTTTTTCTCTTTATTAACCTCATGGGGTTATTCTAGATTCACCGAGCTTGTAGGTGAGCTCACGGGGCTCAAAGCTGACGACGTTGCTAACACGAACCCTAGCAAGAGCCGTGCTTCGCAGAATCTACTACCGGATCGGAAACGCGACCCACTGAGAAGATCCGGCGAGAAACTCAGTGGGCTGTGTCTGTGGATTAATTTACTCGTCGAGCCTGCTTGAGCAAGCAACGATGACCGGTGCTTGAGGTACCTAAAAGCAGCATTAGTGGTTCGGGAGGATCCGAAATGACATGTAGTCCACGCCATAAGTATTTCTACTTCATAGGCCCGAGGGTATAATTCTCAAGATCCATTCATGGACTGCCGTGGGCCGGAGCGATATGATAATGTAGTGAGGTTGCGACGTCTTCGACTGCTGCTAGTGTCAGAACTAGAATTGTTCAACGGCGTTGAGAGTGGACCAGATGGAATTATCAGAAAGTGACAAGAGCGTCGACAATGGCTGGTTGTCGCCAGCGCCAGGTCAGCGGGGTATAGATAACGACGACATCGATAAGGGGGTTATCAAATCGCATCGCTGTTGCGAAGTAATGTTCAGACACTGACTTCATATACCTATTGATGGATTAAGACTATCCGTATGTGTTTTTCGGAACTTATATACAATTTGTACAAACGTATCGTGAAAATGGCGTTAGAAGGTTTCTATCAGATTTCTATTTCTGGATTCCTGATGTTATTCTATAAATGTTAGTTGATGATTTCCGTACGCTAGTAAAAGTCAGAAAACGCTGTTACCCCTTCTCCAGTGACTTCCTTAGTCGCCTTTTACGATGCTTCTGGGACAAGATTGGGTGGTGATAATCAAAGCTTGTTTATCAATACTCAGTCAGTCAGTCAGTCCAGTTATCCGGTACTCTTCACCATAGATCATTTTAGACTACATAACATAGTATTATATTCCATATGGAACGCAAGGTGACAGTAAAGTTATTTTAGGCAAGTAGTTGAATTCTCAGCATTTTAAAAGATTACGTTTTCAAACCAAGGTAAGGTGTGTTTGAGGAGACTGTAATTCATCTTATAAATATATAGATCAGGGCCACAACCTTGTCTAACGAAAATAAACGAGATTTAATTTGTTTAGGAAACTGTGATTGACTTCCGTTAAGTTTAGTACGCAGAAGAATCGATCATTATGAAAAGTTGTGACGGTATAAAATTCCATAAAACTGAGTAGTAAATTGTTTGTTAAAATGATTATATGGATATTTTATTGCATAGATGGTGGACGAGCTCATAGCCCACCTGGTGTTAAGTGGTTACCGGGGCCCATAGACATCTACAACGTAAATGCGCCACCCACGTTGAGATATAAGTTCTAAGGTCTCAGTATAGTTACGACGGCTGCCCCACCCTTCAAACGGAAACGCATTACTGCTTCACGGCAGAAATTGGTAGGGTGATGGTACCTAACCGTGCGGACTCATAAGAGGTCCTAACACCAGTAATTACGCAAATTTTCATTATATAAATGATTATATAAATGGCAGGCTGACGTATCCTTTTTATGATATGATGTTGTTCCTCGATCCTAAATAGTTGATACTACGGGTATACTTCCAAAATATAGTGTGCACATAATTATCAGCTCTAGTGTTATTGTTCAGGGAGGAAATAGATAATTATTTTTGTGTTAGCTCGTTAGCTTTGCAGATGAACCAAGATATCGATTGCAATCTTGACTTAAAATAAAGAAATGGTAAGAAAATTGGGCTTAGATTAGTGACTGGCTGACGGGCATTATGCTTAAAGGTTTATTTTGTCTATCGGTCACTAGCCACGAGAGGCTATTCTGGCTTTACTATGACTGGTGGGTGAACTCACGGGGCTCAACCTGAAATAATTAGCTAACATCTGCCCTAGCAAGAGCAGTGCTTTGCCAAATCTACCACCGGATCGGAATCCCATTGAAAAGATCCGGCAAGAAATTCAGGTTTTGCTTTAAGGTGTCGATTAACACCGATGCGTTGTCTGCTCACTACAATTGGTCAGTCTCATCCACTAACTAAATAAACATAAAATATTTATTCAAAACTAAATTTCATTATTCTGCATCGGTTCTTTTACAGTAATTTCGTCGTAAGCTGGTTCCTTTTCGCATGAACCATTCAATTTTAGTGAGGAAATAAAAGAAAACAATTGTACAAGTTAAATTGAGTCCGTCCGTCAACAGCGAACGGTGACCTATATAGTTTTCCGGGAATCCGATTTGCGATACTTACAACGAACTCAATTTGTTACTGAGATAGAACGCGAGTCCGTCATTAGTACTTGTCACACTAAATGCTCCAGAATCGATTTCTCGTTAAACTTTTTAATGATGTGGCTATTTTGTCATTTAGTTTTGTTTGACTTGACAAACGCCGATACGTGAATATTATTATATAAACCTTCATTACTAATAGTTAGCATACTCGCATTACTACGAATTAATTATTCATATTGAGAATTTTATTTTAGAAGTTCACATGAACCTAACAAGAACGACTGTACCGGTATAGTGTGACAAGTTTTATTGGTGGTAGGACCTGTTGTGAGTCCGCGCGGGTAGGTACCACCACCCTGCCTATTTCTGCCGTGAAGCAGTAATGCGTTTCGGTTTGAAGGGTGGGGCATCCGTTGTAACTTGAGACCCTTAGAACTTATATCTCAAGGTGGGTGGCGCATTTACCTTGTAGATGTCTATGGGCTCCAGTAACCACTTAACACCAGGTGGGCTGTGATCTCGTCCACCCATCTAAGCGATAAAAAATTTTATAAATTTAGGAACTTCTAAAATTAAATTAATTTTACTGTAATGTTCTTAAATTGGTTTTGTTTTAATCAAACTGTAATTTATAAGGATCTTATATCAAAACTTTTTAGAAATGAAGAAACGTGAAATGAGTTTTTAAGCATAAAGTAGAATGTCTATAAAATTCCTACTATTTTTTTTTATACGTGAATACTACCGACTGTGTGACTACCGGCTTACTATAAAGAACAAAAAGATAACAATGTACGGATAACAACACAACAAAACATTACGTTGTAAGCTTGCATAACTTAAGTACTCACATAAAACTTGTAAACGGCACTCAATTTAATCCAAGGACTATTACAACATCAAATGTAAACAGGATAAACTACTTTAAATAAATAAAATAGTCACATTTTTCAAAGATTTCACAGCCGATAAACTTATGGCAACACATTAATTATTGAAGCACAACTGAAGTTAGAATTCGGTTGATGTAGAACAAAGCATGTATGAGGTGCCAATTACATTGTCACGTCGAGTGGTCATTTTCCGATAGAAATATATATATTGTATATACAATAAGGCTGTTGATTTCTGAGACAGTACGCTAAAGGTCATGGATCTGCTAGTTTATACCATGTTTTGTATCAATGATACAGGTAACATTTTTGTTTGTTTCAAAAATAAAATTATTGGTGTATTTTTATCTGTGAACGTTCTGATATTCGCATGTAGTATTCTATATTTATCCCCCAAACAATTAGACGTCCCCTGAAGAAAAAAATGCATTTAAACTGGCGTCCACCTGCTTTTGGCGTCCGCATACCGGACGCCACTTTGATGGCCAGTGGGGTTTACGTCCCATTGGTCCTAGCTAGCCGTAGGACAAATATCGATAGAAGCCAAATTATCTCATAAATGGCTGCAATAATATATTAAACAGTTCGCGACGAAATCGTAACGCAGGTGTGGCACTGCTGTCGCGCGTATATTGACAGCCGCATATCTCGGGGAGTTCCTGACTAGGGATCCGCGTATTTGGCGTCCACAACTGCGACGTTGCCAGCTCGTTTGCAACATTGGATCACAATTAACACACGATANAGTAAGTGCACCAGGCAAGCGCAGTCCAACGAATGTTCATTTCAAGGCACGTTCCGCCTTTTTATACTAGCCGGCGCAGCTGGCTTATGAGTCACTTCTGTTGCAGCTGTTGTTTACGAGTGGAACGACACGGCCGGCGCGCCTGGCTTGTGTGAGTCACTCCTATTGCACCTGCTATATAACATAAATATCGTTAACGCCGTCATACATATATCTTATTATAGTTGTTACTAAAATTAAAAAGTTGTCACAATTATTGAAGACTACTTTTACGATTTAATCTTGCGTTTTTTATTGTTAGTTTTGTTGTTAGTTTATCTTGTATCTATAAAAGGAATGTAAAACTCAATTCATTTTTTTATTGCATGGATGGGTGGACTAGCTCACAGCCCACCTGGTGTTAAGTGGTTATTGGAGCCCGTAGGCATCTACAACGTAAATGCGCCACCCACCTTGAGATATGAGTTCTAAGATCTCAGTATAGTTACAACGGCTGCCCCACACTTCAAACTGAAACGCATTACTGCTTCACGGCAGAAATAGGCAGGGTGGTGATACCTATCCGTGCGAACTCACAAGAGATCCTACCCGTAATTACGCAAATTATAAGTTTGCTTTTTATTATTTTATTAAGTTTGATTTTTATTACACGATGTTATTCCTTCACCGTGGAAGTCAATCGTGAACATAATTTGTTAAGTACGTCTTTCATAAGAAAAATTGGTACCCGCCTGCGGGAATCGAACACCGTTGCATCGCTCGACACGAATGCACCGGGCGTTTTATCCTTTAGGCCACGAAGACTTCAAATTCAGATTTAGAATTCAGCGAAGAACTCCTCTTGCTAGGGCCAGTGTTAGCAAATTGTCTCAGGTGGAGTCCGTGACTCCTCTTGCTAGGGCCAGTGTTAGCAAATTGTCTCAGGTGGAGTCCGTGAGCTGACATACCTGTCCGAGCGCAGTTGAAATAGTCACTTAGGAAAAAATATGTTCTATAAACTCCTAAAGCGACTGAACCGAAAATTCTTCGATAATTCGAAATTTCAAACTGGCCTAGCGGGGTGATCCTGTGAAGTTTGGTAGCGACCGGATCAAAATCAAATGATAGATCGGCCAACAAAGCGAACTGGGTTTGATATGTTTCTTTTTTTTTTATTGCTTAGGTGGGTGGACGAGGTCACATACCACCTGGTGTTAAGTGGTTACCGGAGCCCATGGACATCTACAACGTAAATGCGCCACCCACCTTGAGACATAAGTTCTAAGATCTCAGTATAGTTACAGCGGCTGCTCCACCCTTCAAACCGAAACGCATTACTGCTTCACGGCAGAAATAGACAGGGCGGTGGTACCTACCCGCGCGAACTCAAGAGGTCCTACCACTGGTAAATGATATAATAATATGTACATATGTACGTATTGATTCGTTACGGACCTGCCGCACTGGAGATCGATTGGAGAGGTCTATGGTCAGCAGTGGACAGTTATAGGCTGAGATGATGATGATCATTAGTGCCGTGAAGATCATTATTTAAAAAAAAAGTGGTTTAGATTTGTAGCATATGTATCAAACTGTAAGTAATGTAAAGTAATGTTATTACAAACTGTAAACATTTACGAAAGAAACACGAAAAAATATTGTCTGTTCCGGCAATGTGTAGAACAAGGAAGATCTTTGTTTTATTTAAAATTAGATTTGAAAATATTGGCAACGAATACTAGGCATTTACTGGAATTGAATGAGCTACATTGTTGATTCTTTTAAAATTAAATTATGCGTATCCGTTTATATCGAGCTCTTGCAACTTTCCAGTTACATATGCGGCGGAAGTAGCCAGTTCTTTAATTAATCGCCTATTTGGACCTTAGCTACATTACCACGGGATCCAAGACTAATTCCCGATCAAAGTCAATATTTTATTAAAAGCTTTGGTTTTTCCTCATCCTTGTCTTTGAATTCTGGAAGAGAAGAAAGAAGAACTGGAACTGTCTGTCATGTTTTCTCACCCAAACCACTGAACCGATTTGACGAAATTGTGTATGTAAATAGTTTGAGCCCGGGAAATATAGGCTACGTTCCATTCCACTGCAGAACACGAGTCTCCGCCCACACGATATACCTAAAGTTTAATCCCAGCGGACAAAGTTGCAGGCGGAAACCCAAAACTGTATATGTTTAATACAAAAATTAGATGAGTTGAAAAAACGAGTGACTCATTCGTTCAGACGAATTTCAATGAATATCAAACAAATACATTGAAATTGTAATGCTTATCAAAATAATAAGGGCTACGCTATGATAAGCTACTAATCAGTTATGTTGTGTGGGAGATTTAAGCTAGTGTTCTTTGAATTTACGTTTTCATGAATGTGTCAAAAAAATTGCGTATAACACTCGAATCATACGAGGAAAGTGAGGCGTATTTTTTAATATTTTACTACAAATTGCGTATATTTCAACTTCAACAATAGAGCGTAAACGTATTTCCCACAGTACCTGTCTTTTGTTTTAGGATAAAGTTTTAACATTCGAAACATTACTTTTGGTACGTAGCTGACCGTGATTCGGCTTAATAGTCCGAACATTAAAATATTACCTCGTACGTTTGGTTTGAAATACTCAGAAGTTTAATAGTATGTTTACGTTAGTATGAATCGTAATCTTCTATCTTCTACATATATAAAAATGAATTGCTGTTGGTTAGTCTCGCTAAAACTCGAGAACGGTTGGACCGATTTGGTTAATTTTGGTCTTGAATTATTTGTGGAAGTCCAGAGAAGGTTTAAAAGGTAGATAAATATAAAAATGCTCGGAATTAAATAAAAATAACAATTTTGTTTTTCCTTTGATGTGTCCCCCGTCGGACGATTCCTTTTGTTTTAAGTTTATTTAATGCAAATATATAATAATACATCGATTGAGGCACTACGAAGTCTGCCGGGTCAGCTAGTTCTTAATAGAATCGTATCCTATAGTACACCCAGGAAAAAAAAAAACTATGACGCCATTTAGTCAATAAAATTTTGTTTGCATGCATAATTTTTATAATTATAGATTGATTTTTTTTTCGTGTTCTGTATTCCCGAATCGTTTATGGTAGATGCGTTAAATTTTTGACAGCTATTGACCCTTCTGGAAAGGCTTTTAGCGCCATCAGCTTTTATTAAGTAGCGTGCAAATTAGCGTATCCCTAGGTCGTGCAAAGCGATGACACTAGTTCTCCAATATATATTTTTTTCACCGATTAAAAATACACAAAGACCTTTTTGGAATTACAAACACTTTTAAGGTAGAATTTAACGTTTCCCTCTAAATGTAATCTTTTTTATTCTTTTTATTGTTCCTGTAGGCAGACGAACGTACGGCCCACCTGATCGTAAGTGGTTACCGTCGCTCATGGACGTCAGCAATGCCAGGGGTACAGCCAAGCCGCGGCCTATAAATCTATCAATACTAAAGGTCTCACAGTAGTCGAAATACGACTATAATTAATTGGAATTGTAAGTTTGTACCCTATTATGATTGTATTTTATACTTCTATAATCACAAATTTCGCCAAGACTACTCTATAAAAAATATTAACAAAGACAAACAATATTTAATCTATTCTCAATTTGACAACAGACGTCAAGAACAAAAGTTTGACAATAAATAGTATGTATGCGTGTGTGCGTCAAATACATGGTATGTAGTGTGTGTAATATGTATGTATGTATTATTTTAAAAAAATATTAGCATTGTGCACTTCTTCTCTGTATTCTCTATAAGTGTGGAAAATTTCATACTCCTCCGTCCGCGCAATTTTCGTAAAAAGGGATACAAAGTTTTTGCTTCACGTATTAATATATATAGATTTCATGTTTGATTTTGTTCCTACGGTTTCCTGGAAAAGATCGCTATTAGCAATGAGGTCCGTTTAACTATGAAGTTAGAAAAAGGAATTTAATTTTTAAAATTTATTGTATAATACAAAAAAGTATATTTGCGGTTTGTTGTAACGTTTTTTAAGATCAGTTTTTATCCATCACTGTCATTATATAATATATTTAATAGTCTAAATATTTGCATTTGAAGTTTTAAGAAGAGGGTGATATCAAATCATACTGTGCAATACTCAGAGCGAAGTGACGCTGCGTTTGATTTGTATTCATAAAAAATGAATTCGTACTACATAGTAAGAGCCCGAATTGTTTATTCAGCGAGATGTTTTATACATTACGATAAAAAGTAAACATTTGTTTAACATTGAGCTAAATACACATCGTGAATTCCATTGAAATAAATCATTTCATTACAATTTATTCTATTGTTAATGAATTAACAATAAACAGATATATCTTTCGAACAAAAAAATTAGGTTCCTTATTTCAAGATAATTACATAGATTTTTTTATCTTAACAATATAATTTTGGTTTTGCAAGCTAATACACGCTGTATTTTATCGAGTCAAGGTATATATATAAATTGGGTCTTCGGTTGGAATGGCTTTCTGTCTGAACATGATAAGAAAAAAAACATCTGAAAAACCTAATATTCGTCGTTAAGATACTTATTGAGAGACTAAAAAAAAGGGACATAACTTTTTTATTTATTTATTTTATTTATTGCGTACATTAGGGTGCACGAACCTATCGTCTATCTGGTGTTAAGTTATTACTGGAGCCCATTGACATCAACAACATAAATTCCGCTACCCACTTTGAGTATAAGTTCTAATAGCGCATTACTGCTTCACGGCAGAAATAGGTAGGATGGTGATAACTACCCGAGTGGACTCTCAAGATGCCCTACCAGTACAAAACTAATAATTATTTCATGATTTCACTTCACTCCATATATTTTAAATTCTCATAAAAAAGAATATAACAGATTAGGCTGTATGGTATGATACCTTTGTTTTTCCAGTTGGAAAAATACATGGAACTACTGTAAGGTATTCCAAGCATCGAAAATAAATAAACACGAGTTTTAATCGTAAAAATGGGTCTAATTACGTTCTACGTCCCGCGAAACTCGAAGAAAATACTATAAAACTTTCTAGTTTCATCACACTTTACATAGGCTGAGAAAATCGATAAAGAACAACACTTGTTACACAGACCCGTGTATTGTATCGTGTGATTAGATATCATATATTTATAAATCATCGATAAATCAGGTTTATGTGAGGATTCACTGCGTTCTATTTTAAAAATATATATCATTTATTGGCGCGCAAAACTACGACTTAAGCCGTGTAGAGATATAGATATATTGAGCTTATCTGTACATTTTAGTATTAATACTGTTGTTTAGGTTTTTTTTTTTTTGTCAGGAGGAAATCGCCGGACTTCCGCCCTCCACAGGGGCGGCGGACGGAGCATGTCGGAGTCGAACCGACTAAAACCTCTTGTCGCTCAACAACCAACGTCCAAACCTCACATGAGACAGAACTCATGAACACCCTCCCCCTCGGGACGCGAATACGGAATACCCCGCTGGCTCAGAACCAGCGTGGGTCGAGGATAGCCGGCCTTCCATCACCCGGATGTGTCTAGGTTAGTATATCTGATTAACAAGGCAGTGTATATTCTTTAACCCATTAAAATCCCAATCGTATATTGTATTGATATCACAAATAATTTATTCATATGCTGATAGGAATGCTTTAATTGAAGTTTCGTTGAGAAAACGCGGTGTATTAAGGTCGGTGTAAAACAGAGTTAAAAAAATATTAGGAAGGTTTACATATAACATTTTTCTCAATTTCGTAATAATTTCTCTTTTATGAAACATGATTTTGACACAGTGTACCTGCGAATAGGCGAGTTATAACAACAAATTTTATTTAAAATCAAAATAGTCGAACAGGGATACATACAACCGATGCAATCGTTCGATTTCGCTTGAAGTCTCAATTACTTTGAAGGTTGTATTTACTGTTTTAGTTAAATCAAACAGACAATGTTTGTGACTCAAAGGTGATGATAATATAAATGTCCTTACCTCCCGCATTAAAATTTTTTGGTTGCGGTGTGACAGCAGCTGCGCCGGAAGACCGTCGTGACCTTAAAACATATTATTACATTAGAAAAATAAAAAATAAACGGACATTCAAGTAGGATTCTTAATATAAATTTCTGCGGAATAATGCAGATATATTGTAGTCTCTGTTGTACTATGGTCGCTCTTGAGCCGGAAGCGCAATTACCTCGCGGCAGAAATAGGCAATTGATACTAACCAGTATGGGCTTACAAAATGCGTTACTATTAGTGTTCAATTTAAGAACATAGGGAGACTTAGAGGACGCTTGGAAGGTTGAGGAATCGGCTATTACGTATTTGGAAATAAGTTTAGTAGCTGTATTTTTTTAATATTAACCGCATCGGTTTTTTTATGATTGAAGGATTACTTGTGGTCCTGAGGCCTGATCCGGTGGTAGATTCGGCATTGCTCTTTTTAGGGCATTTGTTAGCAAGCTTTCCCAGGCCCTGGGGGCATGCCCATCACGGTTTAATCAGAATTACTTCTCGAAGCTGACAAATAATTAGGCAAAAAAAGCTAATGGCACGTTTTTTGCTTCAAAAGGTGGGGCAGTCATGATTTTTCAGTGCTTTTCAAGGCAGATGAGCATCCGTCCCACTTGATGCTAAGTAGTCATCGACGCTCATGGACGCCAGCCAAGCTGCTACCCACCACTGTCTCAATGTGGTTAACGACATTTACTTTGTGATGTCTATGGAATCCAGTTACCAGTTAGCAACATGTGAGCCGCGAAGTTCATCTATAATAATAAAATACTTGAATCAACTAGTTGACCTTCCATATATTCGTATAAAAATCATTTTACATGAAACAAAAGTGGGTTTGTCAACGATAATATAGTTTAAATTACAACACTCGATACTCATAATAGGAACAAATCTGGCCCAGTATATACAAGAAATAAACGTTTTTTTTTAATTACCTGACTAAGCAATGATTGTTGCTAAAAATTTGTTCTGAATCTATTCAAATTAACAATCGCATGATAAGAAATACAAACATAAAAAAAGATATTTGTATATTCACTTTTTATTCAGGAGCAAAATGCTAACAATGGCACATACATATATTTCAGCTTGTAATATAATAATCAAATTCAATTTCAGACATTTGGAGTCGCGCTTATCAAATCAGCCAGGACGCTTGACGTGGATTCAAAGAAAATCCTCTTTAGATTTTAAGCTCGACCGTACATTATAATATTGGAAAGCATTCCATATTTCACAAGAAAATCTGAGGAGCATAATAACCTGTTACATACTTTGCGAAAAAGCTTTTTAGTGTAACAAGATTAAGTTCTGTTTACTCTTTTCATGTATACTTTCCAAGCTTTTGACGGAAAATGAGTGGGCACGGGTCGAAAGATCTATGTATTTATTTTAGTTGCTTTCTTTAAATGTTTAATGATAAGGTGTATTTCTCGGAAAATGCCAATTGAAGACTTTCAAATTTTTTTATGGGAACGTTATTTTGGAAAGAGTTTATTCATTAAAGTAACGTTGTAATAAAAAAAACATAACGAAGACAAGAACGCCTAAAGCCGGCTACGGTCGCCCGTAGGGCAATATTTTATCACCGCATTTATAATGTGACCATATGGCGGCTGTAAAACTAATTTTACAGCCTGAAGACTATTATTAGAATTAATGTTTATTAGGCCAAAGTCATCTGTGGACCGTGAGTTATTATTAGGTTTGCAATTTCATTATGTCGACACGTGGTAGTTAATAATTCTGAGGTCGTATCGAAGCATAAAGATGACAGATGTTCTTCATGGTCTATTGTTATCGTAAGATTCAAATGCCGATCGTTTTTTTTTGCTTTCAACGTTTATTTCGAACAGAATTTACAAAAAGGCAATATATTAACATTTAAACGTTTGACATTCGACGACATATATATGAGTACCAGAAATTAAAATTACTTACCAAACAAAAACAACATCACTAAGGCTTCGAATACGATAAATAAATGTCTTTAATTAAGCGACGAAGGGCTCGAAGCACTGCTCTTGCTAGGGCCAGTGCTAGCAACACTCAGGGCTTGAGCCCCGTGAGCTCACCTACACGTCAAGGAGAAGCTGAAATAGACTCACAAGGCTATCAGCATAGGCAGGAAGAAAAAAAAATACTTAACAAAGAAATCAACTCTGTCCGGGAACCGTTACTGAATTCTACGGTAATTTCCTAGCTAGATAATTAGTGAGTAGACATATCGAACAATATTCAATTATCCTTAAACTTTTGGGAATGGGTCTAATTGGTGACACCGAGGTATTTGTGTTTTCAATAATATTGGCTTTAGAACGAACATATGCTTTGTTAAAGGTTCCTATAGACTAGAAAAATATCTTCAGTTTTTCATTGTTTACAAAATGTTTAGTACATTCATTGTGTTTATCAATTGCGGCAAATGTAACCGATTAAGGTCTTTTAATAGCCAGTTTGTGAGTTTTCAGTGCGATGTCTGGGGTGAGTGCGATGAGTAGCGACTCAAATCTGCTGCGTTTCAAGAAAATGGCTGATAGCTCTTTCAAATTCGTCAGGATGGATGGACGAGCATGGAATCGGCTGGGAGAGTGGGATTTGCTATGAAATATCCGAGCGACTTGAAGGAATACGATCGGCTTAAAAGGCAGGGTGGTTTGTTTAATTCTACAAAATTCCTCGAACTCTATGAAATAATATGAGTGAACTATCATAATTGATTATACAATAGCATAGTTCAACGCGACATACTTTTTACTACCCTAAAAGCAAAGTGCGTAAAGCTTATCGTATCTGTAATACAATTACAATAAAGTAGTTTGGAGGGACACCATTCGATCTTTCATTGGTACGGGTCAATGTAACCTCACATACTACGTTAAGTTGAAAAGCAAAAAATCGTGTTGGAGTCAATGTTTGTGTTTTCTGTTTATATTTTACTAGCAACCCGCCCTCGCTTCGCTTCGGAAACATTAAAACACAAATGAAACCAAAAATAAAAAATAAAAAATAAAATAAAAAAAGTAGCCTATGTTCATCAGGGACAATGTCGGTTTCTAATGGAAAAAGAATTTTTCAAATCGGTCCAGTAGTTTCGGAGCCTATTCGAAACAAACAAACAAATCTTTCCTCTTTATAATATTAGTAAGTATAGATCTGTATAATTTTCGATATATTTAAACTACTAGGTAGCTCACGTAAGTAAATATATTTCGTTCTATAATAATAGGGAAAGCAAGATAAGCTAAAATATTAAAAAATCTGACATTGTAAAAACCACAATCAAGCTTAAAAAGGTTTGCTTTTAACAAGGCTAATGTAATGTTAAGCCCGAATGTCCCTCGTGGCTTTAACAATGCTAATGTTTTGGTAACGAGCTGTCAACGTTGTCAATACTCAAAAATTTTTCCTTTCAGGAAAATAGTATAAATTTCAATTTGCCAGAATAGTGATGTCAAGTACCTAATCTTATCGTTATTTTTTTATTATAATAGTAAACATAAAAATGATTGCACCCGATATCTACTGACAAGTGATGAATGATTTATCAAGCCGGTCCATTCAAATTTTTATGGTGGCCATTAAAGTTTTCTTGTCTATTGATTTATTTCATGAGTCAAGGTAAATTTGTCAGAATATATAGTTGTTTAGTAGCAATATTTTATCGTAACTGTTTTTAAAGACAGATAGGTTGACCAATATACGTAATAGTCAATTTAAATGATTTTATACGTATATTGATGTATTTTAATAGCGCATAATAAATACACGAGATGAATACAGAAAAGTTTATATAATTGGTATTTTATTCAACATGTATAACTTACATTTTATAAGAATATTAATAGACAGGTTTAATTTATTGTATTTTTTTAAATATATTTTAAGCACATTATATGTTATGATACAGTATTTTTATCGTATAGTTTTTTTTTCTATTAGGCAGATATATGAATTATACATGAAGTATATAAAATTGAGGTGGAATTTAAGTAAGAGTACACGGCGACGATAGTGCTATTACAGAATGGACAGTAAATAATCCCTTTGCATGAAGAACTTGACCGAAGGCCGATGACCAACGGGTAGACTGTATAAAAGTAGATATATTGCACCACATACTCTGTGAGTGCGGTGCCCGAGAAGATATCGATAGATAAGATATCGATTGAAGCGCTTGTAGTGCTTAGGGGATGACATAACATATCCTCAAAGAATGATTTTTTAGTCAAATACCTGCTTAGTCTGACTAGTATGTACAAGAAGTAACGGAAACATCAGAAGGCCGGTCTCTTAATGCGGGACCGACTATTATCTTATGATCTATCGTGACTATAAGATAAGCTGTGAAGTTTATTCATAAGCACACATAAAATCAATTTTCGTATGTATATTTGTCCATTGTAATGAAACTTAGAACAATAGTCCTTGACGCTCTAGGAAAGGTTTCGTCATAGTACCATCACCGTCCGATAGACGGCGCGAGAAGAATCAGCATATCGGTGCTCTTCATTTAATTAGCAGTAGTCGTAACGTGGGCAGATAGCCAACGAGGTGGACCGATAACCTGATCAAAGGGGTCGGTAGGGACTGGATGCGAAAGGCAAGCGACCGAAGAGAATGGGGTGCACTCGAAGAGACCTACACTCAGCATTAAGTGGACACAGGTTGAAGAAGAGAAAGAGAGTCACAGTGGAGCATTACTGGATTTCACTAATGTATAATATAGCGACTTTTTACGATTGTAATAATATCAAGTGCATGCTAGTTTGCTAGCGTCGGTATGGACTAGAGAAAAATAAAAACAAATTGGTAAATCATCAATCATAGTACAACAACGTGTTTATTATATTATTTCACGTGTGTTATACGGCTACCCGCTCAATTTTTTGAGGCTTACTGAACTTGAGACATCAAAGGCTCAAGTGCTCGCCTGTTTGGGACGCAAGCGCGATACTTGTTCCTTTCAAGATGTCGACAACTTAAGATTTTCCCTTTGTTCGCCTCACAATATTTGCAGGTTTTACATGCTGTTAAAGAAATTATAATAAATCTGCTGGCTTAAGTTTTAGAAAGTATTTAATAGCACGGTTATATACCTAATACATTTACATGGTGCACGAATAATATCCTGTGTGCTTAGTGCGAGTTATTTAACGTTCTCGATAGCGTAAAAGTTAGCTCATATTTGTAAGAAATGGGATCGTTTGCCTACGTTTCCCGTTAGGGGCGCTGTTCCAACTGCATACAAAATTGGGTTAACTTTTACGCTATCGAGAACGTTAAAAAACTCGCACTAAGCACACCGTACCTAATAATAGGTAAGTACTAGTAGTATAAAGTATTATCAGTTCGCAAGAATAGGTACCATCATTATATCATCTCTTCTTTAGAAAAATCTTTATACAATACAATTGTTGAACTTCGATCTCTGTCACGTCTTTGTGTACCGTAAACAAAAACCAAATCTCAAGTGAGGCGTAAGGTTGCGTTCTTATCTAAAGCAATCAGATACGCAATCGATCTTACTGTGGTTGCTCACGACTAGTCGTTTGTTAGACAGAATCATTAATTTTCATTTCGTCTATAGGCGATTTTCGTATTTAAATACAAGAGTAACTAAAAAGTCTGTTTGAAGGTAACGATATCAAACTATGTGGCTATGTACATATTATGTGTTCATTGTTGTTTTATCTTTCATAAAGTGTGTTCATCATTATTCTTTAAATTAATCAACCACGTTGTCACTATGGAATGCCTTAGATTCTGAGAAATTAAAATCACACGACATTCTCGGAGATAATGTTTTTGTTCTAAACGGAATAAACCGCAATGACAATGCCCGTGTTGCTTTCACCGCTTGGTGATTAATACACGACAGAGGAAGTTTCGATAGAATTGAAAATTAGCACGCGCTTAACGTCCAATCAAGATAACCCAAATGAGGTGTGGGCGTTGGGATTATTCGATATAAGAAACATTTCAATGTCTTGTTTCGATATCGAGTACTTTTAGAATTGGATTATTCTTTCGATACTTATTCGAATAACAAAGCAACAAAGCAAGCCTCAGATATTAAAGTAATGAGTAACTGTCTTTGTTAATGACACTGCCCTATTCCTGTCTGCGAAACGTAACATTACATGATTTCATGTTTAAAGTTAATTAATACCATTCCAATTGGAGATAATTCTAAAAACACCAATTTAGTAAATTCTAAATTAAATTAAAATTCAATTTACTTAGCAGAAGTATCGACTTATGTAGTAGCTATCGATACTTTTGATGGGAATACTTCATATAGGTGTAGGTATATGTCATGACCATTCTCAACTCAACAAAGTAAGAATAGATATTTTGATGATATCAGAACATTTTCGTGAGTGATATTTGCAGCCGCCAGCAGTCAATATGTTTATTAGTGAATATCACATGTTTTTTGTAAAAGGGTGGGTGGTTCCGGGCCGTTAGCCCGAGCGCATGATTCAATGATCGCGTGCTCGTTACAATTTTGTCATCGGCCACGAAAATAATGCGACGCTGTACTACGTCATAAACTACGTCGCGGTCACGCGGAGTCGTTAATATGTGGACGTGACTTGAGTCTGCTCAACTACAGACTGCATTGTTTATCGATTTTATATTAGCAACGAAATGATGACCTGCAGTACGTCTGATTTTTTTAAATAGATATTAGTTTTACTCTATTTATAATTTGTTAGTTCTAAAGATAGAACTTTTGAGTAGGTACCACATTGAATTCACTAGTATGATTTTTCTTATTACTTTATCCATAGGTAATATAATAACATACTTAACATTGTAGCATTGAATATGGTTATATGAATAGCCCACTTCAAGCCATACATGCTTGCGGAATTTTTACTTTACGTTCACCTTATCTTTTGTAATTTAGTGTTTTTTTCCTGGAAAACGGAAAACGTGTACAGCTGGAGCTTTCCCATCATATCGAACATATCTATCAACGCGTCGAAAGCTTTTAATCGTACATACTCCGATAACTTTATTTATCAGTTAATTTATAGCTAGAGTACTAATATTAATAATTTCGCTGAATGAAAATGCTGGTAGTATACTAATATTTATTTCTATGTGTTAGAGTTATATATTTTTATATACATACAAAAATGTGTAAATACATTTTTTAAATAATCATGTTTTATGAAAGATACAAATGGCTTAGTGGGCTTTAGGGAAGGTACATTAGTAGATACATTGGACAAAAATACATGAAAATTATATTTTCAATGTGATGAAAAAGTAGGAAAAGTCAAGGAAAAGTCACCTAAAAGGAAATGTTAACCAAACAATAATAACATATTCATGTACAAATTATGTAACTTAACAACAACGTGAGCAAACTCAGATACCGCATCCATTTTATTGATCGCAGCTGAACGTTGACCTTGGTATTGCGCATGCGCATAATATTGTAAACTATGACGAAAGCATTGACTGCGTAAGAGATACGGATATCGTGAACTGTTAGTTGATAAATGACACATTGTATTGGATGACATTTCAAGAATGCCACACATCTGCATTCTTGAGTAATAATTTTAAGGTATAATTTAATTGCCATTTCATTGATATTTACGAGGTAAGTATTGATGGTTGTTTTAATTTTAAAAGGTTAATTTGAAATTGCGGTAGTTGATAATTAACGACAATTTGTTGTCACGGCACAATCGTAAAATAACGGCTGCGTCTGACGGAAAAGAATATTCAACATTCATGACTTAACAAAACGTAAAATTACTTATTTTTTAGTATATTGTTTATAACAATAATAACTGATTAAAGTTGGCCATTGCTAGTGCTCTTGAACAACGTATAGGTAGCCAGCCACTTCTTAGAGGTTATCATTGATGAGCATTCGTGAATACGCATTACAGAAACTGAAAACATATTGATATGATCGACCTTATCACTCAATCGTAAACTATCAATAGCGTACTTGCAATATTTCGACGAGCGTATAATTTCAACATTCCACATCTTACGCATTTTTCGTTTGACTGCGGACGTGTTGCGTACCTATATCGAGTTTCGAGTTTCGAGAATTTTAACTAGCAGAAACAGAAAATCACTAATATTAAGTCGATTATGCCTTAAGTTTTACAATTAATATTTTTTTCCTAGCACTAAGCACTAATATGCTAAGAGAAGTAGGATTCTAATATATGCACTAAGAAAAAAAAAATACAAAAAAGAAAACCACCCACACAATAAAATGTAGTCGAAATCAATTAAATATATTAAGGATACATCAAAAACTAGTACTGGTCAGATAGAATCAAAAGAAACATCATTCAAATACAAAAAAAATCATCACAATCGGTACCTATAATTAGAAGTGCTAAGCTAACATACAAATAAAAAAAATGTCCAATTGATAACCTTTTCCTTTTTCGGTTTCGGAAGTCGGTTATCAAAAACTATGAGAAGCCAGGAGTGAATAGATGAACTTAGCTAAATGAAGTATACGTACATTGCTAAAGTGATAATCCTAAACTAAAGTGATAATTTTGACTTTGTTGTTAATAGTTCAGTTTTTTTTTCTTTTGTCTATCTATCAGCCAGTAGCCTCCAGAGGCTATTCTGGCTAAGCCTTGGCCGGTGGGTGAGCTCACGCGGCTCAACCTAAAAGGCTTTGCTAACATCTGCCTTAGCAGCAGAGCCTAAGAGCAGTGCTTCGCTGAATCTACCAACGGATCGAAATCGCGACCCACTGAGAAGATCCGGCGTGAAATTCACTGGATTAACATAGTCAAGTAGTGTCAGCAGGCTCTGTTAAAAGACACAGGGCTGTTTTTTTTCTATTAACTCTATAAATTGAGGACCAGTCGGAGACAGCGTCAAATTATGACCGCCATATAAAAAAAAAAATGTTTGTGTACCTTTTTTACAACCATTTTATTCTTTTATTTCCATTTTAACACGTTGACTGCCGTGTAGATCACCGGTGCCCTACGCGGCGCCCTGAAGTAATTATGTCGATTTCTGTTTACTAAGCACCTAAATTGCCTAACTTTGCCTTCTTTTGTTTCTAGTGTATGTTTTAGTATTTTAAGTCTCTGAGAAACAGATTCATTCTCACAATATTCTGATTCGACTTTCCTAGACAGAGTCTAATAGGTATTCCTGTGCTCTGTAATATAATTGAGGAGAAAAATCGACATAATTACTTCAGTGCGCGACGTAGGGCACTGGTGACCTACACAGCAGTCAACATGTTAATCGAAATAAAAAAAACAAGATACTTGATTACTAAGATACTTGTTTTTAGATTTGATTAAAAATCAAATATTTTAAACGAGGCTCATATTTGTTATAAAATTATAACAGACTTACTTGGAAGCTGGCACGTTGGTGAGACACAAAAAGTTGTTGCGGACGCTACGCAGGCTCGCCAGGACTTGCGCGAAGGGTGTCACAATCAGGTCTTCTCCGTGACTGTAAATAAAGAACCAAGTTATTGCTTGCTATCGCGAGGTTCAAATATTAATTACATTAGACTAGAGCTAAGCGTTAATCACTACATAGTATAAAACAAAGTCGCTTTCTCTGCCCCTATATTCCTATGTATGCTTAAATCTTTAAAACTACGCAACGGATTTTGATGCGGTTTTTTTTAATAGATAGAGTGATTGAAGAGAAAGGTTTATATGTATATTATCATCCATTAAATGGTGGAGAAATCAATAATAAATTACAGTTTCCGAAGCGAAGCGAAGGCGGGTCGCTAGTGACAAAATAAAAGTGAATATTGTTTTTAATGTTCCAAATCTATTAGCGAAACCCTTCTTTGAATAGATTGAGATTTCTTAGAATCGTATCAAATTGCTAATGGACACTAATCTAACTTCTTAATGCTTCAAGTAAATAAACACCAGGTATTTTAAAGCAAATTAATAGAGGTCGTACAGGTTGTTTTTGATTGGTAAAGTTAATTTAATACGATCACTCCTACTGCGTCTAGACAATTAGATTTTGAAATTCATCAAAAACCACCCACGCTTTCAAATGCGCTTTAGACTGTTGAGGGGTTTTTGACATCGCAGTTCGAAAATTCAACTTGACAGTAAAATTTTAAATAGAAAATGCCTTTGAATAACCCAAAACAATAGACGAATAATTAAAAAAATAATTACTTTTAACATGTTAATGTCGTAGTGCCTACAAATTCACACACATTACTAATAAATAAACTAAATTATAAGTGTAAGTGGCAGGTAAAAAGAAAGCGTTTACAAAACATAATTCAGACAAATGCTTACAATGAACCATTCTGTTAATAGGCAAACATAGAAACTTTGATTATAATTTTAGTATTAATTATTGGAAAGCGAGGAGAATAATATAACTTAATTTTTTTTTGTAACATATATTTATGAATTATAATAAGTTACTGAAGATCCTGCTATATATTCATTCAATGCATTGATAAAAAATCAAATAGATGATCTATTGTCGATAAGTAGTTATAGAATAAAACAACAACATGATTTTTTCCACACATCTATCACTAATATTGAAACCCTGCCTATTTCTGCCGTGAAGCAGTAATGCGTTTCGGTTTGAAGGGTGGGGCAGCCGTTGTAAGATACTGAGACCTTAGAACTTATATCTCAAGGTGGGTGGCGGCATTTACGTTGTAGATGTCTATGGGCTCCGCTAACCACTTAACACCAGGTGGGCTGTGAGCTGGTCCACCCATCTAAGCAATAAAAAAAATATCATGTAGATAGTTACTAATTAGTACCCAAGGAATGGAAATATAAATAAGGGAAGTCTTTGCCAAACACGTTAAATAATGTGCTAACATTTTTAATTGTATCTTACTTCGGAATCTAGATAGAGAGAAACCTGGTTTATTATGAAGAATTTTGTAAATATCAATATAAATCTAACAGTCTCATGAACTTTCAGAAACAAAAAGCTGACGTCTTCAGGAAATTTACGCATTACAAGTAATAAAACATTCACGCGTGATTCTTCTGTGCAAATTGGTCGAATTTCCATGAACGATACTGGCGTAATCTTAAAGTTTTAAGCAGTACTAGTAACTCAACTTTAAATGACCAGTTCGTTTGATAAGTTTATATTGTGTTAAACCTCTAGAGGTACGACCCTATTAATGTTTCACGTTTGTTTGTTATTCAGTGACGCGTGATAGGACAAACAAATGTAATGTCATTGTTTTGAACTTTTCTCGATACACTAGTCGTCTTTTGTTCAATCAACTCTGATTCGATTCGGAGTTACAGTTTAGCTTTTTGTAGAGATTCGCTTCATAATATTTTTCAGATAAGAAACGATGTTTATTTCTTCAATCGTCTTATTCAGGCAATTAGGTATCACTTTCACGAAAAACTGAGGCCATGTCGCGTTCCTAGTTTCCTGCATACTCTTGGATGGCATACCTCCGAATCTCCCGAGACACGACTGCACTAGTATTCTGACATTTGAAGTTGAAACATTTTTATACAATCTGGTTTTTGTTTTCACTAATAAAACGCTTCTTTATACCGTTTCGCGAATTGTACCTTTTATTGTTTTTATATTTTGGTTGTGAGATTTTAGGAACGAAGTTCCTTATAGGACGATGCGGAGGGATACCCTAACCGGGAAAAAACGTTCGTAACGTAAATTTTTTGGAACGAAGTTCCTTACGGCAGGCTTGGAGGGGATAGGGATTTTGCTGCGCGACCGAACTGAAAAAAATGTGATAGTAAAACCGTAAGAAAAAATCCGTGGAAAAAAGTGCGTGGAATAAAACCGTTAAATGAGACGTGCGCAGGCGCGACAGTCGCATACACAAGCGAGTAGTGTATAATACCTTTCTCTTACTCCCTCTTTCTTTTCGTTCTCTCATCCATTCTCTTTCTATTTTGTAACTATTTTTATTTCTATTTTTCTATTTCTATGTAATTTTATGTTGTCAAACAAAAATAAAGAGACATATTTTGTTATTTTAGTTGATAATTTGAATTACGATGTTTTTTTATTTTAAGTAATTTATTATTTCCTAAAATACTGAATTTCCTAAATACTTTCTTGTACTTAAATAAAAACTAATCAGCAAAATTTAAGAGAAAAATCAAGAAAACCTACATAAAATTGAGCACGATTTTTTTTGCAATTTGTGTCGATTCTACATTAGCCGAAGGAACTTCGTTCCTACCTGGTGTCCCACGACACCACATATTTTATTATTATTTATGTATAGTCTTAGTAAGATGGCTATACAGTGGCTACGTGATGACGGTTATTATTATTATTCATATAAATAGCTGTTTCTTTGTGTATTATTATTATATATTTTTTTATAAATCATGGTGAATAAAATAAAGCGGATAAATTTGTAAAGTAGTTTTTATTTATTTTTATCAATAAAAAAATCATAATAAAAAATGTATACCCGAATAATTATTTTCTTTACACCTCGAATAGAACTTAAAATTAATATTTTTATAATAAGGAACTTCATTCCTAACCGGTGTCCCACGACACCACACATCTTTTTATTTTGCGGCACGCTCCACAGAATTAAATGTGTTTTCTTTATAAAAAAGAAAAACAAATTAAACATCGCGATCGCTTTATACAATCAAATGATTCTAAGCACAGAACCGTGTCCCGTTTAGTCAACTTCCTACTTCAGTATTCCAGTTAAGGGATTTTTATGTAAATGAAATTTGTTTCAGTCCTTTGTTCGGTATATTTTAATTTTCTCATGCATTAATGCGATGGACAATAATTTCAGTAAATATTCCATTAGTATAACTTATATCTTTGTACATAAATTGCAATCGTGAATGTGTTCGTAAATCGTTCAACATTGATTTATTATTTAAAAATATACATTCTGTAGATTAAAATTGAAAAATGAAGTGCGCAAAATGATATTTTGTGTACCGTAAAAGATAATAATGGTTGTATTGTGGTAATATTCAAATTTTACTGCAAGCACTACCTTTCTTGTGGGATATATTCAATATTTATTCATGAGAGTTAAATATGTATGAGGAGATGCCTCTCGAGAATATTAGGACGTTGACTAGACTTGTATTGTTTTTACTCAACTGTTCTGTAATACGATATAGAAATTTTAGGGTGACTAATTCAACGCCTGTTTATTTATTTCCTATGGAAATTTATATAAATATTAATAAATTCGAACCAGACTATTTTTTTTAAATACAAATATTTCAACGTTTAACATCTTTTAAATGAACAACTGCAGAATTTCAATAATACCTTATGCTCTTTATTCCTTTTAATACAACTTAATAAAAATGAACTAGATGGCGTTGCAAGTAATATTAACTATATTTTGTCAACGGACGATAATAAACTAGGCAAGTTTTAATAATACAGATGGCGTTAACCATAGGTTTCTACAATTTTACTGCACTATCCGTGAACCATTTTGCAGCCATTGGTACTTGTTTGAATATATTTTTTGGAACGAAGTTCCTTACGACAGGCTTGGAGGAGATAGGGATTTTGCTGCGCGACCGAACTGAAAAACATGTGATAGTAAAAACCGTAAGAAAAAGTCCGTGGAATAAGGCCTTGTTTTCCGCATAGCGATATTTCACCGCGCGATTTTTTTCTCGTAATTCTTTTATTTTATTTTATTTGGAACTTCGTTCCTATCCGGTGTCCCACGACACCACGCATCTTTTTTTTATCGAAATTTTGTAAGGTGAAATTGTAGTTACTGGTAAAACCGTCCATTAAGATACATTTGACCATCCAATATATAGTGGTTGCCGGAGTTTATAGACAACGTCAATGCTGTCACAGATCTCATTGTCATTAGAAGTTATCGTTAGATGAATGTTCGTTAGCGGGGCAAATAAACATATTTTTTTTGAAATCATTGCCATTTCAAAGCCAAATCACGTCATCGGTTCGATAGCGAACGTATTCTTTTTGGCGGCCGGATAACGGATGGATGAGGTGTTGCTAGATTTATCTTAATTGCGGGTCACCCATTAATTCTCGATACGATCAGCATACGGTCATCTATAAAGAATCAATAATTTTGACTTTTCATAAACAACATTTCAATTATGTTTTTTTCCGATGCGACTATTTATAAGATAGTCTTTAAATAATCGATTAATATCCCTTAAAGTACCTACACAAGAATTCGTATAAACCGATTAACGGTAAAAGTAAATTAGACATTATACTTTTAGTGTTCTTAAAATTGCATATCAGACTGTTATGTACTTTTCTAAATTAGAAAATGTTATATCGAGGGAAACGTTGGTATACTAAGGTCGGTTGTTTAGTGGCTTACGTAGTGTTTACCCACGCAGAGCACACTCAGTCACATAAACAAGTAAATTGTATTATTCGGGTAAACACTTACTTGACCTACTTCTGTCCCCCTTTTGTTTGTATTCTTTTGAAGATTTCGCGAATAAGTTTCGCAACGGGAATATAATCATTATTAGATTACCGAGGCGATTTCGTTAAAATATCGACTCGCGAACATGCAAAACAGCGATTTAGAGTTTACGCGTTAATGTTAAAAACAAAACGTTTACCAACTTTTACAATGCCCAGCAGGTATCATCAATCAGCGTTATAGTATTATTATCAATGTCAAATGTTGAAACACGAAAACTGGAAATGATCTTACACAAACTTCTTTTTTGCCTACCTATGCTGATAGCCTTGAGAGGCTATTTCAGCTTGGCCCTAACATGTAGGTGAGCTCACGGGGCTCAAACCAGAGTGTTGCTAACACTGGCCCTAGCAAGAGCAGTGCTTCGCAGAATCTACCACCGGATCGAAAACGCGACCCATTGAGAAAATCAGGCGAGAAACTCAGTGGGCTGTGTCTGTGGGTTAATTCGCTCGTCGAGCCCTTCGTCGCACGCGACGGGTTCGACGAGGAAGGTGACCAGTACTTGAGGTATCTAAAAGCACCGTTAATGGATCAGGAGGATCCGTAATGACGTGTTTTGGGCGACGTCGACTATTTACCATTCGGTCTACAGGATCGGGTATGTTTTTCCCAGCGACCACGACAGGAAGGTTCTTATGTCGTGCCGTCTTCTCAAAGTGGAGTAATGATGCCGACTGTAGATACTTACTGACTGAGTCAAGCTCCAGGTCATCATGGAGGATGGATCATGGTCATCATTATACTAACAATAATATTCGTATGTATGATGTTGACTCAATTTTTTTAGATTATGCTTAATTATTCAGATTATGCTTAAGATATGTTTCTTAAACATAAAACTACTAGAATATTGTCTAACTAAATCTGTATAGACTGAACGAATTAGGTATATTGAAATCGGCGATTTTAAAAGAAAAAAATGCGTATCTAATAATGCCACCATCACTATGTTTTTTTTTTCTACCATTGTACGCAGATGAGCATAATATGGTCATACTTGAAAGTCAGTGGTCACCGCTACCAGTGGTCGCTCATGGACGTAACGTTACAGCAAAATAACTGGCTACTGTAATATTGCGGGCTTGTGAAAGAGTTAGACTGCTCTGACTCAAAAGAAACAATTGCGATGTCAATTTACAATTACACTATTTACTGGTGGTACGACCTCTTGTGAATCCGCACGGGTAGGTACCACCACCCTGCCTATTTCTGCCGTGAAGCAGGAATGCGTTTCGGGTAGGTGGGGCAAAATCTAACTTCCTATGGTGGAAACGAACAGCAGAACGAGTTTGTTAAAATCAAGGTGCGTTTGCCAATTTGAATTACATGTCTTATGACTATACCAGCACTAGAGACCGAACGTGACCATGATATTGTTAGGGGTATGTTTTCGTTTGAGATTTTGTCCAGGCTCTGAGCCAGGGTCTAACCAATATGGACGCTTACTATTATTAGCCTAGAATCAAATTTTCATCGTAAATCACAAAGCTGTTTAAAATCCTTTCATTTTAGTGTCTATTAAACAACGCAAGGAATACTTTAACGCGCTCGTCCACCTTCGTCCGGCACTAACCAAGTTTTTTTACCTTGCCGATTTGACGCATATGAACCAATATTGCTTTGATGCTAACTTTGAAAGCTGCTGTTAACTCAGCGGTAGATATAATATCATCGTCATCTTTCACTATCGCCTTTAATTCGTTTAACTTTAGTTTTAGGGCTACCACGGGGATCATTTGTAAGATAAAATTTTCTATGTCGGAGGCATTCAAACAACAATACGTTGTGCATTCGTTCATAGTGTTCAATCCTTTGATTATATACACGTCACGTTATATACACGTGTATATAATCAAAGGTTCAATCCGTACAAATTATTAATGTTGCGAGATGTTTGTGCGGCATTGCTACCGCGACGGAATTCTAATTCCATAATTAAATTCCACATTTTTACAATAAAACTAGCTTATGCCCGCCACTTCGTCCACGTGGAATAGTTTACAAATAATGCTTTATTTTAGAACAAATTTGGTTAGCATAAAAAACGTTATACTGAGCCAACCTTAACATATACCTATATATAGACATAAGCTGTCGCTGACTTTTTTTTGATCTCTTAAAGGGGAACAATTCTGTCAAATATTATTTTAGCGAAACTAACCGTTTCGGCAGCGCACACAGGGAAGCTCTCAAAAGAAGAAAAAAACCCGATTTTGAAACATTTTTTATTGGTGCTCCGCTTGTATTGGTCTTAGCGTGGTGTTATATAGCCTATAGCCTTCCTCATAAATGGGTTATCTAACACTGAACAAATTTTTCAAATCGGACCAGTAGTTCCTGATATTAGTGCGTTCAAACAAACAAACTCTTTAGCTTTATAATATTACTATAGATTCATTTGAATTCAGAATATATTGACGGCTATACGATACCTACCACAGAAAAGTTCCTGATATTAGCGCGTTCAAACAAACAAACTCTTCAGCTTTATAATATTATTATAGATTCATTTGAATTCAGAATATATTGACGGCTATACGATACCTACCACAGAAACTACGTTTCAAATTGCCAGTACCTATTGTAAAGCGGCAACTTCATAAGTAAACACCTATTACTTATGACTAATTCAGAATCATGTGTTAGTAGTCAATAGTTACAATGTGACATATTATTAAAATGAAAACATGTATAAATAATAAACTTGGCCAAGGTTTTTGGAGTTATGCCCGTCTCGTTGACTATAGTCAGCACGTGAGCATCTGCCAGCTGTCACGGGCGTTGTAAAATCATCTATTACATATTATTTATGAGTTATTTCGTTCGCATTGTTTGTTGCTTAGTAGACACAATTACTATTATATTTTGTACGATTTTTTTCGCAGACAGTGATAGCTATAGGATTCTAATAGAACTTCTCTTATACATACGAAATTACTTAACAGAAACCATACGTGTTATTGAGAATAATATTAAAAAAACAACGAAATAAATCGGTTAACGTTCAGTGATTATTAAAAAAAAATACAACTATGATAGAATAAGACTTCTATTTTAATCTCATAGTTTCTTTGTTTCTATTTATGTATATTTTTGTTTTGTTTATGCGCTATAACGGAGTACCATCCTGTTTTATCTGGTGTTAAATGGGTTATTACAATGTAAATGTTACCTACCGATGCAAGGTCAAAATGTATAGTGACTATTTCATTGTTTAATACAGAACACAAGACTGCTTTGCCGCAGAAACGGAACCACTAGTGTTACTTAGCCACGCGTGGCTCATATTACGTTATAACACCGGTTTGGGTACTATCAAACTAGTTTGGTATTAGCAAAGGCAGAATTTTTCTAGTTCACGAAACTTTTAATGTCTATCCCAAAATGACAATTACAAATGCCACGCCAATTCTCTTTTTCGGTTACGTCGTACTAAAGTGTGTGCGTGATCCGTATTTTCAGCGAGTGACAAATAACAACTTCTAAGGATTTACGACATCATTAGAGTGTGACTTCTACTACTATCATATTTCGGTACACTCGTTTAGTATATTGGCGTCATCGATGACGATTTGAAAGAAAAATAAAAGCAAATTCCTCGAGACTTCATAATATTGAAACAGCGTGTACCTTTAACGTTTTCTATACATAAGTAACCCTCAGACACAGCCCACTGAGTTTCTCGCCGGATCTTCTCAGTGGGTTGTGTTTCCGATCCGGTGGTAGATTCGGCGAAGCACGGCTCTTGCTTGGGTTCGTGTTAGCAACGTCGTCAGGTTTGAGCCCCGTGAGCTCACCTACTAGTTAAGGTTACGCTGGAATAGCCTCTGAAGGCTACCAGCTTAGGTAGGAAAAAAAAAACATAAGGATATGTACTCCACATATATTATTTGGAATCTTTGATCTTAAGTAAACGAAATACACATCTCATATTGTTTCCTCTTTGGCGGAGGTTATCNTAGGGTTCGTGTTAGCAACGTCGTCAGGTTTGAGCCCCGTGAGCTCACCTACTAGTTAAGGTTACGCTGGAATAGCCTCTGAAGGCTACCAGCTTAGGTAGGAAAAAAAAAACATAAGGATATGTACTCCACATATATTATTTGGAATCTTTGATCTTAAGTAAACGAAATACACATCTCATATTGTTTCCTCTTTGGCGGAGGTTATCTAATAATGTAATATTACCGGATAGTTATTCGGCGAATAACAAATTATCTTTAGGTACCGTCTTTCCTTTAATCTGGTACGAAATCTAAGGAATGGCGTCGGTATGCCGCGTCTTGGCTGCGTCTATGTCATTGTCGACAGGCCACAAGCGACGGTGATACTCCACCATCAGGGGGTATGCTAACATCTGTTTTCAAAAGTAATAAAAATGAAAAAGCGTAACACTAAACTGAACATACACGTACTATATTGACGTAACTCTTTAGAGCTATTAGTGAAACTATTTTAAATATTAAAGCATTGTATTTCGTGTTTGTGAAAAATATTTTTGTACGCATCAGCACCAACCACATGCCCTATCCAGTTGAAACAACTATTATATAGTTGTAATTCTCGGTTTATTTTCTAACCCAAACCACCTATGATTAATTTCTAGCCTACTTTGCCAATCTCATATCTTCCATTCTCAAGAAGGGTTGACGTTGGCAAGCAGGAGGTCGCAAACTATCATAGATATTATAATTTAGAATATAATATTGTATCTGTTCCTTATTTATCCGATGCTGTTCGAAACTATTTGTACCAGCCATGTCAGATACTTGCAAAGTACAGGTCACCGTACCCGTCGAAGAATTCACGTGACTTTAGCTCATAGAATAAATACCTCCTCCCGACCTTAGTCCTAGCCTTGAGCGCACCCGTACTGGTGAAGCTGGAAAGGCCTATGGGCCACCAAGAATTCCACCACCTCAAAAACTGGAAGAACTCGAAAACGAAACGGTTTTTTTTTAATTTTGACTGTTAATTTGACTAACACCGAAATAATATCACATTACGCAGAAAGCAGCTCCATAGATACCTATACTTCATAACAAGGCACTTAAAAATATGTATTACTTCAATTTTCTCGATATGCAACAGGCGGAAAAACTTTTAAAAAATCTAATCTTTATTAATATACATCGTTAACATTAAAAACCTTTTTGATGTAGTCATTAGAGGATCTAATATACCGGGATGGTGACGTCAAGAAACTTGTTTTGTAACCAGTGTGTTATCTGCGGCGTAGATACATAGGTAGGTAGTTATATTCTATTGGCTTTAACGAATAGCAGTTGTAAAATTTAGGGATGTTACAATTCATATTCATAATATATATATTCGTTTGTGATTTTCATTATTTTAATAATAAACTTGGGGGTCTAAATTACATGCAATTTATTGAAATACTGCAATAATACGTATTCAACAGCAAAGATAAAATGATTAAAATGCATTAGAAACTTCAAACATCGTTAGACAGACATAATATTCCTGGTTTGATTTCCAATTGTGAACTAAAATCCTCAAAGGTCTTTTTCTTATCCAGAGCTACTAATGCGGCTTGTCAAGCTGATCGTATTTATCAATCGCGTATTTAAAAAACAAAATCTGATAAAACATTATATTTAATACTAGCGACCCGCCCTCGCTTCGCTTCGGAACATTAAAACACACATGAAACCAAAAAAAAAATAAAAAAAAATTAAAAAAAGTAGCCTATGTTCATCAGGGACAATGTCGGCTTCTAATGGAAAAAGAATTTTTCAAATCGGTCCAGTAGTTTCGGAGCCTATTCGAAACAAACAAACAAACAAATCTTTCCTCTTTATAATATTATATTATATAATATTTAATATAATATTTAAAACGCATTCCCCTATCCAAAGTACGGGTACATCCCTATAATGGACTAGTCCACTTTACTCGTTTACTGCCATCCTGCTCGAGAAACGTAATTCAATTAGGTCAGAGAGTATAAAATAATAACGCACATGGCACAAGCCGCGGGGGAGCACTGTCGTAATAATTAATGCACATAAATTAAATGAACAATGTGTACAAACAATAACAGAAGAGGTCTGGATTATTTGAAAAAGTAATCTGCTATAAGGGACTTACTTGCAAAATAAACGTATGTAAAAAAAATATTATCTATTATTTTCTTCGGTATTCGCGAGTCGTAGACATAATTAAGCCTACTGTAACGACTTAATCTCGTGTTTATTGTTTTCATTTTATTGTTATTATATTATATTGTCGTTTTTAAGCTATTATATAGCTTTTATCTCGGGCTTTGAGCACGGCGACCGAGTCAAGAATTTCCGTAACGAAAATAAAACCTAACACCCCACACTCCGCCTACTATGTATCTCGCGTTCAACACATTCACAAGTTGCGCTTGTGTAGTGTTTGTGAATAAGCGCGCGACGTGACGTCGCACTGCACGCGCATCATGAAAAGTCTGCCCATCTCTCTCTCTCGCGCGGTCTAGCTTATGAGTGTGAAGGGGACAGTTAATGTTTTGCTTTTGTTAATGCTTATAAATATAGAGTGGTCTTATTTTATTATTGTTTTAATAGTAAATTATTATTGACTAATTATAATTGCATAAGTTCATAAAAATGCTATGCAATAGCATAGCAGAGTGCCCCACGTGCTGTTTTAATTATTATTTTCAAAGCTTCAAATACTTTACAGTTTTCGTGATCACATACGACTGAAGTGCTATACGTTGATGTTTGAATGCTAACTACCGTCGAATTTTATTCATGTTATTGTACTGCGAAGGTTATTGTACTGTAAACTGTAAAGGACATAAATATTATACATATTTATATTTTTGCCGAAGTTAAGCTGCAACTAATGAGTAAATGGTATCAACGCCAAGAACCAGTCTTATTTATAACAATGTAAAACAGAAATGTATTGCAAACAGGCCAATGCCGATCATGAAATACACGGAAACAGAACTATAGTCGTATGCGCTCATACATGAATCTTATACAGAGGTATGTATGAATAAGCTGAGCAGCAATTGCATTATTCAAGAAATGGTAGGACCTCTTGTGAGTCCGCACGGGTAGGCACCACCACCCTGCCTATTTCTGCCGTGAAGCAGTAATGCGTTTCGATTTGAAGGGTGGGGCAGACGTTGTAACTATACTTGAGACCTTAGAACTTATATCTCAAGGTGGATGGCGCATTTATGTTGTAGAAGGGTTCCGGTAACCACTTAACACCAGGTGGGCTGTGAGCTCGTCCACCCATCTAAGCAATAAAAAAAATGAAGATAATTTTTGGACAATTNCCTATTTCTGCCGTGAAGCAGTAATGCGTTTCGATTTGAAGGGTGGGGCAGACGTTGTAACTATACTTGAGACCTTAGAACTTATATCTCAAGGTGGATGGCGCATTTATGTTGTAGAAGGGTTCCGGTAACCACTTAACACCAGGTGGGCTGTGAGCTCGTCCACCCATCTAAGCAATAAAAAAAATGAAGATAATTTTTGGACAATTATTCCATTTTCATATGGATTGTTAGTTAGTGATTAGTATCTGTATCTTAAAAAACGAAAAATGTTCACATTAAATTTTGCGACGTAAGTCATTGTTGTTTTTATTAAAGCGTACCTACATACTTTTGCATAGCTTTACTGTGTAACTGTAACGCTAATTATTGATAACTCGATTTTAAAGGTTTGTCCAATTTATTATAGTTTGTTGTGATGATAACTTAAAATAGATGGGTCTAATATATATATATATATATATATATATATATAATTCATTGAATTTGAGAATTAAGGCAGTAAACACAATTTAAATCACGTCTTCCTTAAAAGTTAAATCTTTAAATTTGAGTATTTTTAAAAATCGCGGTACCAGTTCTGCTCTTTGATAATGAATATTTATGAAGTCAATGTAGGAGGCATGTATTCGATTTTCATTTTAGACTAGCTGAGTCCTGCGATGTTACCCGCGGTTATTGTCGTACCGCGGGTGATGCCGCGGGGCAAAGCTAGTCTAAAAAGTAGCCTAAGTTACGCCTTATATCATCAGCTACCTATCAGTGAAAGTCTCGTCAAAATCGGTCCAGTAGTTCCAGAGATTAGCCGGAACAAACAGACAGACAGACAAAAATTGTAAAAAATGTTATTTTGGTGTATGTACCGTATATTTAATATATACTATTCATATGCATGTAGTAAAAAACGGTTATTTCAATATTACAAACAGACACTCCAATTTTATTTATATGTATAGATATAGATTATTTTAACTATGAATACCATCATCGACTGTAAGTACATTTGATAAACACAAATTCAACACGTTTTATGAATGTTACAGTTAAAATTCTCGTTTTTAAAGTTGAAATATTCTAAGAACAAGGGCCCGAGCCAAAGCACGCGCTGACTGTAAATTGGATAACATCACATTTTTACGATTACGATGAACGTTTGTGTACCTAATGCGTAACATTCGACATTCAAACAGTTTTATTGCTGCACATTCATTTTCATGTTTTAATTATTAAGGTCGAATTTTACTCTTAGGAATTTCGTCGTGTACTTTTGATATTTTATCGGTTAAACGTTTTAAGAAATTGTTTCGATTTGATCGGACGATTCGAGATTCGAGATTCGGACAGTCGCAGGTTCTCCTCCACTGCTGAGTACAGAAATCCCTCATCGATTTCCAGAATGATCGATCGGAAGCGATCGATTTTATTTATTCACAAGAGTTACGTTGCTACTTTATAGCTTAGAATTTAGCTAGTAGATTCATTTTTAGCTGTCAATATGCGCCTGCTGCGTAATAAATCGCGCATCAATTTGCGCATGCTTTAGCCGCCTATATTGTCTGACTTCAACACCTATCACGATTTTAGAGTCAATTCGATATGGCAATCATGAATTGGCATTGTAACAATATATTTTTTTGTAATTTTCAAAGCTATCGAGTGCGGTATTACTTAATACACCCGCAGCAAATAGTAACAGTAATAGCAACCGATGTAGATCGCTTAACATTTATTAGATGAGTATGTTGTGTTTAATTATTAGTTTAGTTACGCAGTTACGTTTTTATAGCCCGCTAGGGAATCTCGGTAGCACTTTGCTAAGACTACCGGTTTTTTTCCCTACCTGTGCTGATAGCCTTGAGCGGCTATTTCAGCTTCTCCTTGACGTGTAGGTGAGCTCACGGGGCTCAAGCCGGGAGTGTTGCTAGTACTTACTGGCCCTAGGAAGAGTAGTGCTTCGCAGAATCTACCACCGGATCGGAAAGGCGACCCACTGGAAAGATCCGGCGAGAAGCTCAGTGGGATGTATCTATGGGTTAATTTACTCGTCGAGCTCTTCGTCGCAAGCGACGGGTTCGGCGAGGACGGTGACCGGCGCTTGAGTAAAACTATCGTGGAATAGATACTAACTTTAAAATATACACCTCATTGTTACAACGGCACGCGGCAGGATATCGCAAAATTTTTTTTCCGTTCAATACAATTTTTTTCCCGAACTGCTAACAATAAATAATAATAATCAAAAAATAACCAACATTTTAAACAGTCTCGGAATAAATAGAAAAATTTCTATTACATACATAAGTCATTTTTAGACAGTTTTCCACAAGCTGCGATTACTTTTTCAAAAATAAAGGACATTTTTTTAAATGGTGCATTATATGTTACTATAAGCCTTACTTATGTCCCTCCCTCTCACTGTTTTAGACCAATAAAAATGTTATTTATGTATGTATAATGTAATTTATATTTTTTGCTGTCTAATTTCGTCTTAAAAATTTTTAATATGTAATATCTTATTATTCAAAATATAAATTTAAAGGTTGTTTAAATTTAATTAACCAATTTAAATACAAACTCGAACATGAAATTATAATTAATGTTTCGCGGCATCGGGAAATGTTTTTAATAGACTACTATATATTACAGTATTGTGAAAAAATGTCGACCTTTTTAATGCCTGTCTTCAGAAATCAATTCTCTCGCTTACTCTTACATATTATGCCATATTTACCTCATTGTTTTCACACTACATGAAGATATTGAAATTCACTATATAATCTATTTTAAAACAACATTTACATAAAGACACGTGTTTGTAAGAATATTTTACCATTAATTTATCTATTTAATACGTATTTTGAAAGATGTCAATGTCATCTAAGATAACGCGTGTTCTTTCATAATAAATGAGTTTATTACTATAGAGAATTATGTTTTATAGAATCTATTACATGATAATAGTATGTTCCTCCCACAGACGTAATGCACTGAGTTTTTACGCCAGATCTTCTCAGTGGATTCCGATCCGGTGGTAGATTCAGCGAAGCACTGCTCTCGCCACGTCTAATGCTAGCCAATTTTCTCAGCCCCATGAACTCGATTACCAAGCCGCGCAAAACTGGAATAGCCCCTCAAGGCTACCAGCGATTAGTTAATTGAATGATACGCGTATTCGACTACATCTTCACGGGTGTACCTAAACAATCGTGCGTGATTTTCATGCGAACTAGTTGTGAATTCCGGCTTGAAGTGAAGCAGCCGTAGTATATTACAATGGACTTTGATCTCAGGCCTCAAGCTGGATGGTGGCCTTCACGTACTGTCTATGGGCACCAGAAACCACTTAATGCTTCGTCCATCGAGATAGCACAATCAATAAGGCTACAATAACAAGATACCAGTCGCTTAACGAATAAACTAAATAACATGGGGCTACGGCCTTATCTAACTAAAAAAAAACTTTTTCACCAATTTTCATTTATAGTAGTATATTTATTTTATTATTCGTTCCTCTCATCACTAAATCTTATCCTGGTTTGTCAATCTAAGGCTTATCATGGCCATTGTCAGTTGACGCCAGACAGACGGTCAGTCACGGATGAAATACAAGCTTTTATTAAAGCCACTTCAGTCGGTCGTATTTCGATATCAAACTTAAGAAAAAATAAGGAATCGGTAAAATGAATTTATTCTTTACAGACCGAATCTATTTTCTATTCCATTCAGTAGGTCGTTAAATAGGTTGAGGAAAAGGAGAATTGATTTTGCGTTTCGAAAGATTGAAAGGAAATTGTACTGAGTCCTTCAGTACCTCGCACAACATAAATGTGATATTCCTATGCCATTTTATAGAAAGTAGTATAGATATTAAATAAATTATAGTTTAATATATGAAAAACAAAACAGTCTCTAGAGATTGATGAAAATTACATTGAAAGAATCCATTGTATAGAAACAGGTCCAAAAACAATCAAACATTTTACCTACGAGTTGTCTTAATTTTATTACAGGATCTCTCTTAATCACTATACTCCATGATCCATCCCTTTGCAAGTGTTTACCGCCGTCTACGGAAGTACAAAATGAAGAATGAGTGAATGTGCTTGAAATTAAATTATTTTTACACTTGCTCGTCGGCCAAGAGAAACCATCAGAGTATTTAATAAAGTGTGAATAAGTTAACTGTTGAATAATAAACGTTTAGAGAAGCTTTTAACTAATAATGACTTTACCACCGAATCGAAACGCTGTTTAACCACCGAGACAGTAGGCAGCGGCTTGGCTCTGCCCCTGGCATTGCTGACGTCCATGAGCGACGGTGACCACTTACCAACAGGTGGGCCGTATGCTCGTCTGCCTACAAAGGCAATAAAAAAAAAAGACGGTTTTAAAAAAAAAGCTCTTGCATATTTCACATATTAAGCCTTATTAAGGGTAGAGAGGTCCCAAACGATGGTCGGACCAAATGGCGGAGGAACTAAAAATACCTGTCAGCGACGCACTCCACCAAGCTACAGAACGGGATCGATGGAGACAGCTAGTTGACGGAATCAAACGGAGTCACGATCCTCAGCAATGAGGGACCGATTGAAGAGAGAGAGAGAGAAGCCTTGGAACGCTGCTTACCGTGAAATACATATTTACATATATGTAAATTTTTTATAACAATTAGCCATTCGGGTGTATGACACCGTTTCCGAATCCATAATAATACCTTCCGCACAGACTCAGCGCGGAATAACATAATTAAACCATTATTATTATTTTAGAAACTTAACCTTTCTTGACACAGTGATCAAAAACAAAAGCATCTCACGTGTTGACGATGATTTTTTATTACAATGTGTGTCCAATCGAACGATATACTTTGTTTGCTTACCCTTGGAACAATACGAAATTATAAACAACTATTTATAGAAAGGCCAACGGAGCTCCGCTTCATTTATAATATTTAATTATCATTTCATTTGTTGAAACCTTATTAGCTGAAGCCCTACTTTAAAAGGTATTTTAGCGTATTTCTTAGGGAACGCCTTCTTGATGAGCAAAAGCTTACGTGGGCGGAAAGGTTGAAAGGTATATTACGAGCAGTATGACGAGAGGTAAAAGGTTTTCAATGACAAAAAACTCTTATATCGTTTATGTAGTGAAATATGTTAAGGTAGATAGGTAATTTTTTTAAGGGATTTTATGACCTGGTAACTAATACCTTTAGGTCATGTCTTATTTTAATTTATATTCTTATGTTTACGAAAAATTATAATATGGAGGAAAATGAAATGAAATGAAACGAAGATGATTAATATGAGGCAATAATCAACTGGGATGAAATGAAATGAGATGAGATGATATGGGATGAAATATAATCTCAGTAAAATGGTGGTCATTTACTGAAATTTTTTTAGTGGACTTTTTGGAGGATCGCGAGCAGTTACGTCCAGTGACTTTGTTTCATTTTCCTACATTTGTGCACTTTCACAGATATTAAATGGTTAATAAAACTGACGAAACACTAAATAGACAAAATAAAACAAATCATACAACTTCACTCCTGGCGTTCCCGCCAAAAAAGTCCTTAAGGTATATAATAATCGAAAACGCCACTCCGGTGTTACGAAACTTGATCACGAAAGTAAATGCGATATTAAACGCACCTATGCTGGGTGTATCTATTTAATTGCTTTTTTTTACTATACTGCCAAATTGGAACGTATGTTGACTTTGCAGCCGAAGTGGGTAGAATGGTGGTAACGATATATTTCAAACTAGCAATACTTTGTAATACGATATGGAAATGAAGGAAAGATTCTGTATGGAAAATACGGTGAAGTTACCAACTATCCGCATCGCTAACGGTCATTACTTTCGATACTCTGACCTCTTCATCGACTCAGTATAGTTTAAGAAAGCAAAATATAGATTTTTGTTTCTTGTGGCTGTTTGTTTAAAAAAAACGAACTTTAACAAAAGTAAATACTTAAATTACAAAGAATTGGTTATTGAATAATTTTTTTATCCGTAATTTTCATTTGGACTCCTTATTAGTTGAAACGAAAAAGTTAAGAAACATTACAGGTGATTCAAACTGTTCCGACAAAGCCGAAATCAGAATATTAAACCGCTACGCTAGCGTGGTCGTTTGTAAGCTCACATTTCGTGACTCCGACATGTAACGAGAAGGCAGCTGACAGATGTCCGCGGCGTTCCCGCGTGACCGCAGATTTCACGCGACAGTCGGTTCTAAATCAGCACGGGCAATGTAAATAGCATTAGCATTTTTAGCGTGTTCTTTTTAGTGCTACACTTTAGGGATTAGCCACTGGCTACCAACGTATGTCTTCATTTTCGGGAACGACTCTAATACACTCTGTATAATTGAGGCCGTAAGCGCAAAAGCGGCCTAAGCTTACCATAGTCAGCATGGTGGTAATGAGTTTTGAATTTACTTTTACACTGCTTCGTAGGCAAAAAAAATACGCGCAAAAATAATGTTTACTAAGCCATGTGTTATCTATGCGTGAAACTAGGTATAGGACGGTTTTGCATCAAAATTTATGTTTAAATAAATGGCAACATATAAGCACGAATATAAAAAAATTTGGACTAGGCCACTTTTGCTCTGACGGCCTCAATTGTACAGTGTGCTATTTTTATCGCTGTTGAAGAAATGTCAAGAATGTTTTTTTCTATTTCAGTGCTGCAGCAAAGCAACGCTACATTTAAATGCGAATGAAAAATATATATATAGCTGAATATACTCTAAATAAAGGTCAGTAAAAGTCATGTATAATAATGGCGATGCGAACTGTCCGGGTGATTGATGAAATAAGTTCGTCTCTTTATTATTTACGGGTAGCAGCGGTGTCCGTTACAAGTGGATGTAGATACACGCCTTTTGTATAGTATTTCTGCCTTCGGGATAAAGTCTTCTCGTTGGCGTACAAAGGGGGAAACACGATCTCATATAATTCTCCTTAGGGGGAAGGCTCAACGATGTCGAGAACAGACAAATGTTAGGGATCAATAACAACTATTTTTATCGCTGGGTATTAAGTAAATTATAATAATGTATTTTTGAAGTGAAAACTTCTTTAGAATCGTTGTGATTTCAAACCGGATGCAACGGAAAAAACGACAGGTAAGAGACACAAATACAAAAATGTGTAGGATGAAGCCAGCAAAGAATGAGACAGAAATATACATACTATTTAATACAGCGCCATCTGTGAGATTTTTTAATACTAACGTGTATATGAAAGCTCTTGTAGTGANTTTGAAGTGAAAACTTCTTTAGAATCGTTGTGATTTCAAACCGGATGCAACGGAAAAAACGACAGGTAAGAGACACAAATACAAAAATGTGTAGGATGAAGCCAGCAAAGAATGAGACAGAAATATACATACTATTTAATACAGCGCCATCTGTGAGATTTTTTAATACTAACGTGTATATGAAAGCTCTTGTAGTGAATTTTAAAATAGGATTATACGTGAAATTAAAATATCAATTCACAGAGGGCGCTACCTTACAATTATTTACTAATGACAAAATTTTACATATACTTAAGACGTTTAGGATAATTGTATTTTAATTTTGGAAGGTTTCACTTCTACCACGTGTGAATTGCACACATTTTGTTTTTTTTTATGTAATAATTTTGCGTGTCGACAAATTTGTTTAAGTTTTGCGTCGATTTGATGTTAGAACAAGGTGTAGAATGGATAAAGATGAATAAATTTTATTAATTATTTTGAGTACACCTCTTACGCAGATTTACTTCGAGGGACAGATGGCTCAAGCAGAATTCCTTTTTTTATTAAGCCTTTGGGAATAACAACAAATGGAAGATCTTTCACTGTACGGTTGAAGTTGCCCGGAGACTCCGGAGACTTATTGTTCGGAACCTGTATACATATATGCAAGCTTATCTTGATAATGTCGTTAGCGGGATTTATGCATCTGTGCATTTTAAATTCTATGATAGCTACCTGCTACCATGTGTATGAGTTCACGGCCTAGCTGGTGTTCAGTAGGTATCAGAACCTATAGACATCACAACGTGAATATCATGAGACATAAAGTCCAAGCCTCAATTGTATTAAATGACAGCTGTCCCATCGTTCATAACTTCGCGGCAATAGTAGGCTGAATGGCGGTACCAACCCGTGCGGAGTTACAATACGTCCTACAGCTAGTAAGGGCGGGTTGGCGGTCGCAGTACGCTTTGATAATACTCAAAGAACGCTTCTGTTCAACCTCCGACAAGTTCCTAAGCCACACCCACGGGAAGACGGGGTCGTGCTATTCTAGACACTAAACACCCAATACATCATATTATGATAACGTTAGTAAATATGTACGTACACACATATAAATAAGTGGATGGTTTATTAAATAGTACGTTCAGTATCGGTTTGGTAGTGCATTTATAGAATACAGGGTGCTTGGTGCATGCGTAGGATTTAAATGAATACCCACGGATTTTACGGGTATATGGCTGCCTTTACAGTAAAGGTTTGGGTACTGAATCATGAGTTTAGAGAGAGAGTATTAAATTTTCAATTAATACCCCGCTCTTTGAGGCAATAGAGTAAATCTTATTATCATGTCGTCAGAGAATGAAATTTGAATATTAATTAACTAACTATCAAACTTGCATGCTATCTGTTTTAATTTTTGAAATATGTATTCCTGTATAATCACTCACATGTGTATCTTAGCTTCCTACGTAAATAATTCCCCTGGGAAATTATTTCCCCTGAAAATAATCATCGCTACACATAGAGATGCTTATTGTCCAAAAAACATACCTCGCTTGAAAATAGACATGTGTGTAGCACTGGATGTTTTTCTAATTATTTGCGTTATTATATAATACTTTCACTAATATGTCCACATTCCTCTTTTATCACTTCATTAATATTAAGTTAATACTATTATTATACGTCTATTTTCGATGTTCGACTATTATTATTTAATAGGATGAAATCGGCAGCAATACCTAAAAATAAAAGTTTCAGACATAAAGAAGGAAGAAGCTGAGTAATTAAACTTCAGAATTCTTTTAAGCAGTTTATGATGATTATTTATGTGTTCTTAATTTTTAAGCATATTATTCTGAAATGTGGTCACAACATGTTCTTAATTAAAACTAAACTAATTTGACGTGAATAGAGTTCTTTAGAAATGTTTTTTTTTTAAAGTTATTTTATTTCGGTAACATTAAGTGTTGTCAAGAAAATTGATCGGAAGCTACGGATAAAATGACGATATGACCTTTACCGTGAATTCAAAGGAGCGTTGTAACTTTCCTCATTCAAATAATAACTTTTTTAATCAAATAATTTCTGTCGAGAAACGTTATTTTGCTTACGATACAATATGTTTGTGAACTTATTAATATGTGTATGTACGTATTTACTTTGTATCATTACATTTAAAATTAACAATACAATATGGTGTACAATCTATCGCAAATTTCATTGTACAGTTAACTTATATTTTTGTATTTGATTATGTAAATGGAATTTGTTGTTTGTGATATTAAATAATGGTTCCATTAAATATAATACGATAACTATATGTCGTCGAATTTTAATAATAAAATATTTTGTGAGTAGTTTTTATTTGTAACATTTAATTGTTAATTCTTTTTTCATGTACTTTTATACCGAAACTACTTTTACCGTTAATTTAGCCTTTTTAATTGTCATTATATTATTTCCGACGTTCATTACATTACGACGTTGTTATGTCATATGAATATATTATTATGTTTGTTACATTATTTCATCGTACATCGACTATGAAGATTGTTAAGTTTTCAAAACATCGGAAAAAGGCGTGATTAAACCGTAAAAGAAGTTTTAACGATGTCTACGAAATGAAATCTCTCTCTATGAAAATATTATACTTATGTAATTTAAAAAAAATCACATTTTCGCGAGGCTAGACACTATTTAAAATGAATTTTTAAATTGTTTTCAACATTTTTATGGATCTTCATTGTGCAGGTAGAAAAGTCATCGTGTTCGATAAAAACCTAATATTTCAAATTGTTGCGTGTTCGACCTTGGACATTGAGGTCGTAGTGTCATTAGGCTACGGTTACCGGTTGTCATGTGTCAGCTGGTTAATTTGCTTATTTCATCATCAACTTGGAATCGATTTTAAGATATCTAAACAAAACATCCTACTTATTTGCTCTATTCTCGTAGTTTCATGTAAACTAGAGGTCCCGCAGTATTCGAAATTCGACTATAATTAATTGGAATTGTAAGTTTGTATACTACATATTATGATTGTATTTTATACTTCTATAATCACAAATTTCGCCAAGACTACACTAGAAAAAATATTAACAAAGACAAACAATATTTAATCTATTCTCAATTTGACAACAGACGTCAAGAACAAAAGTTTGACAATAAATAGTACCTATGCATGCATGTGTGCGTCAAATACGTGGTATGTAGTGTGTGTAATGTTTTCTTTATTGAATTAATGTATCTTTTATGAATTATTTCAAAAAAATATTGGCATTGTGCACTTCTTCTCTATATTCTCTATAAGTGTGTAAAATTTCATACTCCTCCGTCCGCACAATTTTCGTAAAAAGGGATACAAAGTTTTTGCTTCACGTATTAATATATAGATGACAAACTATCACGGAAGTAATTTGGATTATACTGCAGTCAAGCAAATGCAAATCAATCGTAGCGAGGGTTCTTTATTATTTAAAACCAACGCTACTAGGCATATGTGTGGGAAACTACATATGACGATCCATTGTCTTTGTTAGTGGGCCGATAAATTATTTGGTTGCAAGACAATGTATCCATAATTCGTTTGTACACAATATTATTAAAAATTTTTTTTTGGTGGTAGGATTTATTGTGAGCTTGCGGGGGTAGGTACTACCGTCATGCCTATTTCTGCTCTGAAGCAGTGATGCGTTTCGGTCTGAAGGGTGGGGCATCCGTTGTACTGTAAAAGCTCAGACCTTAGAACTCATGTCCCAATGTAGATGACAGCATTTACGTTGTAGGTGTCTATGAGCTCCAGCAATTAGTTAACACTAGGTGGGTCGTAAGCTCGTCCACCCATCAACGCAATAAAAAATTGATTTTGGCGTAACGACAAATGATTGACTCGTCCATTACGACCAACTGCCGATGTTAGGTCCTTGGCCTATCAAACCTTTTCCTATAGTGAATCACGTGGTAAGATTTTTCGTTGTTTTGAATCATACATCCAAACTAGAATGTGGTTGTCTTACCGGGCAACTAAGTGGGACAGTGGTATTTGTCGGTACACGATGCGTATGGATGGTATATAAGTTTTTTAATTTCACACAATAATAAACACGTTCTTTTCTATTGAATTGGTTGGGGGACAAGCTCAAAGTCCACCCATTGTGAAGTGATTGTCGGAGCCCAATGATATAATAACGTGAATGTACCCAACCACCTTCACAGATAATATTAAACTATGAACTGTATAATATGGTGGCTGTCCTATCTTATAAAACGGAATTGGTAACTTCGCTTGGCTGCAGAAATAGGCGCGACGGTGGTACTTATCCCTGCGGNAATTGGTTGAGGGACAAGCTCAAAGTCCACCCATTGTGAAGTGATTGTCGGAGCCCAATGATATAATAACGTGAATGTACCCAACCACCTTCACAGATAATATTAAACTATGAACTGTATAATATGGTGGCTGTCCTATCTTATAAAACGGAATTGGTAACTTCGCTTGGCTGCAGAAATAGGCGCGACGGTGGTACTTATCCCTGCGGGCTTATTGCTGACGTATAGATAGATAAATTTAGGAAGGTTAAGGAAGTCTATCAGAACTCAGAAAGGGCCGATTTAGCTACATAGACAAATTATTATGTTTTTTTTTCCTACCTAAGCTGATAGCCTTGAGAGACTATATCAACGTCTCCTTAACTAGTAGGTGAGCTCACGGGGCTCAAACCTGATGACGTTGCTAACACGAACCCTAGCAAGAGCCGTGCTTCGCAGAATCTACCACCGGATCGAAAACCGACCCACTGAGAAGATCCGGCGAGAAACTCAGTGGGCTGTGTCTGAGGGATTTTTTTACACTCAAGTCTTATCGTTACCAGATATTATTATCTTTAGAGATTCAATTTTAATACTTTATAGCAGTATTAAGCTTGTGTGTTCGTGAATAACGTGAAGAGCATCAAAGATGTTCGTGCTAATGTACTGAAATATATTATTTAATGTTATTTCCTTTTTCATTTAGCGTTACCTTTAGCGAAAAAAATTATTACGCAAGATATCTTTCAAGGGAAAAATTAAAAAAATATGCTGGGTCCTCGAAAATGTATTCGGATTCATGTGGTTTTTTTATCTGTATTATATGTTAGGAAAACATCTTGATTAATCTACAAGTAATAATGTTCTTGTTATTATCTACGACTATATTGGATAAAACCTCCTTCCCTAAGTAGTACTTACAGTATTCGATTACAAATAAACGATTGTACGATCATATTTAATTACATCAGCGATACATCAATGAGATTAATTAAAAAGAATGTAAAATGACTCATTTCAATGCTATTTCAGAGTACATACTATGCATGTGGGCGCGATAATCCGATAAAGCCTACAAATATTTGAGTAAAGCATACGATAAAATTGATTTACAAATGACCTAAATCAAGTGATGTGCAGTATGGTGTTGGTCTAGAAGAAGTTGTGTGTTGTCTTGGCATAGGAATGGCACAACTCAATATCTTCAAGCGTTTATCGTAAAAGGCGGTTAAGGGTTGCACTAGCAGTTTTCTCCGAGTATTATTCCAATATGCTTGGATTGATACCCTTATCCTCTCACGATCGGATACGAAGCAATCATGCGTATTTAGCGGTTTCATCAAAAGCAGTTGTCTCAAAATTGTGTATTTAACCTCGTATCCCAAGATGAGTGGCGGCGTAAACCTTATGATGTTTATGAGCTTCGTTGACCACCCAATGTCAGATTGGCCGTGAGCTTACCTACCCCAAATTAAAAAAAAAAAATGCTCCAGAGTATTCACAAGTAAATCACTAAAAGCCCGTATTTTAAAATTAAATTTAATTAAAAATGTTTGTTTGAAATTAATATGCTGTGTGTTAAGTGAGTTGGCTTAAGTATCGTATTAAATTGCTTTCGGGGTGAGCTGCGAACAAAGGACTTAAGAGCTACGGTACCTACGATCTTATATAGGCAACAAACCGATTAATAATAGTTGTAAATATACCTCATTTAATATATACGTATATTTCTAATGATTTACTATTAGACTATAAAACAGCGCATGGTCCTGATAGATTGACTGCTCACCATCGCTCATGGACATTAACAACGCTAGAGGCATCATGAACTATTTACTTTCCATTTGATGAATTTACAATACGATTAATTATCGATATGATTTGCTTCTTTACGATTGATTCGTTATTCATTTGCTACTTCAACGAGACATGTACTCACGCATCGCGCCTAGTTCGTTCATCCCAGAATTTTTCCCAGAACGTGGATCTGTTTTTGATGCGTAGCACGCTGGTGCTGAGTGTGCGTGGTAAGGTGCTGCCGCTGCTCGCTACGGACACGCCGGTCGCCATGCTGTGCTCCGACGCGGAACTTTTAGCAATGAACGAGGAGCCTGCCACCCCGCCGCCTAGCCTGTCTGACTGCGATCCTGACCGATGCATGATTGTTGGTTCCCACTCACTCACTACATACGTCACTGACGATATTTAACGTTTTATCTTGAAGACACAGTCATCGGTTTCGGTCTGGTTCCCCTTCGATCCTCCCGCGGAGCCAATTTGGATATTTACTCCACCCTATATTTACGTGTTTGCGGAACCCCAAGCGAGACATTCGCTCGCAATTACACGAGCATCTTCCACCGACTGCAATGTCAATATAAACAAAATATAATTGTTTCTGGTTACTTTTATATGTGTTTCTATCACGTCGACATACATTTGCTCAGATAAGTTTATCTCACTTACGCGTTCTTATCGACAGTACAATTGTTAAAATATCACTGATGTTTTTCATGAAGAATATCTTCATTGATTCATATGGTCAAGGACGCCGAGAAGGTCCCTGTGTTTTATGTAACAATAACAAAACTGGGGACACAGTTCGGTTCAGATCTTTGACAATAATTTATTTACTAATCATTTTCTCCGGGCGCGGAGATGAGCCACGAGGAAGATCAGCGGACGACCTCGAGACTTCTCCGACGGTCTAGTCGCGAGCTTTACACCCTCCGTAACCATTAGCACATCTGGGTTTTTTCATGAGTATTACTAACACGTTTTATCGAACGTCACTTCGCGGAGCATAAAGGGATTAGGTGAATTAATCGTGTTTATGTCACAATAAGTGTGTTGGTTGTCGTCAGAACGAGGACTGAGCAGCAGAGGAACTGTTGCATCGCTCGGCGGACGACGTGGAAGTTGACGTCTTATCGGCAGCCCGCGCGGACTATCAATGGAACCGGTCGAGGCAGCGGGGCGCAGCGGCGGGCGGCGTCCCACTCTATCCGCGCGCCCGGCCCTCGCCGAGAGAACGCGACAGTACCCGAGGATAAATTTGGCGCTAATGGAAACTGGCGACGGTGGGCGCCGGTAATCAATGTTCGACGTGGAAATCGAGGGGCAGCATAACCATCATGAATAACACATCCTATTGATTCTGTAACTTTCTGATAGTAAAACAAGAAAAACAAAATGGAACAATTCGAACCGCGCAATATATCGATCGCGCTGATCGCGAGACGGAGAGCGGTACAACCTTCTGTATGTCAATACGACGTCGTTTTGGCATATAGCCTGACTTGTTCTGAATGCCTCATAAAATGATAGAGTATATTCATCTAGATTGTATTCTCAATCACTCGATAATATAATAAATAGTCTTGAATACATTATATTGAATACATGCATATATATTTCGTCATCGTTCCTTTTATTATTTTTCCTAATATTCCCGAGTCCATGACCGGACAAAGCTTTGTGTAGAACTGAACATACATTGTAAATTTTTCTAAGAAATTTTATTTATAATAATTCAGCCGTTCCAATTATAGTGGATGGGGAGTTAAGTAAGAAGAATTTTTTTTAATAGTTAAACAGTAGTGTATTTGCATATGTACAATGATAGGTACCTACTTAGTGAATTAAGCACCTTTGTCTTTGTCGAATGCAAAGAAAACAGTTGAACACTGAAGTTTCTTTGTGCCAAAGAGCGTTGCTCTGCGAATCTCTTATTTTACTTTTATAAAATACATCTTAATAGAATTATAAATTTGCTATATTTTTTACTCTTAAAATACTATGAAGCCAAATATTTAAGTTGTAAGTTAATAAATTTGATATTTAATGTACTAATTTCGATATAATTATGATAGGTTCTATTATTCAGCTATCTCAAGTGGCTTTCTTAATTGGGTATTAATTAATGTCGTTTGTAATTAATTAGCACTCGTTAAGTTCGTCGAAGCATCGTTGTCGATGATTCAATCGTTAGGTTAATCGACATTGTCTCATGAGTTTTTTGATGAAGCGCAAAAATGCTATGAAGATCTCTGTTATAAGGCCTTAGCCACAAGGGAAATCGATATCATCTTCCAGAAGCAAAGATGCATGAATAGCACTCTTAAGATGGAGATTAAACTGCTGTGATAGACAAGCCCATATAGTTTGATCCCAAGTCTTGGATTCTAATTTGCATAATTACTGGTGGTAGGACCTCTTGTGAGTCGGCACGGGTAGGTACCACCACTCTGGCTATTTCTGCCGTGAAGCAGTAATGCGTTTCGGTTTGAAGGGTGGGGCAGCCGGTATAACTATTCTAAGACCTTAGAACTTATATCTCAAGGTGGGTGGCATATTTAGGCTGTAGATGTCTATGGGCTTCAGTGACCACTGGTGGGCTGTGAGCTCGTCCAACAATTTAAGCAATTCAAAAAAAACTGATGGGATGTTAGCATTTTGCAGGCGGGATTCCACACTTGCATCGTAATATACTGACTCTATCCGGAAATCAACGCCAGACCTTCTGGTGATAGTCAGATTTGCTAACCAGTTCATCAAAGCGCCAACATTGTTTTCTTTTAATAATGAATAGACGGCTACACGAGTTTACGGAGAACACGGAGTTGAAAGTTTACCAGAACCCATTAATAATGTAATAATGATGTAATATAATGTAATAATAATAGTAATAATCATGAAGTGAATGTCGACACCCAATTAGAGGCTTGAGATCAAAAGCTCAATTGCATTACCGGCTGTTCCATCATGTAAAACAGAATGCCTGACTATTTCGCGGTAATAGAAATAGGCGAGACAATGGTACCCACTCACGTGACCTTATAATACGCTTTACCACCCGGCAAATGCCAGTTTACGATAGCAGTATGTTGGGATCTGCTGGTCATTCTCGGATGAGTGCTTAAGGCGCCCACGAAAAAGCAATCACTAGATGAATATAGTATTATATGTTCATTCTGTTCTTCGGTTTTCACGTATCGTGGATATAATTAAAACTAATTTTTGTTTTAATAGCCGTATAGGCAGACAAGCATACGGCCCACTTTATGGTGAGTTGTTACCATCGCTCATGGACGTCAGCAATGCCAGGGGCAGAGCCAAGCCGCTGCCTACCGTTTAATATTCTCCACAAGCCTCGTTTGAAGAAGGAAATGTCATAGCGCTCGGGAAACACCGTGGAGGGGAGCTCATTTTAAAGCCGGATGGTACGTGGCAAAAAATATCTCTGGAAACGCACTGTGGATGAACGTAGTGGCTCCAGATAGTATGGATGAACTCTCCTCCGATGGCGGGCGGTGCGATGGTAAAAACGAGATGATGGTTATCATCTCAAGCAATTCCTCAGAGCACTCCCCATGGAATATACGGTACAAAATACAGAGGGAACCGAAGTCCCTCCGCAGACCCAGAGGCTCCAAACGATCCGTGAGAATGGGATTATCGACAATCCGAACGGCTCCGGACGGATAATTCTCAATTTCCGTACTTAGCTTATGCAGCTGCTTCCCCTAACTCATTGCTTGAGGATCTTAGGTCGTGTAATTTTTTAGGCTAAAGTAACAAATCAAGTAGCCGAGGATTCGTTTGATTTTGAAAATTTTATAATTTAATTTTGTAAGTATACGTATAAGTAACGTCGATGCAATATTATCCAGAGTAATAGATATATAATAGATATATAGAGAGAGTAACTCAGAATAAAATAATCAATAGCAAATAATTTGTCTGCGAAATATTAATCAGAGTAAGAACGTATAAAAAAAAAGAATAAAATTGTATTTACAACGATTGTAATTTGTAAATAACACCGGATCCGGTTTTTTCACTTGGTTACATGCGATATCATACCGATTACCCATGAAGTTGAACCACTTCAACTACATAATCATTCATTAATATTTTGATAACGTCAAACGTATCATTCACTATTCGTGTTATTTTCGATAGCTTTGCTTGGATACCTATACACATGTATATAAATGACTCACTTTAAATTTCAACACTGGAAACTACAATTGTTTCCTGTCTTCTGTAGATTTTTATGTATAATTGTTTCATATATTATAATATTATTAAATTTAAATTTACTACACGAATTAGGCTCGTGGTTTAATACACGCTAAAACCTATCTATAATACTCGTACAATCATATAAATCGTTGAATAACAAAAACAGTAAAAGCCTACGTTTACTATGAAACAGAACATTAAAATATATCTATTATATGTATGTTTAATTCAGAAATTTCACATCAAAAAAAAGAAGGAACACACAAGCGTATTGAGGATCACAAAGCGTTACTGGATGGTAAGCCAAGAAAACTGAGACAGACAAAGAAAGCAGTGCAGTGCTAGTTAGTCGTGCGGAGTTGATAATACGTACGCTCTGTCCAGTTGTGCTGCCTCAGCCTCCTTGAATCTGTAAGCAATTAAAAAATAAGGAAAAGAAAGAAAGAACGGAGACTTCAGAGGGCATTAATTATGTTACGCCACCTAAGCGGGTTGGGGCGCGCTTTGTATGCGGGTTTGGTTCAGCGACACATCGAATTATATTGTGCTAGAGAGTAGTGTGGTGAGTGTGTATTAACAGGCTCTTTAGAAGTGATGGCAACAGCGAGAGACCAACTCGGTGCGTGAGCGTAATACGAACATCTTCAGCATTGTAACTTGATTGTTTCATCCACCAATACGCATGCTATCACCGAATGTTGGCTGTTGGTCAGTAAGCTTTGCTACTTGTTAGTTTGTTACAACATTTAAACGGCTTAAGTGATCAAATTATGACGTAGCTTACTCTGGTTCTTGGTCCGAAGCAGCGTTGTTTCGATGAAAGTATCTGTTCTAAAACTCGGGACTGACTCCAACGGCAACAATGCGTATTGTTGTTTCATATTTAAGGACAGATGAGTAGTTACCGCACTCATTTTGTAAAAATCAGAAGATCTTTATATATTTCTGACCTTTTCGTAGCAAAGAATGATATTATCATAGTGATAATAAACGATTAGGTAGGTGTTCAAACAACAATTACATAATAAGTGGAGTAGTGATAGCCTGTACATTATCAAACAGTGTCATCTAATAAAAGTGGTATCATCGTGAATGAAAGTTATAAAAAATGTAACAAAATTTTGTATAAGGAGCTCGGAAAATTTAAGAAAAAAACTGTAGACAGTTTTATTGTGTACCCCATGTATAAAACGTAATCAAACATTAGCTTATCTATGTTTGTTCTATTTATGTGTATTTGTTTGTTTGTCAAATAATCACAAATCTAATCCTAAAATTATAAAGATAATGATTTTCTCGTTACATTATTATTTTTAAATGTATGTAATAAAGAATGAAAAAGAATTGCAAATATTCTAATAGGGAAATATTAGAGCTAAGACTTTCTTAAATCGCAATTTGAAATTATTTTAGGTTCACAGTCTTTTAGGTAAAGTTGAAAATTGCATATAATATTTGACGGAACAGATTTTCAGTTAAAATTTGCGTTTGTGACCCATTTTTACTTTTAAAGATTCCGTCTGAAAAGCGTATTTAGAACTAGTTCCATTCAGTAAATTTATTAACATATTTCTTTGATCCTATCAAAGGACATCGAAATACGATACATATATTGAGAATTTTAATTGATCATATTGAGTGAGTATACGCAAAATTATCGTCCTCAGGATTTTATTGGAACGCGAGAACTATAATATTTCGTATTTTCTTTTTAGAGGAATTATAAAATTTAATTTAAGGGCTTAAAGGCTCAGGCATACGCTGATAATAAAATAGTATCAATAGCCCGGTTGAAAAATAACGTGGTATTTTATCATAATACCTATATGATTGATTGTTCATTGTTAGATAGTTTTGTTACGCCATGTGTTTTTAAATTACGTTAATTATACTATAATCAAGGTTTGGGAAATCTCCTTTGAATTCGTTCTCGAAGGAACGAACGCACATAATAAATGTTTTGACAAATCACAAGAATTTTTTAGTCCTTTGATGATGGCTAAAGACATGAAAATTTATTAAATAAACTTGTGAATTAATTTATTAGAGGCAAACAACAGCGCACAATTTTGACCAGTTAGTATAAGCAGCCGAGAATATCAGGAAATATTGTTCTTGTCTAGTGTGAACAAATTTAACATTAAGTATTACGTCAATCGAAAGGCAGCTTTTGCATTCCGGAATGACCACTCGATTGTCGCGGTTTTCGCAATTAAGGCCGATAATCGATTGTCTACAACGATTATCTTGTTCGATTATCAACTATTAATTGCATCGTTCGAAAATATATTTGTAATATCGTCTTTTCGCATTAAAAGTGTATGATTTCCAAAAATATTCGAAATTGAGTTAATATGCGTAACATTTGGTGTCACCAATATTTTTCTCATAAATACTGTCAAAAGAGCATAGCATAGTTTTAGTTTTTTTTTTTAGTTTACCTATACATATTTTGACTACTATTAACAAAATTAATACATAATTTTATCTTACTTCTAAAAGACAGATAATGTAAGAGGTAAAAAATAAAAATAAAAATTTACAAAGATGATTAATATTCAAAATATCACATGTATAAACCTTTAAAACACTCTCCTGTAAAATTAGTAAGTTTTGAGACTATACAGTTTTAATGCGAGAAGACGATAAATGTGTTAATTATTTGATGAATATCTACGAGTATTACTTAGGCTTACCTTTCGCTGGCGATCGAACTGTTCCTGGACATGGATTTCGGTGACATTTCGAAATCGGAGTCTGAGCGGTATAGGAAAGACTCGCGGCGCTGCGGCATGGCCTGCAGGACGAGAGCGGCTGACGGAGATCCGCCCTCGAGGGGAGATCTTGCGCCTCCGGCAACTCCCGCTCCACCCCCATTCTCCACATCGAAACTGGAACAAATCATATGCCATATTAATAAAAGTCACCCCTTGTGTTAAAAGGCTTGAAAATAAAAGATGTGTGGTGTCATGGGACACCGGATAGGAACGAAGTTCCTTATTATAAAAAAATATATATTAATTTTAAGTTCTATTCGAGGTATAAAGAAAATAAAACTGGAGGTTTCGCAACAACCCACTGTCATTTGGTAACGTGCGAACTTATTGTGGTACACTTAATTCACGGTTGTTCGCATCAGAGTTAGTGTATTGCACAAACGAACGCTCTGAGATCGTGGTCAATGAATGATAAAAATATATGTTATTTTTTATACATTAATTACAAAGTTAAGTCGTACACTGTGTGCATTACTAATAAAAATCTTACGTTACGGACGATTCCCGGTTAGGGTACCCCTCCGCATCGTCCCATAAGGAACTTCGTTCCAAAACATAAATGCTCCATTACACAATAGAAACCAATTGAAAAAACCTTGGGGACAGGGAAGTCCATTTAAAAAGCAAACGTTCAGAAACAACGGCCCCAAGCTAGAGTTTTCTTTTGTAATATCGGGCAACCCTAACAAGATAAAAACAAGTTCACTATGAGTATTTATTTTATCATACGTCTATTTTATAGTTATCGTTGATATTTTCAATATTAAAAAACATCCTCCTTTTTGTGTGTAGAGACTCTTTTCCTTCCTGGGCTACTAGTGCTTTATTTGTAAATCTAATCAAGGTTGATCTAACCAAGGGTTATCTATACTTATCCATTTGAGAGACCGACTCCGGTCGGGAATCAAGCTCCGACCACGTGGTAGTCTGGCTTAATAGCCCATACATACAGTTATTTATTGCGCAGTTTCTGCTGAATATAAAATACAAAAAAATATAAATAAAATTCGTAAAATAAAAATATAAAAATAATAATAAAATACGTATAATAATTAAAATCACAATTTTCTCATCGAGCTAAACTAAAATCACCTTACAGCTATTAAATCAAACGTTTGAATATTAGATTCGTTAAGTTAAAAATAAGGTTTTAAATCTCGTTAGTATCAAAAAAAATTCATAAATAGGATAAAATAATACCTTAGAACCACGGTCATATCAAGAACTTAAAAGTCTGAATATTTATTCGTGCTAAGTAGATATGATCGAAACATAGTTTATAGTACACACAACCGTATTTATTCACATTACAACGTGATATGTATGAACTATGTTAGCGCCGACAGTGTCAATGCTATCGAATGATAAAACTGTTACGTAGAATATTCTGTAGATACTTTTTAATCCCGCCAAGATAAACCATCTGAAAGTGCTTAAAATAAAAATGAAAACAGATACTTTTACAGGGAGCGTTATCGCTTTGAACCGATTTCAAAAAAAAGTAGGAGGCTCTCAATCCGACTACATTTTTCGTAGGTTACATCAGATTTTTTTTCTAGGTACATATACCGAAGTTGTTGGTTCATTTGTTATTAGAAGGTTGGTGTTTTTCTTGTGGTCTCATTTTATTATATTAAGATCTGATGATTAGCTTTTGCGTTATGCTTAATAACGCTTAATATTTCATTGATTACGTCGCCACGTCGATGATAATAAGTTCACCGAATTTTGTTGAAGTCGGCTTTTTTTTAAATTATGTTTTAAAGACAATGTTAGCTTGGTAATATTAAAGGAAGTGTGAAAGTGGCACCTGTGACAAAAAATCTGAGAAGTGCGCGTTTGGGATGGTATGGACATGTCATGAGACGAAATGAAAATGAGGTTGGTAAGATAATGTTAAGTATGAATGTGGAAGGATATAGAGCAAGAGGTAGATCTAATAAGGAATGGATGGATTGCGTGAAAGACGATATGGGTAAGAGGGGAGTGAGCGAAGAAATGGTATATGATAGAAGAGTATGAAAGGAGAAAACATATTGCGCCGACCTCAGGTGACTGGGAGAGGGGCAGGAGAATGATGTTAGGTTGATAATATTACATAATTTTGTTTTGTTTTTGATGAATTGCCGTAGTATTGACTTTGGTTTAAATTCAGGATCGAATCACGGCTTAGTCGTATGACTACACCGTTTTTATTATCTATTAGGCCACGATCCAAAATAGTTGCTTTAAATATCTAAATGTATTTAAATGACGGGAATCAAAGACGCAATCTTAACGTACTGATAATTAGGCATATGCACAATATATAGATACCTATATGTTCTTTCGAATATATGAACAAAAACTAATAATTTGACTTAGCGTGTCTGCTAGTGCTAATTTTCTATAATAATGTATTGTATATGGTACACCGCAACATACCTGCTATATTTTTTATATTTTACAGAATTTCTGTAAATTAAACGGTTGTCTGGAAGAGATCGCTTTTAGCGATAAGACCGCCTATTGTATATATGTGCTTTTTGACTGTTTTTTTTTAATGTAAATTGTGTTGGTGTGCAATAAAGTGTATTCTCTCTCTCTCTCTAGTGCTGTGATTAGCGGCTTATCAAAACGATTGTTTTTCTATTTAAACACGTTAGCGAGTGTTTTTTTTTTTTTAAATGATCCTATAAAAACGGATATAGCGTATGGCAATAGCGGCTGATCGTTATTTTTAACTTGTCGTCGATTTTTCTTTGTTAGTCTTTGATGTCATTTTTAATGGTACTGGCAACGTAACGTTTTAAACAAAATACTTTTTTACACACGAGTGATTTTCGCTTAAACAATAAGCCGTAAAGTTAATTAATTATGAAGCACATCAATGTTTTTATGAAACTAAAAAAATTTAACTAAACAAAACTCGTTGTCTTACAGACAGTTTACACGATAGAAAGGCAAGAGATTAAAAGTTCAAACACAATTTATGAGTCTAAAATTAATATTATCTTTCACATAGTTGTTGAGTGGGTGTCGACGGTATAACCGGACTGAGTTTTTGTCTACGAAACAGGCATTGTTCTCGTACATAGGCCGGTCCTACACAGTTTTTGTCGACCAACGTATAACAAGTTGTTACACCTACGACACGTGCAGAAACGATTGGAAAGACTAACAAGAAGCCTCGCGGTCATTATTACGTTTTAAATTTATTATTTCAATATATTAATTTTATGGCATAAGTTTTATGGCATTTTTGTTATTCCTTACATGGGTGGACGAGCTCACAGCCCACCTGGTGTTAAGTGGTTACTGGAGCCCATAGACATCCACCACGTAAATGCGCCACCCACCTTGAGATATAAGTTCTAAGGTCTCAAGTATAGTTACAACAGCTGCCTCACTCTTCAAACCAAAACGCATTACTGCTTCACGGCGGAAATAGGCAGGGTGGTGGTACCCACCCGCGCGGACTCACAAGAGGTCCTACCACCAGTAATAAAATGCATTTAGGCATTAAATACGTTTTGTGGTAACAAAATTTCAAATGAGGAATCAGGTTTTTTAGTCGTCATTGTGTACAGAAGTTCGTGAGCACGCAAACTGTGTCGTACTGCGTTATTTTCAAAAGCAGGTGAGCGGCAGGTAGTGGTTTGGCAGTGTTTAAGGCATTGTTACTATTTTTGAGTGACGGTAACCGCTCACTGCTAGTGTCGCTCGGCTGCCCTCGTAAGCGAAAAAGTGTAAGAGTTTTATCGAAATAGGTACAACTGAATAGCAAAAAACTAAAATAGCTCAGCATTGATTATTTTGATGTTAAAGCAAGTGCGTATCGCAGTTTATGATGTTTTACTCAGTTTTCACTTTTTCAAACTCCACATAGCTTTGTTAATTAAAAAAAAAGAACTTGTGACTGTATATTAAGATCTTTATTCAAATGGCGCATTTCCCTTGAGAAATGTCATCGGTAACAAAACAGTTTTTCGAATTCAATGCCATCTGTAGGACTATCTGTCAAACAACTCATGAATTTATTGTTCGGCTGTAGTACAAAAATGTACCAATAGATGTCTCTGTTCTGAAGACAAGTAAAATTAAGTGTGGCTTGGTGGTATGTACTTGTTAATTTAGTCAAATAGCAATTGTGTGTATATGATTTATATTTTTTATTTGATTTTATTATTATATTATATTTTGATTTAAATATTAAACGTTCTTTACGATAAAACGATCGGATAAAATGTCATAATACAAGAGTAAGATAGTTCTGGAAGATAACCGTTCCCAATGGCTTCTAGGGCCTTACGAGACTGTTGACCTGACGCTACAGTGGATTTTAATTGCTTTTTTAGAATTAAGGAATTCTTGACCTCGTGCTTTCCAGTTGGGCGGGCAACCTAGGGATGAGGGCGAGGTTTGCCGAAAATTGCGCGAGCTTATCTGAGAAAGGCTTAACAGTTGAAGAGCAGCTGTATCTATCACCGACTGGGAATTATGATACGCTAGGAAGATCCGACGAGAAACATCGGATTGAGTGTAAAGGCGTGAATGTACTTGAAAGTACAATTTCATCAGTTGTTTACTTGATGTTAATATTATTTATGTCAATTGAAAAATTGCTCGGAGCTTTCTCTATGAAAAAGAGATATGAGTTCTAAGGTCTCAATTACTATTTATAGCGGCTGCTCCGCTCTTCGAACCGAAACGCATTACTGCTTCACAGCAGAAAGAGGCGGGGCGGTGGTACCTACCTGTGCGGACTTCACAAGAGGTCTTCTTACCACCAATAAAAATTGAATTTTGAAATTTTTTTACGTATTGAAGTTTATTAGCTTTTCAGGCAGTCGAACATGACTTGCCCACTTGACTGAAGGGTGCCCTAGCTCTTGAATATTAGCAATAACAAGAGGATAGCCATGTGTTTAATGCTAAAGAATATTTTCAAATCTTTGTTTTTCAACTAAGATTGTAACCTGCGTGTTATTTTTTTTATGATTGAAAGATTACTGGTGGCCCGAAGGCCTTACCAGTTTCACCAGGACAGGTGGGCGAGCAAAGGCTCAGTCAGGAGGGGTGGGATCTGCTAACAACTGCCTGAACGCCTCCTAAGGAGACCTGCGTATGTATAATACAATAATATGTATGATGGGTACGAGAGGGGCAATTTATTAAATTACAGTCCGTAGAAGAAAAGGAAGAAGGAAAACGTGTCGAAAAGTAAAGAAATTAATGTATTTTTGCTGCTCGCCTCTGTGTATACGCTGTTCTTCAGAATGGAACAATTGATTTCTAAATGTCGTGCTCGGTAATTTAATAAAAACTGCTTTTACACTTATAACTCACGTTTTATATTTTCATTAAATTATTAATGACGTTTTGAGTACTTTAAAACGAAAACGAGATGTCGCAACTTTACAATTTGTCACGGGAAGTCGTCCGCGAGCAGTTGTATACAAGATTGGATATCTTGTATATTAATACGCGAAGCAAAAACTTTGTATCCCTTTTTACGAAAATTGCGTGGACAGAGGAGTTTGAATTTTTCCACACTTATACAGAATATAGAGAACAAGTGCACAATGCTAATTTTTTTTTAAAATAATGCATAAAAGATACATTAAATCAATAAAGAAAACATTACACACACTACATACCATGTATTTGACACACACACACGCATGCATACTATTTATTGTCAAACTTTTGTTCTTGACGTCTGTGGTCAAATTGAGAATAGATTAAATATTGTTTGTCTTTATTAATATTTTTTTATAGAGTAGCCTTGGCGAAATTTGTGATTATAGAAGTATAAAATACAATCATAATAGTGTACAAACTTACAATTCTAATTAATTGTAGTCGAATTTCGACTACTGCGGGATCTCTAGTGTACATTTAAAACCAGTTTTTATTATGATCAGTAGGTAATGTTGATTAAATCGACTTTTTGTTTGTGATGTATGTGTTTTTGTACCGTTCACACCATTGCAATACAACCGTGTCCGGTGTTGTTGACACTTCAGGCAAGGTCGCTGTTAAATTAGTACATAATTATATTTTTTTTGCTTAGATGGTTGGACAAGCTTAGACCTGGTGTGGGTTAACAGTGGTTACCGGAGCCCATAGACATCTACAACGTAAATGCGCCACCCACCTTGAGATAGAAGTTCTAAGGTCACAAGTATAGTTACAACGGCTGCCCCACCCGAACCGAACCGCATTACTGCTTACGGCAGAAATAGGCAGGGTGATGGTACATACCCGTGAGGACTCACAAGAGGTCCTACTACCAGTAATAAACCAGTATTTAAAGGTCTTTATCCATTTGAGCAGCCTAAAACCGAGCTGCCTTTGCTTGAAGCAGACAAAAGCTGCTCACCGAAGGTCGAGATACTTTTCGGATCATAACGAGACGACGCGATCCAGTTCAGAGCAAAAGCGCGATGACACCAAACACGTGTAGAGTAGCTGCTAATATAATTGTTATTAACAATACTAAAAAGAGGAAGAGAGAGATAATAACAAAAAAAGAAGAAGAAAGAACAGGAAGCATAGATGGTGGACAAAAGAGTTTTATCGAAATAAGGGTTTAGCGTTTCCGTTTAGATTTTATTGATTTAATTTCAGAATCGTTGTCAATTTCCATTGCGAGAATTGTTACTTAAGTTTTTTTTTCCTATCTATGCTGATAGCCTTGAGAGGCTATTTCAACTTCACCCTGACGTGTAGGTGAGCTCACGGGGCTCAAGTCGGAGTGTTGCTAACACTGGCCCTAGCAAGAGCAGTGCTTTGCAGAATCTACCACCGGATCGGAAACGTGACCCACTGAGAAGATCCGGCGAGAAACTCTGTGGGCTGTGTCTATGGGTTAACTTAAGGCGACATGCCTTTAAGTGTGTTTATTACCTATCAGGAGTACTGTCACGGATTGAGAAGCTACTTTAACTCGAGGCTGCCAATAGCTACTTAGCTTAATACATACTGCCAGTAATGTTCAATGCTAACTTGTTCACATTAAATTCAAGGATTTTGTGACAAAATTGTGTTTATTCAAGCTTTCATATTCTTTTAAGAGATACAGAGATTGTTCGTGCAGTCCAGCAATAGAGATCCGTGTTGAAACTCGGATCGGAAAATTCATTTTCTGTGCCGGTAGCGGATTGAACTCGCTAAGTAAATATAAACAAGAGAAAATCGATTTTGTTAGTTTTACCTTTTCAATTTTATTGCTTGTTTTCTATTAAACTCAGCGCTAAGGACTAGAGTAACAGATTTTGAGCCGATACACTTAAAATTATCGGCATTTTAACTCAAATCGATAATAGACAGAAGATAGGCGCGATATTATTATTACGTGTAAAATCGCAACATTGGTTTTGTGTTTAGTAACAGACCGTACTGATATTCTTATTATATTATGTTGTGTTAAAGAAACTTTTTCTTTTCTCCTACTTTTATCTTTCCTGTAACCATATTACAGAAGTAATGTTATTGGTTTAAGGCTGTTAAAAGGCTTAGTCAAGAATCTTTTTTTAGTTTTCAAGTAAAATGAGGTTAATTTATTAAGGCCAATAATACGCTCTATGTCCCCGTTAAAATAACATATCTTCCATCCATGTTTTTTTTAATGCGACGCTTAGATTTAATAACTCTGGAGTTAGTTACACCACATGAATAGCGCTACTATGTTTCCATCATAAGTTCATAATAATTGTGAGTATAAAATAATTGTTGGTCGGTAAGAAGTAAAGGTACTTCAAGCCGAAACGCACGACATCTTCGTGACAGGCGGATTATTAAGTACTTCTTTGTAGGGCTCTCATATTACGGTTTGCCGTCAGTAATTAATTTGTGCTTTAAATAAAATAAATAATAGTTTAAAATAAGTAACAAAATACGGTTTTATAGAAAATCCAACTAAAAAATAGAAAATATATTTTAATAAATTTGAATTAAAAATAGTGTAAGAAAAAATGATTTTATTGTAAAAAAGCGTGGGTTGCTTTCCAGGATATTATCAAAATAACCCATAACTCATATCTGTTCATAAAATATTTATAACTACAGATACTATGCGCCCACGCTTTTTTTAAACTATTATTTATTTCTCATTTTTTAGTTGAATTTCAATTTTTTCAATTTTCTTTCAATTATTTTTTTAAAATATTAAATTGTCATGGGTCCTTAATAAGTATACCAAATTTCGAGTTAATCCGACGTTTTGAAGGGGGTCAAAATCATGTTCAAAGATTCCGTTACACACATAGGTCTGAAGCATATTAAAGTGTATCAATAAAAGTGGATCGTATGCTACTTATGATCTTTTACAATAATTTTCACACAGCGAAAGATTAAAAAAAGGTCGCAAGTTCCAACGTACGTTTGTATATTCCAATCTTACGTTTTTCGAGCCATGTGTGTAGTTCAACAATTTATTTAAACTGTTTATAAATTGCCTTAACCTTAGATATAAATTTAGGATACAGATAATAAATAAACCTACAAAAATACTTTATCCTTGGTTACGTACTTATTTATTGTCTACATTCTTTCATTCATCTTTAACATTATTTATAATTGTGAGAATAAGTGTGAGGTTATTTGAAGATATTTTGTTGAGGTGTGTAAAAAAAACTTTCACATTATTTTAACTAAGGTACTACACCTTAGTTAAAATAATGTGAAAGTTTTTTTTTTTTGTTAGTCCGGTCGATCATATAGCGTTTAAATTTCAAATAATGTTTACAATTAGAGGTAAAACCTAGTTTTTTTTTTCTTAGATGGGTGGATGAGCTCACAGCCCACCTGGTGTTAAGTGGTTACAGGAGCCCAATACATCTACAACGTAAATCCGCCACCCACATTGACATATAAGTTCTAAGGTCTCAAGTATAGTTACAACGACTGCTCCACCCTTCAAACAATGTTATAGAATCCACAGTGTTGTGCTGCAATACCTGCCGGTGGTACGTCTTCGTGCGGAAACTGGCGTCCTCCGAAGCGGTCTGCGGGCGGCCCCACGGGCGCTCCAACGACGAGGCGCTTCGCTCCACCTAACCACGAACGATTATTAACGCGAACCACAACCAGACCAACCGACCATACGCCAAGCCGTTTGATGGCCTTTCAATAACCTAGTTACCTATGATTGATAGGTTATTGAACAGCCACGAGTCATGTAGTACGGACGCTCGACATTTGTTTACAAAGAGAAACGGTGTTTGTAAATCTATACTAATAATGTTATAAAGAGGAAAGATTTGTTTGTTTGTTTGTATTGAATAGGCTCCGAAACTACTGAACCGATTTGAAAAATTCTCTCACTGTTTGGAAGCTACACTATTCCCGAGTGACATAAGCTATTATCTTTTTTGAATAAATTAGGGATCCTTACTAAAACTCCAATAATGTAATCCCAAAAATTACCTAAAATATTCTTTACATCGCGTGCGCTGCGAAAACTATTGATGATAGATTATATTAATAAACTACGACTTTGTAGAACACATTATTATTTACAAAAAGTGTCGCAACAGCATGTGTCTAACTATTATAGTTATGCCACAATAATTAGTGTACTTTTATTTAAGAAAATAAACAGCGTCAAATATGATTGAAATTTTTGTTAAAGACCCGAGCGGAGTCGGAGCGGGCCGCTAGTGATGAATATTTGAACATACGATTGACATGATATTACTATGATTATTTTATTCACACAAACACATAGATACGTCTAATGTGTAATTACTTACGAGATACCGGGCTTGCATTTTTTTTATTTCGTTATACTCGTAGAGTGTCTGGTGTTCTGCCAAGATTTTAGAGTTGTTTTCTTTTTGAATCGTTAAAATGTATGAAATCGATTATGACAGTCAATATTTATTGTTAGAGCGAATACATTCGATATGTTTCTAGAAACAACGTAAATTTTATGCAAAACATTTAATACCGAATGAATTGTTTTAAAGCGTACATATTTATATTCAATATTTCGTTTTGTTTAACGCAACGTTGAATCACCATTTCCATCATGAATTCGCTGCGTGTATATTTCAAACACGTTCCGTTAATTCATCGCGTTAAACTGAAATTCACTTGGATTGTAATGTAACCGACTATTTTGTTACGAACATAGTTATTTATCCTGTTGTTTTCCTGAATCCTACACCTAAATAAGTCAGGGTAAAAGACGATCCATTAGTCGCTGTTCAAATTGTGAAACACAACGTTGATAGTCACATAATAATTAACGGTCGTCTTTGTTACCTTGTTACCGTTCTGTGGAGAACACGAAACCGTCATTTACCTGTGCCGATACCGTTTCAGAACTACAAAGGGTGAGATAAAAGACTCTTTGTAATTGATTATCGAATGCTCAACGGATTCAGTTAATTGGTTTATCTTCTCAGTAACCGAATGTAAGCGTTTGTAGTACGATATAATGTTGTACGAATTAATCTAATTTTATTCATTTACTATTAAATTTTAAGCTACGATATTCAACAAACAAATTCATTTTTGAATCAGCATCAGGTTTTTAAACTTTATTGGGACGTAATTAGAGACTGAATTAGAAGTAGATTTTCTCATAAACATTTGTAGTATTGCACTATTACAGTTAATAACTCATTTTATATCTATTCGTAGTACATGACTCCGCGATATTAGGTTGTACAGAAGCACAGCATTTGACTTTTTAAAGGGCCCTTGTGCACCAGAGAAATATAACAAAAGAAGAAAAAACTCTGTCGCGTCTATGCAATAAAAAAATAAAAATGTTATTCTGGTCCATTGCGCCTTTTGACTTCCCCTACATGAAATCTCATTCGTTTGTACCCGGCTTGGTTCTACCCTAGATAGTCGCCTGAAAAGAATGTAGCCCGTTTTCTGCCTCAATACCCTTCATGAGGTAATTAAATTTTATTGGAATCTAGCTTTGTAGCTGTGTTGCTTATTATGTGATGGAAGACTGAAAGAAATATGATTAAATTTTTGAAAAATTAAAAAATATCCTCTTTTCATACTGACGATGTGAAACGTCAAAAAAAAATGTTCATATTACTCGTATACTATAATATAGCATAGTATAATAATAAGAGCCTATGTCTATCTGTCAACTAATACCGGTTGTCAATAATTTTTAACTTCACAATTTCCAATTAATTTTCATTTCCCATTTAAAAATCTTTGTAAATTTCAAAACGTCAATCATTTAGTTTATTAATAACAAAAATATTCGAGAAATTAATAAAAGTCCCGGTTATTGACGTTTCTCTCTTTGAAACTAAATGAAGAAACCAATTTCCTGTTATTTAATAATATTTCTTAATTAATCCCTTGTAGGTGAACTGAACAGAGAGGATTTTACGGCATTTGTAAATTTCTTTGTTGGCAAAGACTTTGTTAGTTACCCGTAATTTAATTAATTCAATCGACGTGCAGTTATATACATATATGTACATATATATGTATTATACATCTAACATTTTTTATTACTGAATACGAGATTAAGAGTAATAGCTGATACACTCCCATGCATTCAGATTTTGAACAGTCCTATTGTTCTTGGAGTATACACTAATTATTGTTTTTATCATCATAGATATCTCAGACACATATATATTTTATTCAGAATTTATATGTAAGATCAGATGTGAGCGGGTTCAGCGCGTGTTGAAGGCACGTGTGCTTGTTTTATGAAAACTAGTCAAATGACAAATTATTCGTTCAAATGCTGTGCGTCAATGATTGTTGGCTTGTCAATAAATACACCTAGAGGATGTGACCTCTTAGATTGTTCTCCGCTACTGGTATGGCTGGAGCTGGTGGTGGTCGCGCTAAGGGTGGAAAGGTCACTGGATGCGCGCGCTGAGCGCAGCCGCGGCAGCACTGGTATTTCTTCCACTTCAGGGGAAGTTCCCGCAGCCTCACACGTCCAGCCCAGCGCGCGCGCCGCAGACCACACCGCGAACACGAACGTCAACATAATGTGCCTATCGCGCCACGCGCCCTGCCCTTCTCCGACCCGTTCCACAAACACTCTCCGAGGAACACATTTGTTTGTTTTCACACTTTCATGTTCGTTACAGTCACGTGTAAATATCGTTGAGCAATGACGCGCCCGACTCGATCCTATGCAAGTTGTCGCACGCGAGATCCACGTGCGGCCCGACGCGGTTTACGCGCTAGCGCTACCGCTACTATTTGTGTACTGGGCTCGAAGCCGACGAGCGTCGACTTGCTTCCTATTATTCACTCGACTTATCCTCATTATTGATTATCATTATATAGGTATTTAAATTTTACAGTTTACATCGTCCTAATTATTTGATCAACTATTGAGGCTTTACAGTCTCTAGAAAATATCACTACGTCACAAAACAAAAATTAGTGTATTTTTCTAATAATAAGAATAAAGAAGTTAAAGTAAGTCTTCATTTAGAGAGTTCATCGATGCAGTGATAAGAAGAGTGTCTGATTGTGAGATGTGTCTGCGGGACGCGACCGGCAATGTTGACGTTACGCGGCGCGGCGCGGGGAACGTGAGCGGCCAACGTCACTCACTCACTGCACAGCTCACCCGCGCCGCCACTGCTCCGAAAGGGCACGTTATTTATATGTGACCCACAATCACAGCACCATTATAAAATAATAACAATACGTTTATCTGTCAGAGTTTTGAAATGATATCACTTGTTGCACGCGCGATTCGTATCGGCGGCACGGTCGTCTGAAGCCGAACGATAAATCGATGAGACCGTCGGTTTCTGTGCGGATGTGCGTGTCAAGGTGTATAGCGAGCCGGGAAATCGTGTCAACGTCGTTTCGGACAGGAGTACCGTGACAGAGCATCCTGCGGCTGCCCGGCGGCCATGTTGCTAGCGCCATTTTGCCGGGGGTCGAATGGGGCGAGCCGCATGCGTACGCCGGNCACGGTCGTCTGAAGCCGAACGATAAATCGATGAGACCGTCGGTTTCTGTGCGGATGTGCGTGTCAAGGTGTATAGCGAGCCGGGAAATCGTGTCAACGTCGTTTCGGACAGGAGTACCGTGACAGAGCATCCTGCGGCTGCCCGGCGGCCATGTTGCTAGCGCCATTTTGCCGGGGGTCGAATGGGGCGAGCCGCATGCGTACGCCGGCACGCAACTGTTCTCTACAGAAGAGCACAAGTCCCTCGGTTGACGTTCAGAACTCGTGCTTATAACCTTGGCATAAAGCACACTTTAGCTGTAGATGGAAAATGCGTTTCTTTATAGGTCAAATTATATTTCAATCTCTTTACAAAATCTTGCATCAATTCTTAAGTAATGTTTAAGCGTTGAAATTTTTCAATAATCATTGTTTATCTAAATAATCATAAAATTAATTCGAAAAATTATTAAAAAGAACACACAAAGAGACGCTGATAAGATTGCAGCATATCTAAAAGTGAAAAGTATTTTATATATTTTCTTAAGAAGTAAATTGAAATTTAAAAACTACTATAATTAAATATAGAAGTTTACAATTATTATTATTAATCATCGAAATAAATAAAATTTGTTTTAATTATCGGAAATGTAAGAAAATTACCTTTATTATAATTAACTTTTGTTAAATTAACACAAATAAAAGCCTCAAATTATCTATTTCCCGTACGATTGACGCAGCAATACAATTCAAAAACATCTTGTCAATTTTTAAAAAGGAAATTGACGGCGAGCATACTATACAGCTCGTCGATGTCGGGTGACGCAAATGTAGTCAATTTATATAAAATTGGCACAGTGAAACATGAATTTGTTTTATTGTTTTGGCACCACCTCTGGCAGACGTTGGACGTGAACTTGACCGGTGACGTCAGTGCCCTCCACTGGTGCAGTTCGATTCACGAATTTTGTATGACTCAAAACAATTCGACGGTTCCATTAGGCTTTTATTTTACTAATTTTCCTAGCAATCTTTTAAAGTTGACCCAATAACTAGGTCTTTGTTACGACACCTAAATTACATCAGAATCTTGACATTGGAAGCGCGATATTCATATTACAAAATTGTAATCAAATTATAATGTAATATATATCATAATATGACGATTTATTAGAACAATGTTTCTTTAGGTTTCTTTAGATCCAGAGGAAGAACCTAAGAATACCCCGAAAAATAGCAAAACGTACACACGCATCCGTTTCAAAACAATTTTCACAAAATATCTGTTATCAAAATATATTACATAGCATGGCCGTTGTAAGTATATCAAACTATTGGGTATTAGATATTTATTTTCCTCGAATGCTTCAGTTTAATAATTAATAGGCAATCATTAAAAACATAATATAATTTAATCATTATCATCGATTAACTTCAATTATATTTTGGTGCTTTTAGGCTCATCAAGCCGCGATCAAGAGTTCGACGTGTGAACTACTCCAGAGATGCTACCCACTGCTTTTTTTTAACAGATCTTTTCAGTGGGTTGCGATTCCGCTGCGGTGGTTGATTCTGCGAAGCCCTCTTACCAAGGCCAGTGTTAGCAAGATCCCTCAGGTTGAGTCTGTGAACTTAGCTACCAGTCTGCGAGTAGCTGGAATAGCCCCTTGGGCTACCATAGATTTTATTTTTTTTATTTATTTATTTATGTACACACAGAAAACAAGACACAGTACAGAGTAATAGGAAAATTATGTACAAAGGCAGTGCTTATTTCTTTGAGAAATCTCTTCCAGCAGACCTGCGAGAGGATAATGAGAATAATAATAAAAAGTGATAAGTGTGTGTAGGACAAATAACACATAACTAAAATAACAAATAGATATGTATATATAGATATTTTTTTTTTTAATTGCCTTTGTAGGCGGACGAACATACGGCCCACCTGATGGTGAGTGGTTACCGTCGCCCATGGATTTCAGCAATGCCAGGGGCAGAGCCAAGCCGATGGGTGGACGATCTCACAGCCCATCTGGTGTTAAGTGGTTACCGGAGCCCATAGATATCTACAACGTATATGCCACCCACCTTAAGATATGACTTCTAAGGTCTCAGTATAGTTACAACGGCTGCCCCACCCTTCAAACCGAAACGAATTACTGCTTCACGGCAGAAATAGGCAGGGTGGTGGTACCTACCCGTGTGGACTCACAAGAGGTCCTACCACCAGTAAAACTGCCTATTACTTACGTACTTACTGCCTATTTTGACATTCACTTGTTTCTAGAGCTATATGGATTCAAGCATCCGTGTGTTGCAAATTGTCTCGTAGACTGCGTACAATGGACGTTGCCTTGACGCGTAATGGCCGTAGTCCATGTTATTACGTTTGCGACCATAGATAATTACTGCAGGATTGCACGTAGTTGCAATTACGGAGCGTCTGTGGTCGACTACGCGGCATATTCTACTATTTATATCATAGTTATGCAATTAAGTTTACCTTAAACAAACAGGAAGTGGACATTAAAAATTCGTAGCGATAAAGTTATTACTTTGTTAACTACTAATGGATTTATAGTATGTGGTAATAGTAACCGTTGAGGTATTGAATATTTGTGTTATGAAGTGTTTTGATCAGTTATCAAAAGGGAATGTTTAGGAAAGTACTTTTTTTTCGGAACGAAGTTCCTTATAGGACGATGCGGAGGGTTACCCTAACCGGGAAAAAACGTCCGTAACGTAAGATTTTTATTAGTAATGCACACAGTGTACGACTTAACTTTGTAATAACGTACAAAAAATAACGTATTTTTTTATCAGTCATTGACCACGATTTCAGAGCGTTCGTTTGCGCAATACACTAACTCTTATGCAAACAACCGTGAATGAGGTGTACCACAATAAGTTCGCATGTTACCGAATGACCGTGGGTTGTTACGAAACCTTCAGTTTTATTTTTTTATACCTCGAATGGAACTTAAAATTAATATATTATAATAAGGAACTTCGTTTCTATCCGGTGTCCCACGACACCACACATCTTTTTTCAAAAGCGACCCTATTGCTGAATCCATTGAAATCACAGTTATGAGCAGCGTTTGATCTAATTGATAATGTGTCTTGTCTTTTATGACTCTCGGTACAGTGAATATTGATTTAAATTGCATCTATTTCTAGCGCTCGTTTAAGCAGCTCCGTTGAATTATATAGTTCACGTGTTTACAAGGTTTGTAAACAGTTTTGTTTACTACACAACGCCTGATTTATAGTTCCGTTTTTGTGTACTTTCAAACGTGCGTACGATACTTTGTAAATTACAACTCAGTCGCCCGCTGAGTTTCTCGCCGGATCTTCTCAGTGGGTCGCGTTTCCGATCCGGTGGCAGTTTCTGCGATGCACTGCTCTTACTAGGGCCAGTGTTAGCACCACTCCGGTTTGAGCCCAATGAGCTCACCTACATGTTAGGGCGAAGCTGATATAGCCTCTCAAGGCTATCAGTATAGGTAGGAAAAAAAAAACAATTCAGTATGTTTTTCTTAGATATAATTTAGTTTGAATATTACATAAGAAGTCCAATGCGCTGGTCGGGCCAGATACGCTTTACTCTCAACACCTCAACTCATGACGCTATCGGTGCAGCCGAGGAACGACAGGGCTGGCGCGGGATAGTCCAGGAGAAAATTATTAAGGGCGTCTCCCCGGATTGAAGATTATCCACACAAGGAGGCAAAATTATTAGAAAGAGAGACAGTATGTTTTATCGTACACATAATAAATAAAAATTCAAAACATTCAGTAAAAAAAATCTTATCGCTAAGAACGATCTCTTCCAGACATTTACTCATTATATATTCTCATTATGTATACTCATAATATATGTATGTATACTATACATGTATGTATACTCATATGTATACTCATTATGTATTCTTTTTTTAGATGGTTTTATGAATGACGCATCTGGTATGAAGTGGTTACCGAAACCCATAGACAACAATAACGTAAATGCTGCCACTTGCCTCGAGACATGACTTTTAAGGTCTTATCTTTTAGGCCACTAAGATTTGATATTAAATGGACATATTAAATAAGATAGGTATATCACCGCTCACACTGGCTCATATTATTAATGCGTATAAATACTGTCGACCATATTTTGCCGTTAAAGTTTCTATTCGCACATTGATATTACGACTCTCAACTTTCGATATCTCAAAAATTACAAATCTACATGAAATTAAATTGAAGGTCAACTAAAAAATGTTTTGCATATTGTGAACGTAATAATAAAATTAACATAAATATCGTATTCAGCCAAACAAAGGAACGGATTCGCTCGTCAAAATGTACCACAAAAGCGACTACCGACAACGTAACGCAAATTGCGATCTATTATCCCGAGAGAGCCATCATAACTGTATTGTAATATAATGTGCAGTTTCATTAAAGACCAGTCATCACGTACCGAGGAGAGGTTAAGAGTTAATCGTGTTGCACACGATGAAGGCCATTAGGATCCAATTATCCATTAGCCACTGGTGTTGTATCGCGCAACACGCTAGGGATCATTTACCATGAAGACGACCACGGTATTTGTCTCATACAAAGCCTTTAAATGGTATACTGTTTGTAAAATCAAAATGAAATTAAGAGATTGTCAACAGTCAATGAGTTTGGGTTTTCTTTTTCTTTTAGTTAGTTCCTTAATGCGGTTTGGGGTTGACTGATAGAAATCGTCACGTAACGAAATAACAAAAAAGCATATGGCCAATTTAAGGAAATTAGCAGTGGGCCTTAGACCTTATTTCTCAAGGTGAGTGGCATTTACGTTGAGATATCTGTGGACTTTGATAACTACTTCATAACAGGTAGACTGGGAGTTCGTTCACCCATATACGAAAAAAAGAAAAAAGCCCTTTTTATGACAGAACAATTTTGGTGGAACACTCCTGAGCGGCTAGCCTTTAATTGTCGTCCTGACATTTAAACCTTGCCTTTTATAATAAAAATCGAACTTTTTAGAGGCACACGGTTACTCCGTTTTCTGTAGTTACAACGAGACGGCGAACATGTTGCCAACCTCATGCATATAAAAAAAATACTCTTGTGTAGGTAGTGCTACCAACAATCCCCGAAAAATATTCGTTAAGCATCACAATTCGAGTTGACAGTTAGATTAGTTAGTTGTATTTTTTAACTATTATAATCTTAATAAACAGCACTACGTGTGGTGGCTTATCTTTACGTCTAAAGAAACCGCATTATTTAAAGTGATAATTGCTGATAAAACGCGATGGTCTTATTGACTCATTCGTACATTTCAATAACATTTTTATTCGATTGATTACGATGACGTCATACTTAATTACCAAGTTTTATCATCCAGAGAAGATTGTTGAGACGTCAACTGTGCGATATCTTATCGGTACACGGAACTTCATGAAAATCTTCTAGAAAATGTTTTTCTCTATATTTTATGTGTTAGCTTTTACCACTGTCTCTCACGTATTTTAATCAGCTATAATTTTCAGGGGATACTTTCTTGACAAATGATGTGCATATCATCTTTATTTACTCCTTTAGATCGACACTCAAGCTCGTAGCTCCTCTGTTTTCTCGATCATCATCATCAGAACATTTTTGCACTATTTAAGATGAGCCATAAGTGAATATGACGGACAATAAGTCACTATGACGAATAGAGTAAGTACAAGAATGAGCATTTCGGGCAATGTTTATCCGGACCAAGGATGTCTGTCGGCAAGACTCATGGGAACAGTGTTTGGAGATGAGGAGTATAGAACAATGGGTAATGATACCAAATCTCCCGATCCATTAACGGTGCTTTTAGGTACCACAAGCATCGGTCACCGTCCTCGTCGCAAGCGACGGGTTCGACGAGTGAATTAATCCATAGACACAGACCACTGAGTTTTTTTTTATTGCTTAGATGGGTGGACGAGCTCACAGCTCACCTGGTGTTAAGTGGTTACTGGAGCCCATAGACATCCACAACGTAAATGCGCCACCCACCTTGACTTTTAAGTTCTAAGGTCTCAAGTAAGTTACAACGGCTGCCCCACCCTTCAAACCGAAACGCATTACTGCTTCACGGCAGAAATAGGCAGGGTGGTGGTACCCACCCGCGCGGACTCACAATAGGTCCTACCACCAGTAATTACGCAAATTATATAATTTTTGCGGGTTTTTTGATTTTTATTACACGATGTTATTCCTTCACCGTGGAAATCAATCGTGAACATTTGTTGACTACGTATTTCATTAGAAAAATTGGTACCCGCCTGAGATTCGAACACCGGGTGCATCGCTCAACACGAATGCACGAATTCTGATCCGGCGGTAGATTCTGCGAAGCACTGCTCTTACTAGGGCCAGTGTTAGCAACACTCCCGGTTTGAGCCCCGTTAGCTCACTTACATGTTAAAGTGAAGCTGGAATAGCCTCTCAAGGCTATCAGTATAGGTAGAGCAAAAAAGGTACTAAATATTCCAATAGTGGAAGTGCCAGGCATTGATTTATCTATCCTGTTAAATGGAAGATAAAATAATAGAGTACTCAGGAATATTCAGGATAGTAACAATCTCACGAAAGAGGCGATGTCACTTGTTAGGGTACTGTTGTTGACATTAGAGCTAAATATTTTTTCATTAAAGTTTAAACTTTAAAACAAATTCGATTAATATGGACTTATCGACTTTCCATGATAGTAATTATCAGTGAAAATCGAAATACATCAAAAAAACATCGTTGATTATATTGTACAAAATGTTTCTATAATGCTGCAAATTAATATTTTACAGCGATGTGATACACAGAACAATTATCATGTAGCCAAATGTTTTTTTTTTCTTCTTTTTTTATTGCTTAGTTTGGTGGACGAGCTTACGGCCCGCCTGATGCTAAGTGCCATGGACAACTACAACGTAAATGCCACCACCCACCTTGAGATATGAGTTCTAAGGTTTCAGTTTTAACAGTACAACGGCTACCCCACCCTTCAAACCGAAACGCATTACTGCTTCACGGCAGATATAGGCGGCGGTACCTGCTCGTGCGGACTCACAAAACGTCCTACCACCAGTAATTACACAAATTAGAATTTTGCGGGCTTAATTTACGCTATCAGTCCGTTTTGCTATCAATAACAGATTAAAGATGGCGGCATTGAAGATAATAGTTACCGGGAGGGATGTTGGTGGTCTTCCTGACTGCTGCTGCGCTTCCTCTTGCGTCGGAAGCACCAATCCTGGCCCATTGCATCACAGCGCGCGCGCCGCGAGCCACCCCCGCCCAGGGCGCGGCTCACGCGTTCCTCATAGCCTTCATAATATTAAACCTTCTTGTTGGGACTTTAGCTCATCTTCTACACTCCGCGGTTGACATGTTCAATTTTAGCTCTCGACTTTGTATTCACAGTGAAACTATAACAAGTCCAATATCCTAATTCTCACGTTTTACTTCGCACCGAACAGTTCACAACTAATTCACACAGCTATTGTTTTTCGTTTTTTATTAAGATTTATAATATCAAGGTACACTATTTACATTGAAATTGCTAAATTTAAGAACTCAATATCCGAGCTTCCTTCTTGATTCTGCTTATGAAATGGTATGTTTCGATTTAATTGAAATTCGAGTCGTCGGAATTCCCGGTCGAGCTGTTACAGATAAGAGGTTTAAATGGGCCATTTGATCCGATCAAGTGACCGGTAATCATAGTGAAAACGTTAAACATCGCGATGGTTCTGTATTCCCTTACGCCCCCGGGTTAAAGCCGGGATATTAATGTCATTCCCAATTAAGTGATCCGATTGAACTCCCGGGACCGATTTCGTTTATATATCAAGGAACTGCATGAATTCAGCAGCGGATATTAAGAGTGTATTCAATTAACATTTCCATTTATTTGGTATATCCTATATATTTAAGTAGTAGCCATTAGTATACTTACTGTTAACAAATATGCCTGCTGTTAATATATTGTTTATATTTCATTATTTATGAATTTCGGTTTAGGTTAGTTGGCTTAGAGTAAGCTATGGTGATCTCTCTGCTGACCTATTTACCTTTCCTATTTACAATAATAACTAGTAAAAACGTATAATGATTTAATTAAATTAAATTAAAATGTATTTACAAGTAATTAAGAACACTTTTACGGTTTAATCTCGCGGTTTTTATTATCTATTATTATCATCTATATATATAAAAATGAATTGCTGTTCGTTAGTCTCGCTAAAACACGAGAACACCTGGACCGATTTGGCTAATTTTGGTCTCGAATTATTCGTGGAAGCCCAGGGAAAGTTTAAAAGGTAGATAAATTTGAAAATGCTCGGAATTTAATAAAAATAGCATTTTGTTTTTCCTTTGATATGTCCCCGTCGGACGGATTCCTTTTGTTTGTTTTAAGTTTATTTTAGATCTTATTTATCGATTGAGGCACTACGAAGTCTACCGGGTCAGCTAGTCATTTATATTTTTTCGAATATTTAACAGTTTTCGTGGTCGAATACATACTGGATTTTTATGGTTATTTAATTATCATAAGTTTTAGAAATCACAATTTACGTAGTCGTCAACTGCTAACGTAGTGCGACTACGTAAATTGTGATTTCTAAAACTCAATTACATCAAAATCACAATTTACGTAGTCGCACTACGTTAGCAGTTGACGACTACGTCAACCGAGATTTTTTTCGAGAAATATATTTACCATATTCAATACAGATTCTACGATTATTGAATACAGAACTTTATTGTTGACGTTAAGACAGTAAAAGCACGCTGGGTATATTGAGAAACAATGTAAGCGTTTCCTTCCAGCGGCGATGCCTTCGAAATAACAACCTTTTACTACATACTTCCATTAACGTACTCAGAAATTCAAAGCGTTTATTTGTCTTCTACATAAATTTCTTGGCAAATAACAGCAATAGAGCCAAAAATTGTACAAAGTTAAAGAGAAGTATATAGGAGTTGATTTGAATTTAATTGTTTTAAATAAAGAGGTTTTTTTTATTGCCCTTGTAGGCAGACGAGCATACGGCCCACCTGATGGTGAGTGGTTACCGTCGCCCATGGACTTCAGCAATGCCAAGGGCAGAGCTAAGCCGCTGCCTACCGTTTATTACTTACTAAATTTAAAAAGAAACTTTTTTGATATTAAATCTTTTTTGCCTTGTCATTTTTTTATTCAGGAAACTGAATGGTGATTTAGCAAATTTTTTTTTAATGCTGTTAACTCATGAACTCCTTGGTATAAATGGATAATGAATTCAATGAATGCGGCTATCTCCCTTGAGAAATAAAGTTAAAGTCTGTAACGGCCGACACGTTATTTAGGACGGAACATTCGATTGGCGGAAATAGGCAGGATGTGGGTAAACATTTTTAATGGTGGTAGGACCTCTTGTAAGTCGGCGCGGGTAGGTACCACCATCCTGCCTATTTCTGCCGTGAAGCAGTAATGCGTTTCTTCGCGAGATCTTAGAACTTATATCTCAGGGTGGGTAGCGCATTTACGTTGTAGATGTCTATGGGCTCCGGTAACCACTTAACACCAGGTGGGCTGCGAGCTCCCACCCATCTAAGTTAAAAAAAAACCTCCCTGTTTCGGGTTGGTTTACGGGTCTCACATACGATTTGTAGGGACACAGATTGTTATGTAAACAAAATTGTGCGTAATTATAACATGCGGCTGCGCCCGCAAGCTCCGATGACTGTTGGTATAAAGGTTGGTATTTACTTTTTAAGTTTAGTCGCAAATAAACGCTAGGAGTAACGACGAGTGTAAGGACGAGTGTTATTTAAATAATATAATAATCTCACTTCCGATAACGCCCTGAACCATTAGTCAACACTACCAACATAACCGCGATTTGATGACAGCTGAACCGGTTAAGCATTTTTGGAACGAAGTTTTGGAATGAAGTTCCTTATGGGACGATGCGGAGGGGTAGAAAAACGTCCGTAACGTAAGATTTTTATTAGTAATGCCCACAGTGTACGACTTAACTTTGTAATAACGTACAAATTAGTAATGCACACAGTGTACGACTTAACTTTGTAATGACGTACACAAATAACATATTTTTTTATCATTAATTGACCACGATCTCAGTGCGTTCGTTTGCCCAATACACTAACTCTTATGGAAACAACCGTGAATGAAGTGTACCACAATAAGTACGCACGTTACCGAATGACCGTGGGCTGTTGCGAAACCTCCAGTTTTATTTTCTTTATACCTCGAATAGAACTTAAAATTAATATTTTTATAATAAGGAACTTCGTTCCTATCCGGTGTGCCACGACACCACACATCTTTTTTAATTCTCGGAAGAAAAAAACGCATTTTTATTGAAACTTGCACGCGCTGACCGTCAGGTCATCTAGCAAAATAATAAAATGAACATTTAATTAAATAGAAAGCAATTCGTTAATTGATACGGCAAAGCGGCGAGCGTTGCTTGCCTATACTATTAATAATTAATTCATGATTAAAATTTAAATTAATTACTTGCATATTTGACTAAGGCGTGTATGTAGTACAGGCCGCGTTAATTAGGCCAAAGTGGTGTTCCGAAGCAATTTCCTTGATGTCGAATAACTAAGTGCATGACACGAAGCCCAGGCTTAAATACTTTGTTGTTTATTATCTTTTATTTTCTTCGTGTAGCTTCGTGAAGTTCATTGGCCCCGTGCTTACAATGTTTCGAGCAAGAGCGCACGTTAAATAAAGTTACAGTGTCGAACCTTTACATAGCCATAAAAAGACATTTAATAAATGTTCATGTTACTACTCAACATGAAATAGACGAATATAAAGACGGATATGAACATTGTATTTCATTGGAGTTGGCAAAATAATAATGACGTTAAACGAATCAACTCATTGAATGGATCGATCCAATTTGTGATATTCTGTCAAAATTCGATCACAACTATTGTATTATTATTTGTACGGTTATTTGTAGTGCATGTATACCTTAAGTTCTATAATCCTATAATAAAAGCTGGGTTCAAGATCGTAAAAATAAACTAAATGGCGGTAGTAGTAACCGCTAAAGAAGCATTAACAATATTATATTAAAAATATTAATTATTTATTTACATATTAACCTCGTATTGTTTATTCTCTTTATATGTATTTATTTCTAATGTTTCGATTTCTTTAGTTTTTGGTGATCAAAAGTAGTTTTAATTATGTCTAAGACGCGCGAAAACCGAAGATTTTATTGTAATTATGTTAATTATACTATATTTTTTATTGCTTAGGTAGGTGGACGAGTTCCGTCCACCTGATGCTAAGTGGTTACTGGAGCCCATAGACATCTACAACGTAAATGCCGCCAACTACCTTAAGATATAAGTTCTAAAGTCTCAGTATAGTTACAATGGCTGTCCCACTCTTCAAACCAAAACACATTACTTCTTCACGGCAGGAAAAAGCAGGGTGGTGGTACCCGTGCGGACTCACAAGAGGTCCAACCACACGTAATTACACAATTTATAATTTATATTAAAATTAGAATATAGTTTTAGTTCATTTTATAATATATTTTACTTTAATAATAAATAGGAACAAATCACGCATCGGTCCCAATAAGGTACCAAAGACTGACAAGCAAACTTATATGTATAAACATATAGATAAAAAACACCCAAACAAAGACCAGACAAACCTGTTCATCACGGAATAATTGCCCGATGTGGGAATCGAACCCACGACCCTCGACGCATCAGTCAAGGGTGCTAACTACTGCACCACCGAGTCAGTCTATATTGTCTATAATTATACATATACTAATATAAATAATTAATTTTACTGTAATTATAAGCACTGAAGTAAGTTATACTAACTTTATACTAATTAGTATTACAGTATTAATAGCGGACGCTGTTTTAAGCTATTGTTACGGCGGTATGAGCAACGCCATCTATCGTCGAATCGCAGGAACGAATATCAAAGGAACTATTAAAATCGAGAACGCTCGAGAAGTACAATGCCATCTATTGTCAAATAGCGGAAACACATATCGAAACTACACAACTTGTCAGGAATGTTCTCGATAATTCTAGCGATGTCGATCGACTATAAAAGCGTTGCAGAGATGACACGAAGGCAGTTAGTAATCGGATCTACTCGTAGCGAAATAGCGAACGGATCACCTGAAGCGAAGCGGAAGAATTTTAAAGTGTTCCTCAAGTGTTCTAAGTGTTAATACAGTTTTAATTTGTATGTCAGTAGAATTTTTATTTGTCCCAGACCCCAGCGCGTAACAGATTAATATGATTATTAACTGCAATATCGAGGCATTTTGTATCTAACTCTAACAATACAATTTTATGCATGAACTATTTGCACCACTAATAAGTCGAAAGGTACTGCTATGCTAATCCTTGTGGGGCTTAAAAAAATCTGATTACGATAACTGTAAATTATTTGATAAACGACGAAAAGGAAACTCAAAATGTAACCAGAATTTAACATCTATGTATCATAAATAATAATTATCAACCATTATATTTACATCTATCTATATCGTTCCCTCACTGATGAGGATCGCGACCACATGTGATGTTCCTCCAGAGTGTTCCGTCATGGGTGGCATAGATTGCCATGGTACAGACTACCATTCAGTGCTTCCCTTACTAGATCTGACAGATAGATAAGTGTACATATATGTTCGTATTTGTCCTTATATGCATTATTAAATTATTCATCCGATTGTGATGATGCTTGGTATAGTAGGTTTTTTTTCTACCAAAGCTGATAATCTAGGCAGACCATGTCAGCGTCGCCGAGCTAGTAGATGAGCTCACGGGGCTCTAACCTGACGACGTTGCTAACACCAACCCTAGCAAGAGCTGTGCTTCGCAGAATCTATCACCGGATCGGAAACGCGACCCGCTGAGAAGATCCGGCGAGAAACTCAGTGGGCTGTGTCTGTGGGTTAATTTACTCGCCGAGCCCTTCGTCGCAAGCGACGGGCTCGACGAGAACGATGACCGGTGCTTGGGATACCTAAAAGCACCGTTAGTGGATCGGGAGGAGCATAGTAGGGTAATCCAGGGATAGTCGCTGTCTCACTAACGTTAATGTACACTAAGTGGTATGCGAGTAGTTTCAAGATTTGATGTTTTTCTACAATTAGCTGGAGTCAAAGCGAAGCGTCACTGTAGTTGACTGTAACTAGTCCAGCCATAAGTTCATTTACAAATGAAAATGCATTTTTTTAATGAAGTATGTAGTATAGTGAATGTAATATTTTTAATTTTTTTATACTGGTGGTAGGACCTCTTGTGAGTCCGCACGGGTAGGTACCGCCGCCCCGCCTATTTCTGCCGTAAAGCAGTAATGCGTTTCGGTTTGAAGGGTGGGGCAGCCGTTGTAACTATACTGAGACCCTAGAACTTGTATCTCAAGGTGTGTGGCGCTTTTAAGTTGTAGATATCTATGGGTTCCAATAATCACTTAACACCAGGTGGGCTGTGAGCTCGTCCACATATCTAGGCAATAAAAATAATAAAAAAATTTGTAACAGTATTTATGGCCAGACTAGTTATACTTATGTATAGAAATAAACGTTAATTTTTATTTTTGTTCTCAATGTGTTCATATGTCACTTCATGACAAGTTTTCCACTTAGTACCATCAAGTAATAATAGATAGTGCAGGCGTAATTTAAGAGAATTAGTCTATTTCATACATTTTGCTTACATAATACCTACACAAACCGTGAATACGTTAAAAATAAAACTAAACAAAATACATTTTAATTAATAAATTCGCAATTAATATTCATGATTGAAATTAAACAGAGAAGGAATTAGGTCATTACACTATGTAGCAGCCTGAAAGCTGAACATCGAATTAATTGAATTAATGTATAATATAAACATTGTATTTCGCGTTTCGATTCCGTTTGAGACAGTTATGAATATTAAATATGAAATCCTCAAGAGCTTAATTTAAATAATACACCGAGATGACATGAATAATATAAGTGTTTTAGAACAAACCACGAATATCAATCTGGAAATGGTTGAAGCTGTTTAATTATACGATTTCGGACTGTGAGAGACGACTGAAGATTACGTCCGAAATTATCTTATACCTTTAAACGAGCAATTCTTGTATATATATATATATAATCTGAATCTCGGAAACGGCTCCAACGATTTTCATGAAATTTAATATACAGGGGATTTCGGGGGCGATAAATCGATCTAGCTACGATTTATTTTCAGAAAATGTTGTTTTATTCGTGTTTTCAATAACCAACTTTATCGATAATCAACTTTATGACTCTTCCCAACATCTATTGGCGAATAATAATACTATTTTTTTTAATTGAGAGCAACTAATTGCTTTAAAGACACAACAAGGGCGAGCAAAGGTTGGTCATCATCTAGTTAGAATTATACTGTTAACAGTGAATGTTGTGGGGCTGTCTTGAATTTATTTGAACTGATAAAGCTTTGAGATTCGTGTTGTGTTAGGCTTTAGCCGTAGGCGCTTCGGTTTGAAGATTCCAGCGAGTACGAAAATCAAGCATAATTTTTATATAAATTGCGCTCCATTGTGAGAACGACTTTTGTGGTGTCCTAATCAAGAGGCTTCAGAATTTATTTTACAGTAAAATTTGTGAGAAAATACATTTAAAGTATTTTAAGAGAAAGAATTTTACTGTAGATGATTTTTATTTTATTTTTACTCGATCGAATCTAGAGATTGAATGGCGTAACATTATTTACTAGAGGTCCCGCAGTAGTCGAAATTCGACTATAATTAATTGGAATTGTAAGTTTGTACACTATTATGATTGTATTTTATACTATTATAATCACAAATTTCGCCAAGACTACACTATAAAAATATGAACAAAGACAAACAATATTTAATCTCAATTTGACAACAGACCTCAAGAACAAAAGTTTGACAATAAATAGTATGCATGCGTGTGTACGTCAAATACATGGTATGTAGTGTGTGTAATGTTTTCTTTATTGATTTAATGCATCTTTTATGCATTATTTAAAAAAAATATTAGCATTGTGCACTTTTTCTCCATATTCACTATAAGTGTGGAAAATTTCATACTCCTCCGTCCCCGCAATTTTCGTAAAAAGGGATACAAAGTTTTTGCTTCACGTATTAATATATAGATCATTTCATAAAATGCCAAAAACAATTAAAAAAAAGTTTAGACTCAATCGGAGAAGTTTCACTCGATTACTTAAAACACGAACTAATAAACGAGCAAATATTTCAATTTAAGTCAAATGTATTTTTAATTTTTAAATTTGAACAATTCATGAGCATTTCAATCACCACAAGCTCCATAATTAATTTTTAAAATTTACAATGATATTACAAAGTTTACGACATTTTTAAATTGGTCTGTAAAACTATATTCTATACGAAAGATTAATTAAACAAATCAGTCGTCTGGAAACGTTAAGGATGACTTAATTGAGACTGAACTGTTACTTGCTAAAATGGGGCGATGAATTTCGTAGAACAAAATCTAAAGAGATATATAAGACACTACGTTATTTTCGAGAATATTATTTTAGAAATTTTCAAACTCAAGCACTTTGTTGAACTACTCTTTTAATGTTTAAGCGTTTCGTAGTTGTGTGTGCGTTATATGATTTTAACTAATACCAAAAATATTTTAATGTTCTGTATTTCAATTAGCTATCTAAATATAATGATACAAACTGGCGACAAGTCACACATGGTTATGTGATTTCAAACTAGAATTCCCTATTCTATGTGAGTCAGAGACTAATAAACATATGTTTATATGTATTAGGATGGTCCTTATTTAGGGTTTGTCCGAAAAAAATTCACGTTAGTCCTAAATCTATTAAAAAAAATTCATGCCAAGCTATAGCTCTATATTTTAATTTTAACCCGGCCCCCCAGATCATCAAACTTTTAAACGCGCTCTTACTCATTTAGAGTTCAGTTAGAATTTGAAAAAAATCATAAGTGACATTTTTTGTAGACCGTTAAATTTTCTACAAGAATTATTGTTTGCCGACATCATCTGTTCATTCGTTCATGACGTAAAAAATTCCAAAGTAATAACAGATTTTTTCCCCTGTTATTTCCATTTAAATGTTTGGTTAATGGGGAGGGTGGGGGGGGGGGTGTAAAAATTAAAATTAAGAGTTATAGCTTGGCATGTCTTCTTTTAAATAAATTTAGAACCGATTTAGGACTATCGTGAAAAATAAAAACGGACAAACCCTAAATAAGGACCACCCATTATGTATACATATGTATCTAGCTATTAAACATCCAATTACAGAGTTAATAAATATGTTCATCATCTATTATTCAATGATCTTCGAATTCATATTAGAATCCAGGACCTTCGGCTCAGCAGTCAGGGGGTGCCAAGCCCAAGTCTGTCTCTATTACTCTACCGTAGACAATGATCAATTCAATCGTAGACCGACGAACACACGCGTTTAATTTACTTTAAGATAGTACCAGAGATTTTGTTCGCATCGGTGCCTTATGAGAATGTTTTGTAGCTGAATATAAAATCCTGCCTGAATAAGAAAACATTAAGCCGAAGGACATAGTAAAACACTTGTTCTGGTTTTCCCGAAGCTGGAAAGGCCTTCGGGTCACTAGATATGATCCCAAAACATTCGCTCTCGACAAATATTTATAATTTGTCTTCATATATTGGTGTTTGAAAATATGAGAAATAATTTATAGGTTAAATTTGAAATAAAAAAAATAGTGTTTTGTCAAATTTTGTGGCCAAGACCTCTCAGTTAATTGTCAATGGCACTTGTCTTTGGAGATCCATCTAAATGTTAGCATTATAAGTTGTTTGACACGTAGTTTATTTTGGCCCCAAATGACGTCACGAATGTGAATGAGTAACTCCAGTTCAGTTCAGTTTTAAAATTATTACTTTTTGTAAATCTTTAATATCTCTGAATTCATTATCGTCAGCTAACGAACTAGTAAGAACGTAATTATATAATTGAGTGCTACAACTTAGGAAGTCAGTTTAGAAAATTAGTTAACCGAAAGACGATCCAATGCACAAAGGATGATTTCCATAAAGCCAATAAATTGAATAACAATGAAAATGATAAATTTTGTGTGATTTGTATTTTTAATACGTTTAAAAACAAAGTAAGCTTTTAAGTCTCCATTTAATTTTATAGCTTATCGTCACTTGCGTGTTTGTTATGCATAGCATTATCATTTGTTTGTTATGCAATGCATTATCATTATAAAATAAAGATCGTATCTTTAAGCTTGAGATGAAATATTTGCAACTAAATATTTTGAAATAGACCCATCGTCATAAAAGCTTTATCAGATAATACATCGTACAGGCAGGATACAACGGCACGATAAACAAAAGTGGACCTTATGTCTCAACATCTTAGGGCTATTTTACAAGATACATTCAAACTCATGTATGTCTATCAACATTTCGTTGTCATTTATGTTTATGTTCAAGTTTTGCGAGCCAAAACAAAGAGAGCCAAACGTTTCAAGGATAAGAGAATGTTCCAAGGCCAAGAAAATAGCGTCCTCCATATTACATGACTACACCAAGTTATATTCAAAACATCAAACTTAAAGATGTACTAATCACATCGTACCCGAAATAATGTATCTTTAAAATTATTATTGTACTTTAAAATTATTGTTACACATTCCATTCACTCAGTTACAAGCTAATCTAATTTACGTCTGAACTATGTTTTAATGTTTATTTAAACAGGTCATTCTTATATTGCCACATACATACTAAATTCTTCTAATGTCTAAATAATGTCTAATTTATGTAAATACTTATAATGAATAACAAATATGGTGGGCGCGCTGTAGCACTTTTAGTTGTGTCACCGATGTCACGACACCAACGTGTGATGCGGACTGCGTTGTTGGCTACGGTTTAGAACAAATAGGTTCCCGGGAATGCAGTAATCGCTTGTTTATGATAAAGAATCAAGAATGGAAGCTCGTGATCGTGCCGGGACGATGTGGGGCGGGAGTCGCGCGTGACTGAGCGCGCGGTCGCGAGGCACTGGCGCGACGCCCCGGGCGCGACGTGTGACGTCAGAGCGTGCCCCCGCCCCGCGCATGCGCCTCCCCTCGACTACCTTCAGCATACTCCGAAACACTCCACGAGGGCCCTCCACCTCGAGACCTCAACTCTGCTTTGGGACTTAATCGATTTTTGAGCTGCAGTTTCACGGGACACGGGTGTTCAGGTGTTTGTGAGAGCAAGTGGACCGTGCAGAATCGATCTAAATTTAAGATTTTAAGATGTTTTTTTTTAACAGAGCTTACATTTTAAATAAATTTTTTAATTGATTTTCCGTTTTGATATAACATAAGGTATATTTCGTGTTTGTTTAATATTAAGTACCTACTAAACTAAAGGTATTAGGGTTAATGCAAATTTAAAAAAGAAAAAAAAAATGTGGAGTATATTACATTACGCAAGCCGCTACGGGTAAACTACGAAGGTCTACGAGCGTAGCGTTATCTTTTCATGACATTAACAGTTTTAGGACCATTAATATTCTCACAATAATATTAACTAGGATTCGCCCAATGACCGAAATTCGATGACATTGTCTGACTCCTCAAGATTTATTTCATCTAGGTACCTATTTTTAGGCTTTAGTTTGGTTATTGACATTTTGAAAAAAAAAAAAAACTCACTGTTTAACTGAAATAAAATTCATAGATAATATTAGAGCTTGTAAATAGCTAACAAAATATGGAGTATAAAACCTAAACAAGACCAGTCATAAATAGCGAACCTAACTTATTTAATAAATTTAATTTTGGTATCCTGTTGATATTGGTCAGGGTATTTATGAGGTGAAGTTATAATATTTATTATCGTTATTGATTGTTGATGCTTGTGAGCATTTTCAAGTTAATTAAACTTCTCGAAATTCGTGAAAATGACGTTAAAATATTCTGTTACATACAAACAAACAAACATACATACCAAGGTAATAAAAACATGTTAAGAAGGCACTTGACACTCTTGACAGACACAAGAGAAAATTGTATTAAGCCATTTTGTCTTTACCTAGATGTTATAATATTTAACGCAAAAGCGATTAGTCATCTAAGTGATCTAAGCTCACTTTGTCCCAAGCTAGGGGTAGCATTTACCCTACCCTACGCGACGTACGGTAGGGTAAGGTAAGTACGACGGTAGGGTAAACGGTAAGAGATCTCGTGGACGAATCCCCACGCGCTGGACTGATCATGTGAAATACCTTACCGGAACCCCACTTAGCGAGTGCGTGCGCCAAGCCCCAGTTCGCAAACTATGGGAAAAATCTGTCAAGGCTTTAACAAACAAGAATTCCACACGACCACGACTGCTCTGCCAAGAGTAACCGACTATGATGATGATGAGGGGTAGCATAATTAAAAAAGTCAGTCGTCCATGACCACGAAAACTATAAAATATTCGAAAGGTCCGAAATAATATAACGACAATAAAAAATGCGAGATTAAACCGTAAAATACGTTTTAATTAAGTTTACGACTCGTGAAAACCGAAGAAAATACGATAGTAGAATTGTAAGTAAATGTATATAGGTGAGAGGGGTTATCAAGTAACCTCCCAGGAGTACCCCGGCATTTACGGCTCGACAAATTGAAATTAATTAAAGAATGTATTAATTTAAATTATGTCCCTCACGAGCATGGTTTTTTTTTTTTTTTTATTGCTTAGATGGGTGCACGATCTCACAGCCCACCTGGTGTTAAGTGGTTACTGGAGCCCATAGACATCTATAACGTAAGTGCGCCACCCACCTTGAGATATAAGTTCTAAGGTCTCAAGTATAGTTACAACGGCTGCCCCACCCTTCAAACCGAAACGCATTATTGCTTCACGGCAGAAACAGGCGGGGTGGTGGTACCTACCCGCGCGGACTCACAAAAGGTCCTACCACCAGTAAAGTTATAGTTTACGGACAATAATTTTCTGTTATAAGTGTAGTAGGTTTGTGTATATAGTTTTATATCGTAAATACGTACTCGACCAATTCTTTTCTTTTTTAAGTTTGTGCGTATATGTAAGCTCCCGGCTTAACTTAAATTACTTGTCGATTTATCGCCATTATTACTATTATTAAACTATCTTAAGTAATCCAAGATTAGCTTTTTATTATCATTCTAGACAGACATGTATGTGTAGAGCCCGCTTGAAAAACAAGCAACGACAAACAAATGAATGTAGAATAAGTTAAGTTTTATTTTAATATATCTGCGACACTAAAATACACATTGAGGCTGCAAATCAAGTCCGATACATTATCTTTTGAGTGATGTTTAAAAAGGACGATATTTGGATGTAGGGTTTTCAGAAGTTGAAAACGTAAATAGCATTAGAAAAATACGGTAGGAAACGGCTTATCTGTGACTCTGGCATTGCTGACTTCCATTAGTATTGAAATAAATTTTAGTTAGTTCCACAGTTGTACTACTTCATCTTAATATATTAAAATGTGACTGATGTACCTGATTATATATATATATTTCTTCTAAATATAAATAAAACGACCGTTAAATTCATTGATAATTACCAATCGAAATGATATTATGTATTAAAAATTTTTGACTTTCACGAATTTAGATTCGATTGGAATAAAGTTTGATATGAACTATTTCGTGGTTACAATTGGAAAAAGAAGAAGCCTTAAAAATATAAGTGCCACCGAGTAGGAAACCATGAAAACGACGGATGTTATTGAAAAAAAAAAATGTTTTATATCCTCCTTTGTAAACGTCTCAGAACCAAATTGGATCTTGTTTGGGAATCAAGACTCCACGATGCTCTCAGCGAAGCCAAAGATCGTGGCGGATGGAGAACAATTGTACATATGATAATGATGCAGCGGTCATGACCCTCACTAATGAAGAGAGCGACGCAAAGATCCTTCATAAAAAGCCTTAGTGACATACTATGCCTGAGTCTTATCGTAATTAGCGTGGATTGTAGGTACGCTATATATTTTTTAATAATGCTAAATTTATGATTAAGATAGTTGGTTGAATTTTATAGATTTTAAATAATTTTCTGTCGACTGTATGTATATAAATTAGTTTGTCTTTGTTATTTGTTAGTAGTTTATTTAGTACTAGCTTTTGCCTGCGACTTCGTCCGTGTGACATAGTTACTTTGGCATAACACTAAATTTTACCCCCGCTTCATTTACGTAGAAAGTGAAAATATTTTTGAATTATAGAATGTTAAAGAGCTATTTAAGCCCCTATTTTGAAACATTCTTTATTGGTGCTCCACTTGTATTGGTCTTACCGTGATGTTATATAGCCTATAGCCTTCCTCAATAAATGGGTTATCTTAGACTGAAAGAATTTTTCAAATTGGACCAGTAGTTTCTGAGATTAGCGCATTCAAACAAACAAACTCTTCAGCTTTATAATATTAGTATAGATTAGTTGTAGTTGCTGTTTGATCGTATTCTTGAAAGCGATTTTAACTTCTAATATACGAACAAACATAGATACATAATTATTTCACGTATTTTAGTCATCGCTGACCACAAAAGTTTTCATTATTTCGGGATTCGAAAAAAGAAAAACGATAAAAAATTTTTTTTATGAAAATGCACCGTACAATATTCATGCTTTTCTAAATTGGCTTCAGTCTTTGCTACGGGTTTCGCGAGTAATTAATTAAAAAATAATTAAATCTGCTACATTTTCTACCTTTGAATGGTTTAGGTATTCTATGATCTAAACTAAGATCGTTATCTATTTTCTTGACTGCCTACGTCACAGTTCACCTCACTGCGGACGTCATGACGTGAAAATCATTGTTTTACGTCAGAATATGCGTCATGGCGCCGACATTGTGGTTTACTTCGTTCAACGCTGTAAAAGCCTAAAAATACAACGATGTTCTTTTACCGTCAGACATTCACGCAAGTTATTTATTTTGGTACTCAAAATCGATGTAACCGCATAGTATCAGAAACACATAGCTTCAGTACGTTTTGAAGAAACAAAAACAGAAATTCTTTGTTTTGTTGTATTCTTGGAGGATAAATTTTGTTAAAACTGTCTGATTGAATCTATGAAACAATTACTCGACAATATGTTGACCTGATAGTGGCAATGGCTCCTAAAATTGTATGTCAAATAAAACAACGGAAGTGACACAGGGGAAAAAAATATAACATGAAGCTAAAAAAAAAAATTGCCTTTCTTAATTCCATTGTAACTTACAATATAAGTATTTAATAATAAATGTTATAAATTACAACATAGGCGTAAGTATAAAAGCGTAGTCATTTGTATTACATGTGAGTAATTGATAACGTAATGCCAAACTGATTGATTGTTTACTTGGGAAGTAATTAGACGAGAACTTCCAAGGACTTGTGTATTTCAACGCATCAATTTATCACGTTATAACAGTAACCGAATTATGGACCGTAATTGAATTAATGTTGTTATACGACTAATGTAACGCTGAATTATCGTAATTCACTGAAGAACTAATTTATGTGTTAGGTCTCTATAGTTTTTATAATATACTAGCTGACCCAGCAGACTTTGTAGTGCCTCAATCGATAAATAAAAGACCGACGGGGGACACACCAAAGGAAAAACAAAATTGTTATTTTTATTTAATTCCGAGCATTTTCATATTTGTCTACATTTTAAACCTTCTCTGGACTTCCACAAATAATTCAAGACCAAAATTAGCCAAATCGGTCCAGCCGTTCTCGAGTTTTAGCGAGACTAACGAACAGCAATTCATTTTTTTACAAAAGATTGTTTTCATTTTTTTTTTTATATTAAAACACACCGATGCCTATAGAACTAAACAAAAAGAAAGCGTTTTATGAATCGGTCGACAAATAGAAGAGAAAATGATACTTGATTTTTTTTCTTATTTACAGATACATATAAATTTTTCACTTTTTAACACGCTTCGTTTTGATTGATCTGCTGTATACGTAAGCCATAATAGAGACTATCTGGCGTTTAATAGACAACAGAGTTCATCGAGAAAGTGCTTTGAATGTCGCCTAGACACATTAAGATTAAGTCTCAAATCTCTCTTATAATTTTTGTCTGAAGTTAAAAAGCGCGAATTCTTCGCGGAATATGCACGATGGTGATACGACCAGCACTTACAAAAATAAATTAATTCTTGCGTTTGAATTTTAATGTACGATCTTATTATTTATACGTGACAGTCGTTGATATGCATATGTTATGTATTGCCAATGTAACTCGTTATTGACGTCCATAGGTAAGAGTGACGACTTACCATTAAGCGAGCCGTATGCTTGCTTTAGAATGGCAAAAATATATAGTACCTATTAAGTGTGTGCGTACAATTTCGAAGCAACCTTTCCATTGAGAGACACTGAAATCGACAAAGTTTATGAACTTTTACGACTTAGTCGGCCGCGAACTAAAAAACTGTTAAATATGGGAAGCGTCGGAAATAACATATGATAGTTAAATTCAAAAAGGCGAGATAAAACCATAAAAATAATTTTAATTGTGTCTAAAACACGCGAAAACCGAAGAAAATATTAACTATAATCAATGAACAGTTGATGTTTTATCTGGATTTTTTTTTATAATAGGTATGCGTTTTTGACTCTTTGTTTCTAGTGAGGTTCCGGGACGCTAGACACACTAAAAGTACGCTGCAGGTTTTGAAGTTTTCATGAATGCAATGTTATATAAATCTTATTTAAAATATTGTGTCAATTTTTGTGTTTGCTGAGAATTTGTTTCCGCTCCTTTCGACATAATCAATTCTATGTCTCAGAGGACTTATTGCAAAAAAACTAGAACTGAAGAAATTATGTAGATTATCTTTTTCTTTTTGATTGCGCGCTTATAAACATAATAACCGCCACCCACCTTGAGATTTGAAATCGACATCATAATTGTTTGTATAATGGATGTCTAACCTCTTAAGCTCGATCGCATTGATGGTACGCGGCAGAAACAGATTCCCCCTGTTTCTGACGCGTAGCATCAATACGCGGTTTGTACTTACCCGTGCGGAATTAAAGTACGCCCTTTCTTTTAGCGCTGGGGAATCCGCTTAGGTATACCAAGCCTCCTCCTCCAATTTCTCCCAGGAGAGTACGCCTTGAGAAAGGCCTGCGAAGCACTCTCCCCACAGAATTCACTTTTTTTCCTACCTATGCTGATAACCTTGAGAGGCATAAATATATCAGCTTCTCCTTGATGTGTGGGAAAGCTCACGGGGCTCAAACCGGGAGTGTTGCTAGGGCAAGAGCAGTGCTTCGCCGAATCTACCACCGGATCGGAAACGTGACCCACTGAGAAGATCCGGCGAGAAACTCAGTAGGCTGTGTGTGTGTCAATTTACTCGTCGAGCCTTTCGTCGCAAGCGACGGGTTCGGCGAGGACGTTGACTGGTCCTTGAGATACCTAAAAGCATCCTTAAAATCGACTACCGACTAAACCCCATCGAGCTCCACCACACCGGCTAGACGAAACCTACGGTATAGTGCGCGCCGAAATTAAAGTACGCTCTAGAACTGGTAATAATCGAGGAATGCAGGCAAGTCTCTGTTATTGCGGACAACCGTTGCGGTTATGCGCCGATTAAGATTTTGTAGCCTCTACAAACGTAAAAAAAAAAACTCATGGTAATGTTTCTTGTCCTAAGTCGTCGTGGCCTAAAGGATAAGACGTCCGGTGCATTCGTATATAGCAATGCGCCGGTGTTCGAATCCCGCAGGCGGGTGCCAATTTTTCTATTGAAATACGTACCTAACAAGTGTTCACGATTGACTTCCACGGTGAAGGAATAACATCGTGCAATAAAAATCAAACCCGAAAAATTATAATTTGCGTAATTACTGGTGGTAGGATCTCTTGTGAGTCCGTACGGTCTGTTTCTAACGTGAAGCAGTAATGCCTTTCGATTTGAAGGGTGGAGAAGCCGTTGAAACTATACTGAGACCTAACAACTCATATCTCAAGGTGGGTGGCGGCATTTACGTTGTAGATGTCTATGAGCTCCAGTGACCACTTAACACCAGGTGGGCTGTGAGCTCGTCCACCGACTGAGCACTAAAAAAAATATCACACAGTTCAGCGAAGTTTCAAGTTTCGAAATATAGACAATTTTTCCCGGACTAGCTACGCAGCTGCGCGACTATGTTATGATTTTTCTCGTTCTACTAAAGCCTTCGATGAAACAAAGTTAGTAACAAAGCGTTTATCTTATACCTTTAAACGAGCAATTCTTGTATATATATATAATCTGAATCTCGGAAACGGCTCCAACGGTTTTCATAAAATTTAATATACAGGGGATTTCGGGGGCAATAAATCGATCTAACTATGATTTATTTTCAGAAAATGTTGTTTTATTCGTGTTTTCAATAATCAACTCTTCCGAACATCTATTCGCGAATAATAATACTATTTTTCTTATTTTAGGGCAACTAACCGCTTTAAAGACACAACAAGATGGCGTTATCAAAAAAAAAAACAGAGCAAAGCTCGGTCATCATCTAGTATTCTTTACGCCTTTACGCAAAACGTTCCTTAATAACAAAACCTGCGGAATACAATACGGCTTCGCAAAACAAAGGAAGTGGGAGCTGCTGAACAGAAACGTTATACCGTATTAAATAACATGGGCTATGTTAGCCCAGAATAATAACGTAGAACACATATTACATGACGCACGTGCACATACTGACAGCTCGCGTTAATTTAATTACGCGAATGCAATTAATTGGTTTAATTTAGACTTTATAAAGCTCAGAATGTTGAATCCCCGGGGACGGGGGTGGGAATGTACGGGGGCAGGTGGGTCGCTGACGTCAGAGTCGTGACGTCATTGCCAGGGGCGGGGCTCCGCGTTCGTCGACCCAAAACTACGAGCTCATGTATCTATGTAAATATCTGCAGTCAAATACCGACATCTTTTCATAAACAAAATTTCATTTGAAAATTATTCTCTCTCGACGGACTTCGTGAATACGAGAACGTTTGGTATTTCTTTCGGTGTTCGCGGGTCGTAGATATAATTAAATAAATACTTGGGCGGCTTTATCTAGCTTCTCACAATACACTTTAAAGAAACATTAATGGCAAACGAGAGATGATATGGTTTAAATATTTCTAATCTGGACAACGTTTATGTAATATAATTTTAAAGGACATTTTTAAAGCAAGGTCACATGAAATCGAACCAACTAAACAACAAATGTATTGGCGGCGCATAAAGTAAACGATTTGGTAAAGAAAAAGTGAGCGCCTTTAAATTTATTGATGAAATTCATGTGCACTGGGAAGAGGCCAGATCCAGTGTGTAATGCTATAAACAAGTATAGCCGTTTTTGTTCTTTAAATATGTTAAAACTTGAGCCTTAAGCTAGGGAAGTCTTGGTTTTAATTAGTGAAAATTAAATTAATAAAATTCGATATAACAAAATATTTAGTTTGTTTATAGGGCCTACCTGTTAATTATGCAGTCTGTGCAATTTTTAAATAAAAATTGACAGTAAAGTAGCCTTTTGGCCGTAACTTCACCCGCCTAGACTAAATTTTATATCGCATGGTCGGAGATCCGCGCTCACCGGTGGGATGAAAAGTACTCTATAATATGTTTCCTAGGGTTCATAATATTTCCATACTGAATTTCGTCAAAATCAAAATCGGTTCAGTGGTTTGGGCATCAATATAACATTAATCAAGTTTTACTTCTCTATTAAAATATTTTATTATTTCTCATATAAAATTTCAAGAATCAAAATGGCACGAAATAGACAGCAGACAACGACTTTACTGTGCCCCTGGCATTGCTGAAGAAATTGTTGACGAAAAACATATTTTAAAGCAAATAAGGAATTTTATTTCGCAGAGTATAAAATTATGTTCGCAGCATAAAACATTACTTAAATAAATTCACTTCTTTCTTTTGGTAGATATTTGAAACAATAAAACTAAAGAACTAAATTTAAAATTTATTGATGTACTTAAAAGTATTGATTTTCACACAGTTATGCAGAAAAGTGCCATCTATGAGTAGTTATCCGAACCAAAAACTGAAGAAAGCGCTATGAAGCGTTCGCGGTCACACAGCTCGCTGTTTGTGTTGAAACTGAAACGACATCTGTTTACTTTTCATTTTCATTTAGTGCCTCTCCTTTAAAACAGATGTCGCTACTTTAATTCAATGCTAGGACACGAGTAATAGTACAAGTAGGACTATCTGCTATTTTTTAAAGTTAATAAGGATTCTGAAGGTAACAATTTTCCACTTTAACTTTAAATTTAAGATCTTTTGAAATAGGTTCGAGTGTGAAATCTTAATGAAAATTTAATTTAGAACCTAGCGTAACAGGAAAATTCTGATTTTTTCTGCTTTAAAAAATTTACGCTACACAGGTACCATTGGAAGAAGAAATAAAGGTTTCATTTATGTTTACTAGTTCTTCAGTGAACAGCACTTAAGATCTTGTAGCACCTAAAAGTAGAAGTTTGATTGTCTGTTTTCTTAGAAAAGGTTGCTTTCAAAATAAATGTGCCTAGCACCGAAGCTCCCTGTGCGCTTTCCTATTACTACATCCTACCCAGCTCAGCAGGAATACATCAACGAAGCTTATCTCATTCTGCTTACGAGCTTATGATCCGCTTTCCCCAAGCTTGACGTGAAAGGTGTTTCGATAACACACTTATAACAAAAAAGGTATTTTCCTCGTATAGTTTTGTTGTTATAAAAAAAATATTTGTTAGAAATGATTAGGCGTTGTGGATTGGAAACCAAATTGCCTTGAATATGTTTCCAAAAATTTTAATTTATGTATGAGTAATTAAAATATTGCAGATTTCCTTCGGCTGCATGTTAACGATTGGGAGATCGGGAACGAAATAAATATGTAATGCATACAATTGGATTTGAAGTATAAGTAGATATATAGTAAAATAAAATATATTAGTATTGAGATAGTATTTTGTGCTGTCTGTAAATAGAGACTATTCTGTAGCTTGAATTCATAGTTTATACGTGAGTAGGCTGAATCGAAAATTGAGCATTGTTTGAAGTTAAATTATTTTTGGTGGTGAGTATCTAGGTTATTGTGAATGAATGCTTAGAAACCAGCGTCGTGCTGTTTGTCCTGTTCTATATAAGTCCACGCATTTCAGCTTGTAAGCAATAAAGTTAATGATTCAATTAGCCATCATCTGCTCTATTAGATAACTTTACAAAAATTGAGGAGTTCGCAATAAGGCCTTACTGCATTTATCCGCTTTTATAAGTCTAATGAATATGGATATTTAAATCATGTTTAATGTCCATGTTAAGCTCACCGTAGTAAATGTTTGGAACACTACTCTTGAAGTTGTAGACGAATATATGTATCTGGGACAGGCGGTCCCATTAGGTAAGTCTAACTTCGTGAGAGTCAGTACGCGGATCCAACTCGGCTGGGCAGCGTTCAAGACCACCTATCATATGGACCGACGACCTAGTGAGAATCGCTGGATCACGTTGGGTACAGTTGGCAATGGACCAGCCGCACTGAACATCAATTGAAGAGGCCTATGTTACGCAGTGGCCAAGATGATGATGATGATGATGATATGTCTACCATAATCCAGCGTAATTTGGTCCGCATGCATTTTTGTAAGATATTTTTGGAGGTTCATTTTAATTGTACAATAATGTTACGCCGGTAAGAGTAACGCCATCTATCGCCGAACGGCCAGTAGAATATCGAAGGATCTAATAACATCTAGAACTTTTGAGAAGTAGAACGCCATCTATTGTCGGATAGCGGAAATGCACATCGAAGGTACTCGACTTGTGAGGAATGTTCTCAACGATTCTAGGGATGTCGTATCGACTACAAAAGCGTTGCAGAGTTAGTAATCGGAACTACTCGAACCGAAGCAGCAAACGGATCACCTGAAGCGAAGCAGAAGAAGTGAATTAAGAATTTTAAAGTGTTTTGTGAGTGTTCTAAGTGATGAATGCCGTTTTAATTTGTACTTTGGTAGAACGTTTTATTTACCGCGCTGGGGGCGCGTAACAATAATAATTGATACATAGACACCTCAAAATGGATGACGGTATCTATGTTTTTTAATAACGCCTTAACACGAGGTTGACTGATTTGAACATCTTAGCACTAAAATCTAAATTTTTAATGAATTAAATAAATAACACTGGCAAAAAAAATCTTTCGGAGAGTTTCGAGTGCCATTTAACGAGATTTTAATATTTCACGTTACGAGAAATGCGTATTTATTATTGATGTCAAATTATGTTAAGCGCGTTGCTTTTCCTAAAATTGTGAGAGGGTATTTCTAAGAATCGGCATAAACGGGTGTTGATTCATGAAATTATGGAAGGACTCAATAAGGAAATTGTGTTTACATTTCAATTTCCTCGCGACGTATGAATAATTTATTGAGAGCACAAATTGTAGAAACTACAACGATATTATTCTGTTATTTATACGTATGTTCTATACGTATTTTTATGTTACAGAAAATTAATATATAATATTATGTAAATTTGTGTGTGTTTCTAGGGGTAGAATGGATCATAGCAGACTTGTTGATTTATTTAGAAGAATGGCCTGTTATAAATCTTGACAATAGAAACAGAGGAGCTATACACTATTTTTAAAAATAGCTTGATATTATATAGTAGGTATATATAGGTACATAAGAGTAGGTTATTAATTTTTCTCGGGATTTCCAATTCTAGACTTTTTTTTATTATAGATCAATAACTTAAAACAAATGGTATCCTAAAAATAGCTGTGCAGATTTTTGACGAACGAATTTACAATTAATTGTAATTTGTAATTTAAGAGAAAATAAGTCGTCGATTACCCGTACTAGGTATGTGTACGTACGTACTAGGTACTCTGTATATTACAATAGGAACTATTTTATTTTTTTTTCCTACCTAAGTTGATAGCCTTGAGAAGAGGCTATTCCAGCGTAACTTTAACTAGTAGGTGAGCTCACGGGGCTCAAACCGGGGTGATGCTAATACTGACCCTAGTAAGAGCAGTGCTTCGCAGAATCTACCACCGGATCGGAAACGCGATTCACTGAGAAGATCCGGCGAGAAACTCAGTGGGCAGTGTCTATGGGTTAATTCGCTCGTTGAGCCCTTCGGCGTGAGCGACGGGTTCGACGAGGACGGTGACGGGTGCTTGTGGTACCTAAAAGCACCGTTAATGGATCGGGAGGATCCGTAATTACGTGTTTTGGGCGACGTCGACTGAGGAACTATGCCTTCGAATATAATCAACATGCTTCCTTATTAAATTTTAGTAGACATTAACATTTTTTTTTGTATTTACAAACTGATCGTAGAAAAGTTTTAATACACCTAAAATTAAATGAGGACGTAAGTATCGCAAAAGTCGTCCACATGAAATTTAGTAAAGAGAATAGAGGATATTTAATCTATATCCACTGTTTGTGTTTCGTTATAAACACGAGAGGGAAAACGCTTAATCTGCCAACGTAATTCACGTCACGTCGACGATCAGGCGCAGTTTGTTGGACATTTGTACCCGAGGTCCCCTATGTGTCCGTATTTCCCATCCCTCAACAGCTTGCAAAAATAATAAATAATATACTAGAGGTCCCGCAGTAGTCGAAATTCGACTATAATTAATTGGAATTGTAAGTTTGTACACTGATGCAACGGAAAAAACGACAGGTAAGAGACACAAATACAAAAATGTGTAGGATGAAGCCAGCAAAGAATGAGACAGAAATATACATACTATTTAATACAGCGCCATCTGTGAGATTTTTTAATAGTAACGTGTGTATGAAAGCTCTTGTAGTGAATTTTAATTTAGGATTATACGTGAAATTAAAATATCAATTCACAGAGGGCGCTACCTTACAATTATTTACTAATGACAAAATTTTACATATACTTAAGACGTTTAGGATAATTGTATTTTAATTTTGTAAGGTTTCACTTCTGCCACGTGTGAATTGCACACATTTTTTGCTTCACGTATTAATATTCAATATAAAATGTATGTATACGGCGTATAGTAATTAGTATGCTTTCGTTGGATTTAAATTTCGAACACTATATACCAAATATATAAATAATATCAACAACTTGAATAGTATTCTATAGAAATTCTACCAGCATTTCGTTCGTCTGCAGTACGCTTCCAGAAATAATTTTTGCCGTATACCTGTCTCTTAAATATATTTCCTCTAGCGTATTTATAGAGCGCTTTTACATGTCCGGAGATTACGGCAGTAGAGCGTAGCTTGACTGTGCTACTGGTATTATCTATACTTCTATACTAATATATAAATCTACAGTGGTTTTTACGGATGTTCCGTTATAACTACTGAACCATGCATCCGATTGACTTGAAACTTGGTATTCATGTAGAAAAAAAATGCACTTAATGGATAGGGTAATATTTATAAGAGTGTTGGACTCTCTACACCAGTAGCGGAGGCGTTAATGATGAGAATCTTTGTGGGGGTGAGAATTAACAATGTTAATTTTAAAAGCCCAGTGAAGCGGACGGTTACATCTAGTTATGTATACTTATATATTAATACGTTAAGCAATGAATTTGTATCCCTTTTTACGAAAATTCCCCGGACGGAGGAGTATGAAATTTCCTATACTTATAGAGAATATAGAGAAGAAGTGCAGTATGCTAATATATTTTTTAAATTATGCTTAAAAAACACATTATATGAATAAAAAAAGTATTACACACACTACCATGTATTTGACACAACACATACATAAAAATATACTCTTTGTTTACTGTCAATTGGGAAACTTTTGTTATTTTTTAAAGTCTGTGGTCGAATTGAGAATAGAAAAATATTGTTTGTCTTTAATATTATTGATCTGTAGTGCAGTTTTGGCGAATACTGTGATTATATTATCAAATTATAATAATATTTGAGAATAGAACCATAATAATGTTTAAACTTATAATTTCAATTAATTATAGTCGAATTTCGACTACTGCGGGGCCGCTAGTTTTTTATAATAATGTCTGTTCTGACTCGTTGGTGCAGTAGTTAGCGCCCTTAACTGCTGGGCTTAGGGTCGTAGGTTCGATTCCCGCAACTGGCAAATATTCGTGTGAAAAACTGTTTATCCTATTAAGGATAACGAGTATAACTTTTAAAAATATTGAATTGTCATCGGTACTTCATAAGTGTGCCTAATTTTGAGTTAATTAAACCTTTTGAAGGAGGTTAAAATCATGTTCAAAGTTTCCGTTACATACATACATAGTAACATAACGTATGAAGCTAATAAAAGCGTATTAAAAAGGGAAAAGGAGGCGAATAATAAACGCTTATAAAACTGAAAATCTGGTTGCATAAAAGATATATACCATTATTATTATTATAGTAATTTATTCAGTTTCATAGACATAATTAAAACTAATTTTACGCTTTAGTCACTTCGTCATCCGTGACCGCGAAAGCTGTAAAGTATTTGAAACATTGTAAATAATGCAATGACACTATATAATAACGCTAGATTGACCGTATAACCATTCCGATAGAGGCACCCGTCACGTGCGGACGTGCTCATCGTCCACTCGATCGCCCGATCTTTGTTCGCCCGGCTTTTGTTAGCCCGGCCATTGTTCGCGCGGCCTGTGTTTGTGGTACATCTGCCGACTAAGTGCTCTTTCTGGAAGTTTTTATTCGTTTTGTTTCCTTTTGTTGTTTCTGTGTTCGTGGTACATCTGCCGACAAAGTGGTTTCCTGCAAGTATTTATTTGTTTTGTTTCTTTTCGTAATTTCTGTTTTGTTGTGCTTTTTCTTTGTCCTGTAGTAATCGCGCCGCATTGCCACCTGTGTTCAATAGAACCGCTCAGGTCCGAGAAGTTGGGGCCTCGCCGCAAGGCNCGTTGCAGCATGACGTTGCAGAGCGACGTTGCAGCATGACGTTGCAGAGCGTTACTGCAGTATGACGTTGCAGAGCGTCATTGCAGCGTGACGTTGCAGAGCGACGTTGCAGCATGACGTTGCAGAGGGACGTTGCAGCATGACGTTGCAGAGCGTTATTGCAGCATGACGTTGCAGAGCGTCATTGCAGCATGACGTTGCAGAGCGTCATTGCAGCATGACGTTGCAGAGCGACGTTGCAGAGCGACGTTGCAGCATGACGTTGCAGAGCGACGTTGCAGCATGACGTTGCTGAGCGACGTTACGACGTTACGTTACAGCACGACGTCGCGACGCCGAAAAGTTATCGGAAAGTTATGGTTAGTACATAATATTTTCTAAGCGTATAACGTAGACACTCTTGTGATACAATCTAAATTAACACACATAAAAAGTATGTATCAATTTGGTGTACAAAATCAGTCTAAATAATGAATAACAGAGAATGTAACACTGTACTGTTGGTGCGACTCTGGGTTGCTAACCAAGGTGAGACCGGCTCATTGAAACATCGGCGCAGAATTCGATTCGCCTTCTAACAGAATTCGAGTTTTTGTCCCTACCTCCTAGACTATAATTGAAATCTAAATCCAGTGTCCGCGGGCTACTGGACTACTGCACGTGTGACAGTCGCTCTTGTTCTGTGTGCTTAGTGCGAATTTCTTAAAGTTCTCGATAACGTAAAAGTTAAGCTAAATTTGTATGCAGTTAAAACAGCGCCCCTAGCGGCAAACTATCCCATTTCATTCAAATATGAGCTAACTTTTACGCTATCCAGAACGTTAAAAAACTAAGTACACTGTTGTAGTGATTGCTTTTAGAATTAATTTTTAATATTAAGTTAGTACCGTTCTAAAGGGTACAGCCGCTTCAGTCGAAGGTGAGCGTGGGCACTACCGCAGGCCGACCAGCGTGGCCGCCAGCGCGAGCAGCAAAGCGGGGCTGAGCCCCAGGGCTGCGGCGCCGGCCAGGCGGCACTTGAACATGTCGATGCGCGTCTCCTTGTCGAGTATGATGTTCTGGAACTCGGCCTCCACGATCTGCCCGTCGTAGTACGTGGTGGGGTCCTCGAACGGGTACTCGAAGCCCTGCAGGCACTCGCACTTGTACCCGCCCGCCTCGTAGCCGCGGCCCAGAATCGGGACGCACTGCAAACAGCAACACGTCAGTACGGGACACGCACGGGGCGGGGGCGACCCCCTAGTGCAGCGGTCGGGGAACCGGGGTAAATTACCCCAAATGGGGTAAAATGAAATTTTGGGGAGTGAAAACATCGATATATTACCACTAGATACCGCGTAAAGGCGTCAAAAGTAACCAAACAAAACTGTGCTTAGATTCATATTAAGCACTGTTTTGCCGTCAGTGTCACACCGACCGTCGAGTGGAACGATCCTAAAATGCGCTGTAAAAAGATGTAAAAAACACGTTTATAAAGAGAAAACAACATGAAATTTAGTATTTTTGGTAAGTTTTATAATTTTTATTAACAGATAGTGATAAATATTTGAAATAAATCAGTTATTCTTACCAAATTAGTACTTCAAGAAATTAAATCCTATTATTTTGCTTCGCAGTTATTTCTTTCGCACACATAATAACGGTTACATGCAAGACAAGGATGAAATAGGGCTATTTCAGAACAAGTGTAGTGGTCACATAATTTTTTATTTTTTTATTATTTTTTATTGCTTAGATGGGTGGACGAGCTCACAGCCCACCTGGAGCTAGGTGGTTATACTGGAGCCCATAGACATCTACAGCGTATTTACGTTGCCATTTGCGCATTTGCGCCACCCACCTTGAGATATAACTTCTAAGGTCTCAAGTATAGTTACAACGGCTGCCCCACCCTTCAAACCGAAATGCATTACTGCTTCACGGCAGAAATAGGTGGGGTGGTGGTACCTACTCGTGCGGACCCACAAGAGGTCCTACAACCAGTAATTACGCAAATTATTTTGCGGGTTTGATTTTTATTACACGATGTTATTCGTTCACCGTGGAAGTCAATTGTGAACATTTGTTAAGTACGTATTTCATTAGAAAAATTGGTACCCGCCTGGGATTCGAACACCCCGTGTATCGCTAGATCAGATACGAATGCAACAGACGTCTGTACAATGGACGGCGAAGTGAAATCTGTAAACTGGAATTTGTTTTTACATTTTTACAGATTTAATAACAGAGTAATAAAAGAAAAAAGAAGCAACAATTATTTCAAACCTAATTGCTCCAGTGTGGTTTGTGCAGACCATTTTACCGAATCTGACATGTATTTAATAAATAAAACAATTTGATGGGGATTATGTTTTTGTGATTTAAAAAGCTCTTATCTATTTTCCCCACCGATGTGCAAGGTACAATATAGCTAACTCAGGTATAATTATCTATAGTTATACAATATTTGTTGTTAATCATATGGAATTAAATTGAAAAAATTGAAAAAATTGAATGAATATGAATTAAAAAAACATAATAAAAAATAAATTACTCAAAATATTCTTACAAAAAAAGTATAAAGTGCGACTCCGTAATACTCTGTTCGGAGCAGTAAAGTCTTAATATCGTAAGTTTAAAAGGGCGTAAGTAAAATGCTATGCGTGTAAATTTTTGCTTTATTTTTAAAGGGATAAGGTTAAATTTGGAATAAAAGTTATTGTAAAAAACTATCTTTTTCTGTCATTCATGGCGTAAAGTCGTAAGTGAATGTTAAAATAATCTAAACTGCACTTTATTGCTTGGGGAAAAGGCATAGTTTAGGTTACAATTATTATATTATACATCGTTTTTCTCCACTTGATGGTGTAGTCAGATCAGTTAGTCGATGCCATTTTTGTGTTTGGTTTTTGTATGTGATGCGTTATCTAGTGGTAATATATCGATGGGTGAAAATGAAACTTTTGTGAGTAAAAAGTATATATTGAAGTGAAACATCTTTAAAATCGTTAAATTTTTAAGCTATTGCATAGCTTCTATCGCGGGCCTTGAGCGCGGCGACTGAATCAAGAAATTCCGTAACGAAAATAATCTGACACCCCCGCTGCGCCTACTATGTAGCTCGCGTTCAACACATTCACATGTTGCGCTTGTGTAGTGTTTGTGAATAAGCGCGCGGCGTGACGTCGCACTGCATGCACATCATGAAAAGTCTGCCCATCTCTCTCTCACGCGGTCTAGCTTATGAGTGTGAAGGGGACAGTTAATGTTTTGCTTTTGTTAATGTTTATAAATATAGCGTGGTCTTATTTTTATTATTGTTTTAATATTAAATTATTATTGTCTAATTGTAATTGCAGAAGTTGATAAAAAATGCTTTGCAATAGCTTTACCGCGGCAGTCCCCGAGTGCCACACGTCTTTTTTAGTTATTGTTTTCTTTTCAAAATTATCATGGGGGCTATGATATGAAAGATGCTAAAAAGAAGCGATTTCGTTTTTTTTTTGTTCTTCGCCATGGGGTAGTATCAACTTACACAAAAATATTTTGGGGTAATAATTAAAAAAGTTTCCCGACCGCTGCCCTAGCGCGACCCTCTCACGGGGCGGGGGCGACCCCTCACGCGCGGCCCTCTCACATCTACTCACATAAGACGAGCTCCTGTCGCATTTATCCGTTCCCTTGAATGCGTTGGACACGTAGTACTTGTCCGGGCACTGGTTGATGTCCAGAGACAGCAATGACATCGTCACCGCCACCGCACCTCTATAAGCAATAGATACCATATTTAACGGTATGAAGACATTGTTTTGTGAATGAAGGAAGTGGCAGGCTCGTCACTCCCGACGTGAAACCAGTATCAAATGTCGATCGAAAACATATTAATAATGCTCTGCATGCAATATAACTCAATTAAAGATCAGGGGTCAATGTCTTTGCTATCCATTGCCCGTTTAAGAAATATTATATATTTACTGCAGCATGTATATATACGATTAACCTATAATATTTAATAAAGTAATCTGCTTACATTAAGATTTATGGATAGTACTTTTCAGACTTCAGTAATAATTGCCTTGCCCCCTATTATATAGAGTATATTTTTATCTAGTGGACATGGAGGGCCAAATCAGAAACTATGAAAAATAGCGAAATCAATCAACTAAAATCGTTTAATAAATGATTACCATGCTGTAATTTGTTGTTTTAACGCAAATACTAGATGAGTTTAGAAATAACGATATTATATAATTATGCCTAGACAGAGGGTGACAGTTGAACAATGACGTCATTGTTTAAGTGCCCGTGTTTGTCGGGCGAGTAGCAGAGCGCGTACTAACTTGAACTCGAGTTTGACTTTGACGCTGTCCCAGCCGAAGAAGGGCGCGGCGTAGGTGACGGCCCACTGCGGCACGCGCCCCCCGCAGTCGTAGTAGGGCTGCGTCCAGTGCCCGTGGCGCAGCGCCGCCGCCCGGTACCAGTGCGGGAAGCGCTCGTAGTGCTTGAGGTACTTGCCGGCCTCCGAGTCGCGGATGTTCATCTTGAGGAAGTATTGCTCCAGGCTGTCGAAGTTGCTCGACCAGCGCTGCTTCAGGAACTGGAACCAGGGCTTGTTCGTGTACACTTCCTCTGTGTACGCGAACACAAGGGAAAGTTAATACATGTTTTCTTTTTAAAGTACAACTTAAGCATTGCTATTCGAAACCCAATCAAATGAAATAATACTTGAGCTAGCTTTAGTTTGAAAATATCGTCTACCGAATGTTCATTACGCTTCTTTAACATCGTGCGTGCGTCTTCATTTTTTTTTTTGGCTCCAACACGGTTTGTGCATTAGCCAGCGTCAAGTAACAAGATTTTTATAATTTCGGCGTTTTAATTATTTACAGTTTATGAATGTGGCGGTAGCCATCAAAGAACACAAGATATTTGACAGATGCCTGAATCTCGCTTACGACATTTTCAAGATAAAGTGCATATATACAAGTTCCGAACAACAACATTCGGACCGTCGGTCTACCGAGCAATATCACCCGCTCGGTGGAAGATCTTCCCTGCGTCAATTAACCTTCCCAAAATGAATAATAAAGAACGAAGGAAACTTAAGCAATTGGCATGAAATTAAATTAGATGACACGTTAAGGTATGGTATAATCTCAGTAAAATGGTGGTCATTTACTGAGATTTTTTCAGTGACTTTTTGGAGGATCCCGAGAAGTTACGTCCAGCGGCTTTGTTTCATTTTCCCAGATTTGTGCACTTTCACAGATATTGAACAGTTAATAAGCCATCGTTATTACATTCAAACCTGAAGAAACACTAAATAGACAAAATAAAACAAATCACACAACTTCACTCCTCGCGTTCCCGCTAAAAAGCCTTTATCTATATATAGGTTTATTTACAGTTGGTAGCGTAGTCGTAGAGATGGGGACACAAATGAGAGACCTGTGGAGTTGAGTCGCGCCAGGTCCTCGAGACGGAACTTCCTCACGTTGAGCTCGGTCTTGTAGGCGAAGGGCGCGAAGTACGTGCGGTTCGGGAACTTCTCCCGGTCCCAGTACGTGCCTGCAACCACCACCGGCTCAGATTAACCATCATTACAAAAATTTACATTATGAAGTCGTCGTGGCCTACAGGATAAGACGTCCGGTGCATTCGTATGTAGCGATGCACCGGTGTTCGAATCCCGCAGGCGGGTACCAATTTTTCTAATGAAATACGTACTTGACCAATATTCACGACTGACTTTCACGATGAAGGAATAGCATCGTGTAATAAAAATCAAAACCTACGAAATTATAATTTGCGTAATTACTGGTGGTAGGACCTCTTGAGACTCCGTACGGATAGGTACCTGCCTGTTTCTGCCGTGAAGCAGTAATGCTTTTCGGTTTGAAGGGTGAGGCCGCCGTTGTAATTATACTTGAGACCATAGAACTTATATCTCGAGGTGGATGGCGCATTTACGTTGTAGATGTCTATGGGCTCCAGTAATCACTTAACATCAGGTGGGCTGTGAGCTCGTCCACCCATCTAAGCAATAAATAAATAAATAAAACATGAACCATAATTAGGAAAATTTATATTAATTTCATTGAGACTTCATGAGTTCCGTAATAGCATGCACGTCCCGGAGAGCCGCCATGCACGTCTCAAGGTCGACAACACTTACGCTATGCGGTCCATGGACTCCACCTACCACCGCGTGCTCGCACCACTAAAACTCAACACAGAACTCACCGGCGGACCAGATCTTGGAGTCTCCGAGCACGATGGCCAGGGTCTCGCCTATCATCTGGTCTTCGGTCAGGGGTTTGTCGGCGACTCGGTTCCCGCTGAACACTTCTTGTGGATCCGACACCTGCAAGCAACGAGAACAGTATGTCAAGCACGAAAATCTATAGAATTCATAACGAAAACGAATCATTGTGTAGAGCGTGGACTGTAATTTATACTGGACGCTTCAATAATTTATACTTAATATTATAAAGAAGAAAGATTTGTTTGTTTGTTTGTATTGAATAGGCTCCGAAACTACTGAACCGATTTGAGAAATTATTTCACTGTTTGGAAGCTACGCTATTCCCGAGTGACATAGGACATCTTTTTTGAAGAAATTAGGGATCTTTACTAAACCTCCAATAATGTAACCCAAGGTTTAAAAAAAATACCTAAAATATTATTTACATCGCGTGCCCTGCGAAAACTATTGATAATGAATAAAATAATGTACTACGACTTTTATTATTTACAAAAAGTATCACGATAGCATATGTCTAACTATTATAGTTATGCCGCAATAAGTGTTCTTTTATTTAAAAAAATAAAACAACGTCAAATATGGTTGAAGTTTTTGTTAAAGACCCGAGCGGACCCGGAGCGGGCCGCTAGTTAGATATATTCAGAGAGAAGGTCATTTTTATTTTATTTTAATGTAGTTACAACACGTGCGACCTGAATTTTTGATTGACTTACAATGAATGTTTTGCCACAATTATTATTCTGTTTCAAAATTCAAAAAAACAGTCATACAAACTTCGGTTCGGTTCCGGTTTGAAGGGTGGGGCAGCCGTTGTAACTATACTTGAGACCTTAGAACTTATATCTCAAAGTGGGTGGCGCATTTACGTCGTAGATGTATATAGGCTCCAGTAACCACTTAACACCAGATGGGCTGTGAGCTCGTCCACCCATCTAAACAATAAAAAAAAAGAGAGAGGCGACATCTAGTGGCCGGCGGCTACCTGCAAGAACGCGCTGATGAAGTTGGCCAGCCTCAGGGCCATCTTGGCTTGGTTCTCCAGCTGCTTCTCGACTCCGAACGCCAAGTCACCGTTCAGGACCAGGTCGCTGGGGTTGTACCTGAATTATTCATTTAATTAGACGAAGGCTTGCTGACAAGAGCTATAAGGTTAAAGACACGATTGTAAATGAATATGCAATTTCAAAAAGGGCACATCTCTAAAAATGTAAAATGTTCAGGAAATGAAAAAAAAACTGATTATTTTCTAAAGCAGTGTAAAATTTAAAATATTAACTTTTGATATATATTTTAGTGTTAGTTAGCAATTGAAAATTACTGGAATTATTATAAAATGGGTGTAGGTAAGCCTCAAAACTACATGTATATGAAAAAACGTATTTGACAAAATATGTGACATGTGCCCTTTTCGAAATTGCATATTCAATTTTAAATTTGGCTAAACGAAAAAATGATGTCAGGAGATAAACGTCTATTTTTTTACGCCAATTGTAATTTTGCGGGTTTCATTTTTATTACACGATGTTACTCCTTCACCGTGGAAGTCAATCGTGAACATTTGTTGAGTACGTATTTCATTAGAAAAATTGGTACCCGCCTGCGGGATTCGAACACCGGTGCATCGCTACATACGAATGCACCGTACGTCTTTATCCTTTAGGCCACGACGACTTCAGTGTAGGCTAAGCTAGGCTGTGATAGAATGAGATATCATATTTCTGAAGCTTTCATTTTACGTTATGTAATGGAATACAATGGTGAAGAAAATTCTTATATACAGGGTGCTTCACAAAAGGTATATCAAACTTGTAAATAGTGTTCTATTCGATTAATAGATTAATTGATATGATAGGAAAAAAGCTGCCAAATAAATAGTTTCGGAATAAATAAGTACTTGAACGTAATTAATAAATAATAAGGCTAGTCACAAATCAAAAGATGCGAATTTGTATTTTTTGTGTTGTAAGCTTGTCCGAATCTGCTGATAGGTTACTCTTTGATCAGTCTCTATCATACACCGCACAACACTGATGTTATCTTCAGTCTTCGCCGTAGAAGGTCGTCCTTCACGGAGAGCATCGTGGAGATTGGTGCGACCACGTTTAAGCTCATTAAACCAGTTATAAACAGTGGCCCGAGAAGGGGCTTCATCGTGAAAGGCCAATTGAAGTCTGTCATAACATTCTTGTTGACTTAAATGGCACCGAAAGTCATAAAAAATCATAGTACGAAAATTTTCTCGCGTTAAATTCATACTGGCGTGACACAGATAAATTTCAATTTCCCGCCAAATCGTAAAACTAATGACAAATGAATGAAATTAGTACTCAATAATATTAGCAAAATTTAATTCTTTAAAAGTGGCCCGTTTTAAACAACTATCAGTGTCGCCCTCGTATCGATCCCCTTCGCGAGAGCAGTGTGGACTGACCGGGAGCAGTTGTCCGGGCGCACGCCGCGGATGAAGTTCAGCATCTCGTAGACGTTGGGTCGCGGCGCGTGCAGCGCGGCGGGCCCGGTGGCCGCCTGCACGTACTCGTGGTAGCGGTCCCGGTACACCGCGCGCAGGAACGCCGGCGCCTTCTCCAGCTCCGACGGCAGGCCCTGGATCCCTGGGGACGCACGACGCCACATTAACGCTCACCTTTTTTTTTTTTTTTTATTGCTTTGCCGGGTGCACGAGCTCACAGTCCACCTGGTATTAAGTGGTCACTGGAGCCCATAGACATCTACAACGTAAATGCGCCACCCACCTTGAGATATAAGTTCTAAGGTCTCAGTAGTTATAACGACTGCCCCACCCTTCAAACCGAAACGCATTGCTGCTTCACGGCAGAAATAGGCAGAGTAGTGGTACCTACCCGCGCGGACTCACAAGAGGTCCTACCACCTAGGCCTTGCTAGACTTTTTGGCGGGAACCCGAGAAGTGAAGTTGTGTGATTTATTTTATTTTGTCTAATTAGTGTTTCTTCAGGTTTAAATTTGTAATAACGGTGGTTTATTAACTATTTAATATCTGTGAAAGTGCACAAATGTGGGAAAATGAAACAAAACCGTTGGATGTAACTTCTCGGGATCCTCCAAAAAGTCCACTGAAAAAATCTCAGTAAATTTACTACTATTTTACTGATATTATATTTCGTCCCATATCATCTCATCTCATTTCATTTAATTTCATTCCAGTTGATTAATTGTCTCAAATTAATCATCTTCATTTCATTTCACTCCATATTATCATTTTTCATAAAAATATGAATGTAAATTAAAATAGGACATGACTTAGTCTTAGTTACCAGGTCATAAAATCACTTAAAAAAATAGGCCTTGCTGATCTAGATTGTGTATGTACTACACGGGTAGTCTTCAGGCAGTGCTCAGGTTTTGATGTCTATGGACTCCAGTAATCGCTTCAGGTCATTCATAAAATCTATAAATAAAATAAATATTCGTTGTTTTCAGTTTAAGTCAAAATAAGTAGGTAAAATAAGCTATTTCTTTATCAGATTTAAGAGTTATCCGTTTAAAACCAAACAAATATATTATTTTCCATACATATAAATGCAAAAATAAGTATATTTAGTAATTTTTTTATATCTAACTACTCTACCGCTCTTCATGAACACATCTGCACATGCACATGCACACACCTCATCAAGGATATAGAAAAGGACTTACAACACTTTTTATCCAGTTAAATTTTCTCCAAAGGAATATAATTTATTATGTACATCAATCCAAGTTAAGCAGCGAGTGAATCTTATATAAGTTAAGACTCACATCCAATCTTGGAGCAGTCGAAGTTGTTGTAGTACTGGTCGGAGGTGGCCCGCTCGATGATCTCCCCCAGGTAGGGGCGGCGCACGATGCTGGGCAGCCGGTACCCGGGCCGGCAGCGACACTGGTAGCCGCCGCGACGGAAGCCCCACCCGTCCAACGGCTCGCACTACGCGAACAACAATTCAATATATCCAATATACTCATAATATTGTTACGCCGGTAAGAGCAACTCCATCTATCGCAGAATCGCAGAAACGAATATTAAAAGGACCGAGAACGCTTGAGAAGCACAACGCAGCGAAACTACTCGACTTGTCAGGAATGTTCTTGATAATTCTAGGGTTGTCGTCTCGACTATAAAATTTTGCAGGGATGATACGAAGGCCGTTAGTAATCGGATCTACTCGAAGCGAAACACCGAACGGATCACTTGAAGCGAAGTGGAAGAAGTAAATTTCGAAGTGTAATTCACTTCTTCCACAGTGAGTGTTCTAAGTTAAATACAGTTTTAAGTTGTAACAATGTGATACCTTTTGATTTGCTTTACAAAATCACCGGTACATAACATCTTACATACTTTAGCGCTATTTTCATACTTCAGGGGTAAAATTCCGAACAATTATCCATTAATACTAGTAGAATATTTCAGCGTTTTTTTTAAATTAAATACGAAAATGACTGATGTCATTTTTTGGATTTAAAATTAATTTTCGAAATTATTACTTACCTGTTTTATTTCTAAACGGGAACAAAATGGTCGTGGTAATTGTTTTTTTTTTTTTTTTTTAACTGATCTGACAGTTATGAGAGACCATTTTAGCGTAACCGGGCGAGTAGGTGAGCTCACGGGGCTCAAACCTGATGTTGTTGCTAACACTGGCCCTAGCAAGAGCTATGCTTCGCAAAATCTACCACCGGATCGGAAACGCGATCCACTGAGAAGATCGGGCGAGAAACTCATTAGGCTGTTGCCGCCTCGAGGCCCAAACTTCGAATCTCACCGACAATAAATGCAAAACGTTGCTGCCAATAAGAAGTTGTCTTTTGCCTGCAATATCAAGGGCACCGCCAGGCCACAGCCTACCACTCACACCTACTGTCCACAAACCTCGTTTGAAGAAAAATGGATGGATGGTCTGTGTCTGTGGGTTAATTTACTCGCCGAGCCCTTCGTCGCAGGCGACGGGTTTGACGAGAACGATGACCGATCGTGGTCATGACCGCCGTCTCACCTCTGTTGTTTCTTTGCATCGAGCCGTCGATGCGAACTTGTTCGGTCGGTCGTTGCCCGGACTCGGAGGACACTGGTTTATGTCGATCCTCTCATAATCCATTTCCATCACCACGGCAGCCGTGTAACTGTTTAAGAGTAGCATTATTAGCATCTTCCAAGGATTTTTTATAGAAAATATCGTTTGTTTATTTGTTTACAAAGATTCGGATCCTAATCCATTGTGTTTGTTGACTCGGGTGGCCATAACAGTTTTCATTTGTAACAAGTGCGTGCTTTATTTGACTGTATAACGTCTGAAGGCACACGCAAAACATGCTTGTAATGGTGATTTGCCCCTGATGCAGATGAACATATGCTACACAGGGAGCAAATAGGTAGGTTTTCGGTAGACAGTGGCTTGGCTCTGCTCCTGGAATTGTTGAAGTCCATGGGCGACAGTAACCACTTACCATCAGGTGGGCCGTATGCACGTCTGACTACAAGGGCAATAAAAAAAATACCAAGCTAAGCTGCTGCCAACCGCTTAGTACTATTTTCAAACCTTTCCTTTCAAAAACATGTGAAAATAATCAGGAAATACTGAGGCTAGAGTCATGAGGGAGAGAGAGAGGTAATGGCAAAAATATCTCTGAAAGCAATCTATGGAAAGAACAGAGTTAGACAGTAGTGATGAACTCTGCCGCGGTTGAGGGTGGTAACATAGAAAGGAAATGACAGAATCATCTCAATTTTATGGACTTCTATTGACACAGTACCTTTACAAGGGCCAGCTGATTAAATAAAAAATACAGATCTATTTTATTACTAACCGAAAACTACAATTTAGATTTTAATTTATTTTAAATTTAGATTTTACCATTCAAATAGCATACATATTTCTACAAGTCTAGTTATTATTTAAGAATGTCAAATTACTGGCTGGGAACATCATCTTATTCATTTTACCACGTAATGTACAGTATGTCTCATAAAAAATCTTATAAAACATTTAATTAATGACTGAAAGAGCATTTCAGTAGGATCATTATTAACACCAAGAAATGTTTAGACTATCCATGTCACAACATGTGATTGGTAGTTGATCGGTATCAAATGTACATAATCTAAGTATCATGTTGACTAATGTTATGAAACTTCAAACATTATGTAGAAGAATAGCATACATTAAAGACCTAATGATGAATATCCAGTTTCAACTTTTCATACTGTAGTTGGCTGTTGTAATCTATATCTTATGTAATAATGAAACCCGGTCACATTCCCCTGTACAAGAAATTGCAAGAAAAACATTAAATTCTTGAAATTTTAATTTAAATGACAGAATACACCTTGAGGTACCAACAACAGCTGTACTATGATACATCATAATCAGCTGAATGGTTTAAATATGCATATAAGAGAAACAAATATTTATATATATATATAGATACACTTGTAAGTGTGTTTGCTACTCAATTACCAGATAACGGCTGAACCAATTATTGTAAATAAGAAATAATAAGTTTGGGTGTGGTATTTTTTTTTTTTTAATGTACTTACAGCCATTATTTTAATTAATGTATTTGGAGGTAGTATTCTCTTTATAAAATATTTTTAGGCCAGATACAGTATCAACTTTGTACATACTTGTGATGAGCACTCACTCAACATACACAATTTTTGTTCTTGAAACCTGGGATCTCATGAATCTCATCAAGTTTGGTGCGGTATTCATTATTTCTAAACATGGTAATAATAACTCACGTGGGATATTCAATATGTCTGAATTGCGTGTGTCGAGGGTATATATCAGCAACAGGCGAAACCGCACCCACTAACCACTTGCTCAGCCGACCGCAATCAAAGTATGGACGGGTCCAGTTCACTGGACCAGGAGTCTGTGAAAGGAGGATTATACTTTGAGGAGTGGAGTTTGACAAATCAAAATATTGACTATGATGTAATTAGTTATACTATACTTAAATTAAAATATGGGGGTAATGATAGTATGAGATTAACTTAGTTTTAAATAACAAATTATAGGCAATTTCTGGCAAAACCTATGCTACGGTTTAAAGCATTTGATAGCATTGACTCTAATCTACTGAACTTATACTTTTAGGTAGGCATCAATATTAATATGCAGTTGAGATTAAAGATTGAAAAATTGTAAAAATAAAGTAAAAATTACTAATTAACTGGTACACTTAGAAAGTTTGTACTTGGAACATTTACTTTAATAAGTGCCAATCACAAAAGATCCTATTTTATTCAATTTTGTCAGCCCACAGACGTCCACTGCTAGACATAGGCCTCCTCTAAGCCTCTCCACAAAGATTGGTTCTGAGCTGTCTGCATCCACCAGGTCCCTGCAAACCTCAATAGGTCATTGGTCCATCTTTAGTATTAAAAAGAATAAATCACTGAAATTACAACAAACCTCATCATTCCCTGGTGGACCATGAAATGTGAATGTTTCGTTTGTATTGTTAGCATATCTGATCTCTACTTGATATGTAGTCTTAGTATCATGACGCCTTTCCACTCTGTCAGGTAGCCACACCTTATACCACTCATTAGTCCTATAGAATTCTGACGTATAGTCTTTCGATAAGCTATCTGGTTCGAAAGCACCTAAATCTTCAATTATAAAAGTGTTCATAGTAGATATTTTTTGTAAGTGTACAGGATCGTTAAAATCATCAGCTCGGAATGCTCTGGGAGCAAAACGCGGCAGGGTCTTGTTAAAGAACCCTCTGTACGACGAGGTATACGACATATTTGGGGAAAAATATATTGCACTAGCGTTTATGTAGGGATTGGCAGCCACATCGGCAACGGCCGAAAGGAAATAATACATCATACCAGGATCGTAGGTATCATTGATGGCGGGTCTAATAAATCTGGTTTGGAGAACGAAACTCCAGAAAAAAGCTCTATTCATGGCCATATTGTGCAAATGCAGCATCGCGGTACGGTTTGGGAATACCGGGTTGATGTTGATCTCTTTCACGTCGGGATGGTGAGAAACAGAATCTTCGGAGAGGTACAAGTCATCGAGGTGACTAATATAACAATTTTCGCGATTAATCTTGTCCATCTTCCCTCGGACTTCGTCAAAAGCATCGCGTATTTGCCATTCGTACTGACCGGCCACACCCCACAACAATGCACAAAGCGATATTGCTAACAAACTGCAGTTTATTTTCTCCATTTTCTCTTAAACTATATGCTTCTTTTGTAGAATTATAAATTCAATGCAATAACAAACACATTTTAATACATAAACGCTTCTGCTTTCAGCAGGTAATAATCCAATGCAGTGACCAATTTTACTGCTTTCGCCGCAAACCCAACGAACATTTTGTTTGGTTTTGTTGTCATTTCATTATTTCTTTGACCGAAGTGAACAGGTACAAGAACATCGCCCATAATGCCAAATTGCTTATAGTTTTCAAGCAAAAAGTTTCAAGAAAAAATAACATGCAACCTTACACTTTTTATTTAATTTTTCATTTTATTTTATTTTATATTCGTGAATAAATATTAGACGTGCGTATTCCCTTAGAACTGTTTGGTGTCTGACTGTGTTTTATTATTTTTTGTATTTATTATTTTGTCTATTTAGTGTTTCTTCAAGTTTAAATGGGTAATAACGGTGGCTTATTAACTGTTTAGTATCTGTGAAAGTGCACAAATGTAGGAAAATATGCTCCATTTAGTAGGATCCTCCAAAAAAATCCACTGAAAGAGTCTCAGTAAATGACCATCATTTTACTGAGATTATATTTCATCCCATATCATATCATATCATATCATATCATATCATCTCATCTGATCTCAATTTTATTTCATGCCATTTTTCATATTAATCAACTTCATTTCATTTCATTAAATCATATTTCATAAAAAAAGTTATAAAAGATTAGACTGTATGGTGTGATATCCTTGCCTTTCCATTTGGAAAAATAAAACTACTACTACATTATGGTTAACCTGAAAAACTAAACAAATTATTATAATAATTATTAAAATTTAAAAAGTACACAACATTGGTTCCATAGAATATACACAAAACAAAATTAAAACTATAGATAAATCTGAAATCATATAAATAAAATCTGCTTAACCATGGCTGGGACTATTTTCCGTACGTTTAGCTTTATCTATTATTTAAGTGAATGTTGAGATGTTTTGGGTAAAAAAACATTTCTTTTTCAGGTTTGCTTTTGACCAATACCACTTCAGCCCACAAAAATATTACAACTATTGTAAGTCCCAACATAACCAAGTAACCTTTTATTTTATTTAATCAATAAATAAATTAATGACTATAGGGCTGCTTAGATTCTCTGGCTAGACGTTTTTGTAGGGCCTTTTTTGTAATTAGAAGGTTTGTGATAAAGTTCAGCAAAAACATTTTTATTTATTACATAGATAGGTGGACGAGCTCACAGCCCACCTGGTGTTAAGTGGTTACTGGAGCCATAGACATCTACAATGTAAATGCGCTACCCACCTTGAGATATAAGTTCTAAGGTCTAAAGAATAGTTACAACGGCTGCCCCACCCTTCAAACTAAAAGGCATTACTGCTTTACGGCAGAAATAGGCAGGGTCACCACTGTACCTACCTGTGCGGACTCATAAGAGGTCCTACTTCCAATAAAAACTTACTGATAGCTATGTGATACCTACTATTGCTCGCTCTTTCGGTGTGCTCCCCACTGAGACCTATGCATGCTTATGGCTGATGATCTACCACAAATTTGACTTATAATATGTATAAGCCCATTACATGACCTCCAAGTTGAAATTAATGATTATATTCCCCTATTGTAGTGAGCTAATGTCCCAAAGATTTATGTCTTACTTTGTCCTTGATTGACAACAGACTCAATAAACCACTCAATAAAACAAAAAGTTATGGATCAGTGTGAGGCACTCAAAATCAAACTGATTTTTATTCAAATAGACCTTTACTTTTAAATTGTCTCATAACTTTAATACAGATTTAAAATGATGTTTCACTGTCAGAAATAATTTCAAAAAACTGTGTGCATTCTGTCACATTGCATAATAAATTATATAATTTTTAGAGATCCATAAACACAGGAACAATATCCTATGCAGCCAGGAAAGGTACAAGAGCTAAGGCACGTGCAAAAAAAATTCAAGTTGAAGTCACAAAAGTTGGTTTCATTCCGCACAATCAAAGAGGGAGAAAGTGAGTTTCTAATTTAACTGCAAAGCAACTGTGAACATAGATAGGTAATGTTAATACAATATAAAGCTGCCAACCATTGGTTAATATATAGTTTATTATTATTAACATTATATATATATTAATATTATTATTATTAAAAAAACAAACTTGCTTGCCAGCAGCCATTTATGTCACATTTACAATATTCTAGATCGCTCCTGCAGTTCATATTCAACTCTTTATTAAATGCCATTGGATGGATTAAATTATATTAAAACTAAAGTCTGGACTAGTAATATCTTGAAACATCACTAAAAGTTAACCATGGGCAGCTCGAGCTTTATATTTAACAAATCACACTGATGATCTAAACATTAACTTGACATTTAAATACTTTTAATTATTTGTCCTCACACTGACATATAGAGACAAATAGAGAAAAGATGAAAGAGAGCTATGAACAGAAAACAGCAAAATCAGCTGCTATAAATTCATTCATTCAAAATATATTCATGTGTATAATAGTATCATAATAAAATTTTAGGGTAGTTAAAACAGTGGTGAACAAGCATTTCAGCGATGAGCACAAAGCAATACCCATCGACGATGTGTATCCTATGAAGTATTACAAATGGGTGGTCTACACGGCTGAGGATGCAGTCAAAGCCCACCAGGAGACCCACCACCCGACCATGTTTAATGCACCTGATGCCTTCATCTTTGCAAAAATTGAATTTAACATGACTGGTATAAAGCAGGTACTGTGTTGAGTTCTTTTGTTCGAAACAGTAATGATAGTAGCAATTATTAGATGATTATATTAGGGCTGTAGAATATTAAAGCTAGAATATGTTTCTATGCGAACCCAATGTTTGTGAACACATGACACATATTTAAATCAAAATAATGACATCCTGTCACTTACGTAGGGGATGGAAATACACCAGATTTATTTTATTGCTCTTGTAGGCAGACGAGCATACGACCCACCTGATGTGTGGTTACCATCATTTAATGCCGGGGCAGAGCCAAGCTGCTGGTTACTGTATTGACAATATCAAATGTGGCATATTTTGATTGAGAAGAGTAGATTTTAAATAACATTTACTCACGCAAGACAAAAGCAGCTGCAAGTAGTGAAACATCAAAAAAATCCTATTTATATTTACGAAATTATTTGAAATATGTAATTTTTTTCATAGACTCGATTCATGGATAGTTTCACTCGTTTGTCCTTGCTGCCTCATCCTTTCCCAAGAGAAGAAGAGCGCACTATTCTTGCATTCTGTAAAGGAGCAGAGTTAATCAAAGAATTACAAGATGCAGGTGCTACAGTGGCTGGAGGCACAGATATTATTAAGAAGATACAGGTTTGTTATATCCATAATAAGTTAAGTTTGTATGATAAAAAATGATGTTGTAGATTTTTTGTTCACCTTATTTGAAGAAAGACATGTCATAGCGCTCGGGAAACACCATGGAGGGGAGCTCATTCCAAAGCCAGATGTTACGTGGCAAAAAGATATCTAGAAATGCACTGTGGATGACCGCAGTGGCTCCAAGTAGTATGGATGAACTCTACTCCGGTGGCGGGCGGTGCGATGGTAAAAACGAGATGCCGGTATCATCCCAAACAATTCCTCAGAGCACTCCCCATGGAACATTCGGTACAAAATACAGAGAGAACTGAAGTCCCTCTGCAGACCCCGAGTTTTCAATAGCTTATTGATAAACACAGCTTGACACAAAATTGCATGTTAGTGAATACGGTAAGAATTATTTAAGTGAACCAAGTATTTGTTTCCAGGATGGTCAGATCAAATTATTTGAATATGATTACGTTGTAGCCCATCCAAACATATTGACGGATTTAGTGCCAATCCGTGGTCTCATGAAGAAGCGGTTCCCTAACGTGAGGTCTGGAACCCTGGACCCTAATCTGAAGGAGTTGGTGAAAAAGTTTGCTGGAGGTATCCAATATAAAGTAATAAAAGACGAAGCACAACCGAGTTTTGGATCTGTAGAAGTACCAGTTGGCCGGGTAAGGTTTAGCTGTGGAAATTAAAGGAGTATGACTAATGAGCTTAAACAAATTTAATATGTATTTATTTTGAGTTCATCTTAAACTAATACCCCTATTTGTGTGTTAACTAGTTTAGTGCAGTTTATGAGGGAACTACTCATATCTTGTGACTTATCCTCGTTGAATTATATTATTGTATTTTTAATAATGTAGTATCTTTGTCTGTTATCTTATTCTTTAATAATGTATTATTGTATGCAATAAAATAGCATTTTTCTTCTTCTTCTGGTCGTTCCCTCAATGCTGAGGATCGTGACTGTATGTCCATCTTCTCCACTCGGTCCGGTTCTGCGCCATATGTACCGCTCCCCATATCTGGCCTCCAGTCACATGAAGTCGTCGTGGCCTAACGGATAAGACGTCCGATGCATTCGTGTTGAGCGATGCACCGGTGTTCGAATCTCAGGCGGGTACCAATTTTTCTAATGAAATACGTACTCAACAAATGTTCACGATTGACTTCCACAGTGAAGGAATAACATCGTGTAATAAAAATGAAACCCGCAAAATTATAATTTGCGTAATTACTGGTGGTAGGACCTCTTGTGAGTCCGCGCGGGTAGGTACCACCACCCTGCCTACTTCTGCCGTGAAGCATTAATGCGTTTCGGTTTGAGGGGTGGGGCAGCCGTTGTAACTATACTTGAGACCTTAGAACTTATGAGCTCGTCCACTCATCTAGCAGTAAAAAAAAAAACACCTCCTTGAGTTGGTCCACCCATCTAGCTGGCGCTCTTCCTCTAGTGCGCTTCTCCTCCATTTGTCCAAGAATGATGAGTTTCTCCAGGCCGTGCAATGGGGATCGCATTATGTGCCCAAAGAAAAATAAAATAATAATAAAAATAGCATATAAGGTACTTAATCTTCGTTTCACAGTGTATAGTCAGTGCATTTTCAAACAATTTCAGTTAAATATGGAACCAAAGCAAGTGGCTGAAAATATTGGAAAATTGCTAAAAGACGTGCAGGCTGTCCGCCCCAAGAGAGATGGGCTCTTCGTAACAAGGTAATTAATTACTAATAATTAAATTAGATATAAAAGAAATATTTGATGTATTTGATGTGAGGGCAGAAATTGATCTGTTTAGTATACATTAACTACACTAAACAGGAAAGTTAAGAGTGAATTTTTATTTATAAAAGAATATTGTATGAAAATTTAGTGTCTAAGACCAAATTAAAATGAAATTAATGTAAATCTTGATACGTCACTGATTATGGTCGAACGATGATAATTACGTTAATACTAGTAATAATAAATTACGGAACCTTCAAAATTATACACCTCTATGGCACAGTGGCGCCATCCTGCTTTAGACAGTAATCAAAATTGTTCAGTAGTAATTAGTCAACGCAAAAATTTAAAACAATTAATTACTTACAGATGCCTGTTGGTAAGTCCTCCATCTACGGAGCAATTAATGATTGATCCGTTCGTGTTCGTAGATAGAACACTGTCGAAAGAGGTCCAAGATGATAGCGATGACGAAGACGAGCCCGTGGCGGCCACAGCGTAATGCTATTATTAGTCTAGTCTGTAGATATGTAGATTCTGTGTAAAATATAATGCTATTTGTAATTTTCGTTTTATTGCAAAATACGATTATGCTGTAGGGTTGACACGTCATTTCGGATCCTCTCGATCCACTAACGGTGCTTTTAGCTACCTCAAGCGCCGGTCATCGTTCTCGTCGAACCCGTCGCTTGCGACGAAGGGCTCTGCGAGTAAATTAGCCCATAGACACAGCCCACTGAGTTTCTCGCCGGATCTTCTCAGTGGGTCGCGTTTCCGATCCGACGGTAGATTTGCGAAGCACTACTCTTGCACAGTAGCGGATTAAAGGTCCAGAGCGCCCTGGGCAACATTTTATCGGCGCCCCTGTACCGGCCATAAATGGCCATCATAATACCATAAATTTTAACTAGGTAGTTGTTTTAGCAATTTCGATGATGTTGTATCATCATACCCTAGACTTTAGTAGACCAGGACATTTAGTTCAGGCATTTAGTTCTTAATCGTCGATATGTTATTTTCTTTATTTATTTAAAAATTCTGAGCCCGCGCGCTCCTTGTAACTACACGCCCCTAGTGTGGCAGGCACGTGCCTAGTTTGCCTTACGGATAATCCGCCTCTGCTCTTGCTAGGGTTAGTGTTAGCAATGACGTTAGGTTTGAGCCCCGTGAGCTCACCTACTAGTATAGGCTACGCTGAAATGGTAACTCAAGACCATTAGCTTAGGAAAAAAAGGCGCTTGAGGAGCCTAAAAGCACAGATGATTTGGGCGACGGCGGCTTTGTCTTGCCCCGTCGCCGGGGCCTGATAATTTTAATTAGCGGCGGCCACGATAAGAGGGTTATCGTGTCGCGTCGCTTTGCCGAAGTAGCTTTTTGACGCTACTTTATTATATATTGGTATCGTTTCGATTGTATAACCGGGAGAGAATTATGTGCAAACGAGCCGCGTGAGCGACCACTACACTTACATAGGTCATGACGGAACGTATATAAGTCTTGTAGAGAGTCATCTTGTTACGTAGAGATAATTAAGTTCGCTTGTAGATCATGGGATAAGCAGATTCGAACGAATAGGAACGCGACTCGGTCGCGTATTGACTTAATGTGGGGATCGAGTGTCATCGCTCTGTCGGGGGTGACGCCTAAGTAATAGGGGTATGAAATTTCTATTTTAATAGTTACTTCGAACTGACATAGAACCTTCATGGTTCGAGATTTTTGAGTGAATCTTTTTTCAAATGGTGGTATGAGGTTCTTCTTTTAAAAATATGCAACATTCGATTAAGTATAGATTTTCAGTCGTTTTTTTATTCAGCTTAGATCAGAAAGATGGATATTTCGAAAATTCGAGTGATTTTTTAATACGACGCGGAACTAACGCTGCTTACGCTGCAGAAACAGCTCGCAATATCAATGTTGCGCTTGGAGAGGGAACTGCTAATCAACGCATCGTGCGATTTTTGTTTAAAAGATTTCGTGATGGAAATTTTGATTTGAAGAACGAACCACGTGGAAGACCGCTCACACATGTGAATAACAATGAATCGAAAGAGATGGTGCCAAATGAAGCCAAACTACCCAGGAATTAGCGGCATGGTTTAGCGTTACCTTATCAACAATATTGACTCATTTGCGTCAAATCAATAATATATAAAATATGAAAAGTGGGTGCCTCATGATTTTACTGATCTGCAGAAAGAAACGTATGTTGAAACTTGTGTTACCCTGTTGAATCGTTACAGAAATAAAGGAATATTATATAACTGTTTGGTGGTCTCAGCAGGATGTTATTCACTATAACTTTCTCTGATCTGGTCAAGCAATAACGGCGGATGTTTACTGTGCCGAACTCCAGCAAAACTTGCAGTGAAACATCCCTGACTCATGAATTGATCTTCACTATTATTGCCCCATGATAACGCGAGACCTCATACAGCACAAGAAACCGTTTTAACTCTACATGCAATTAAAAACCATTCGTCACCCTCCATATTCGCCAGACCTTGCTCCAACGGACTACCATTTTTATTGTGATTTGGACAATTTTCTACGTGATAAAAAGTTTTCTATCCAGGAGGTAGTACAAAATGCTTTCACACAGTTTGTAGAATCTAGATCAGCAGAGTTATATCGCAATGGCATAAATGACCTTCCTATTATGGCAGCAATGTATTGATAATAATGATAGATATTTTGACTAAACATATATTATGTTATATGAAAAAAAAAAACAAATTTCAAATTTTCAGTTCAAATCGGCAATTTCATACTTTAACCCCTAATACTTAGCCTTCAAAGTCTACGGTACTTAAGGGCTGGCCAAAAAATTTAATCGCGAGAATGGAGTTAATTAGCACGCCTTAAGTATGCGTGACTAGATATTAGCAGTGGTGTCGGGAGGGCAAAAAAAAAAACTGTCTTCGTCCACGGGTCTACGGTCAACGGTTTGCATTCCAGGACAATGTTCGTGTTCGGTATTCATGTGTATGTGATATTGAATGAACAAATAAAAAAAATTGCAAACGATACCATTACAGAGTACTTATTACATCCTTTGGCTTTACTAATGCCGGCCACTCACATGCGGGCAAATATTCGTACATTGTACGAATGTTTGCGCGCATGTGAAGGGCCGTCAAACATTCATTCGCAAACTTAGCAGCTGTGCAAATGGGTTCGCATACTCAATTTGCGAACCCGTTTGCGCTTCCTCCCACACTTGTTTACGAATGTCTCACGAATTTCTCCTCCTTTTTAATTCGTTAATAGAACATTGAAGAGAAAAAGAGTTTTGAATTCTTTCCCAGACATCATTAACAGACATGCTGTTTTTATGGGATTCCTTTTTATGAAGATACGCTACACAGTAGCACGAACTATGAAAATGGCGATACGTCCGTTACCTTCGCAATCGTCAGCGCAACTGGGCAAGCGAATGTGTGGGAGACTACGCGAAGGTTCGAGGTTCGCGCGCTTTGATGTCTGTTAAAAAACCGACACAGCTTGGAAAACCACGAATGCAGCGAAAACTTTGAATAATTATTTGCAAATATCGTCCTACACTTGCGGGTTTGCGTATTCGTGCGCATGTGAGTGACCGGTGTTAGTTATGCACTCGAAAAACATACCAGATAGACCAAGATAGGCATGTATTTTTTTTATTGCTTAGATATATGGACGAGCTCACAGCTCACATGGTGTTAAGTGGTTACTGGAGCCCATAGACATCTACAACGTAAATGCGCCATCCACCTTGAGATATAAGTTCTAAGGTCTCAGTATAGTTACAACGGCTGCCCCACCCTTCAAACCGAAACGCATTACTGTTTCCCGGCAGAAATAAACAGGGTGGTGGTACCTACCCGCGCGGACTCATAAGAGGTCCTACCACCAGTAAATATGTCTTAAATATTGATTGTGTTATCTGTGATTATGGAGTTGTACCGTCAAAATGGGACTTTTTGGCGGGAACGCGAGGAGTGAAGTTGTGTGATTTGTTTTATTTTGTCTATTTAGTGTTTCTTCAGGTTTAAATGTGTATTATCGGTGGTTTATTAACTGTTTAGCATCTGTGAAAGTGCACAAATGTGGGAAAATGAAACAAAGCCGCTGGACGCAACTTCTCGGGATCCTCCAAAAAGTCCACTGAAAAAATCTTAGTAAATGACCACCATTTTACTAAGATTATATTTCATCCCATATCATCTCATTTCATTTAATTTCATCCCAGTTGATTAATGTCTCAAATTAATCATCTTCATTTCATTTCACCCCATATTATCATTTTTTATAAAAATAAGAATATAAATTAAAATAAGACATGACTTAAAGGTCTTAGTTACCAGGTCATTAAATCCCTTAAAAAACGGTCAAGATGTCCAAATTTTGACACTTCTGACAGCTGATCCGAGTTATGTCAGAATAGAATTCTCACAACTGATTTACGTTCGAAAATTTATTACATGAAATTTCAATTAAATTTAATATTTTTCGAATTTTCGGTAAAAAAAGAATGGATATGCTAGTAGTGTAACAATTTAAAAATAAAATATATGGATGAAACTTTTGGCAGTAAACATTTTCAAAAAATTAACTTTTACACTTTTGGGAACTGTTCGGAAATCGAACGTACCCGAGGGGCGTAAAACAATCCGCCATTTTGTCCCTACAACAATTTAGACTTTTATTATTTCGATAGGTACATGATAGCGCTTTCAATCAAAATAATCACAATTAAAAAGTGATGTTAAAAGAACCGTGCATCGTTTTATAAATCTGTGATATTTGTGTCCAATATTATTTTTATTTACGGTCATCTTGACGTCTCGAAACTGACCGATTTTTGACGTCGACTACAGAGCTCCGGATAAACCAAAATGGGCACAAGAGAGGATGAATATGATTATTTGTTCAAAGGTAAGACTTTTACTCGCCTGTTTCTTTTAATTAATTTTCGCAGTCAACGGAACTCTATGTTATTTTATAACTTATAAATGATGAATCCCATTGTTTGTAATACTATAGTGACGTAGAAAAAATGTCTTATTTAGATTTCTCCTTTGTTTTGTGTTTTAATTCTCAGTACTATATTAGAATCAAAATGTATGCATCAAATCAATTATAATTTCAATCTCAGACCAAAAATAATATTGTATTTTAACATCAGCTGATTGTATGAGTCGATCGATTTTTTTGTAATTTACCGTTCTCATGACTCATGTATGCCTCTTTTGTAGTCTAATAAAGAAAATGATTGTTCTATTTTTCGATTATGTTAACAATAATTTAATAAAATATAGCATTCTATAACCACTAACCTATAACGAATTGTCTTTATTAGTAAAATAAAATAGTAAACACGCTATTATAGCTTATGATCATCAGCATCGCGACTCGCGATAATCACCTTGAGTTTAGTAAATAAGTAACTTTATTTTAATTTTAGTTGTACTCATTGGAGATTCTGGTGTGGGTAAAAGCAGTCTTCTGTCGCGTTTCACTAGAAATGAATTCAATTTAGAATCTAAATCTACCATAGGTGTGGAATTTGCAACAAGAAGTATAGAGGTGAGTATCGAATTCCATTAAATAATGTAATTGTTCAGAAATTAAGAGTCATTAATTATATCTGTTATGAAATAAAAATAGGGGCGGCAACTAAAGTTTTAATGTGAATAGTTTAAAAACGATGTCTAATATCTCAAACACCAACAAAAGTAAACCTATTTTGTTTAAAATGTACTACAAAATTACATTATTCATATTTTATAAACGGATGTTTTTCTCAAATTCACATAATATATCAATATATTCACAGATATAAGTGTAAGTACCTATCGTTTCAATAGTGTGAATTCTTTCAGCAAAACATATTTTCACAATATGCGCCCTCTTATGGTCAGTATTAAGTATGTATGACAAATATATTTTTAGTTATCTTCAAATTAAAATTGCTTGTCTTATCTTTAATCAGTAAACCTTGTAATTCATTAACAAAAACCTTTAAATTTATTCAAATATAACATTACTTACTTGAAATGAGTCATCTTTATTTAGAATAATTTCAATAGTCATTGTATATACAGCTGCTTACCCTGCTACAAATAAAACCAAAAATCACTGTTGTAATAGTAATTTTAAATCATATTTTCACTTAGTTCATTGTATGTAACAGTTTCCCTTTTTGTCAAATTGTTTCCAATACACACATATTTATATTAGTCATGAAAAATGTAGTAAAATTTTGTTGGACTGGTTTAAAAAAATGAGATGTCAGAAGTATATGGACAAATTAAGAGACTCTCTGACCTTTGTGTTAGTCAGTCAGACTATTTATGTTTTCTGTATAAACTTTAAATTGTTAAACAAACAATATAAATTCTTAAACCTACAATGTTTTCACTATTTAGCTTCTGTCCCACTGTCAAGTAAATCTTTCTTAAAACTTTGAAAGGCTTAAAAAAAACAAGATTTTATTCTACTTGTGTACCAATTGCAATTCTGTCAGTTTAAATGATAGAAAAGATGTTGGTTAATTTTAATTTGTGTTATTTATTATGGAAATTCCAGTTTCCATCTCAATTTGAAGGTGTCAAAGAATGTCAACATTATCAATATTATGAATCACAAACATGAGAAAAGCTGTACAAAATGATTTATATGTAACTCTCATTATTTTGTGAGCATGTGAGAGAGATCATAAGATATTCTCGTCCCCTATCCCTTTTCTGTATGACCATTTCAAAAATATTTTAATAATTTTTTTTTACAACCAATTTTGTGGGTGTTTTAAAAATGGAGATTTCCTTTTACACAAATATTATACATCTTATTGGATTGTAGCATAGATAAATAGTATCACAGATTGGACAGCTTTGTGAAACTCAACATTACCACTCGTATTCTATTCTCAGGTCTGTCTGTGGTAGAACCATCCTGTCTATTTTCTGCTGCTATTCCAGTTTAAAATATGACACAACTATGACACAATTTAATCAAGACTTTGTAATCACATAGTACATCTATGGAATAATAAATAAAAATATCATGTTTTGATTCCTCCTACTGCCAAGTGAACAATGTTAAGTTGTAAATTCGAATTTATAGTTGTAGTGAACTTACATTTAAAATCTTGTCTCGCGATGGCAAAGAAATTATTCTTGGGGGCCCACGGGGACCGATGAACTAAACATTTGGTGCCGAAATGACAAGAATGTTTTATTTATTGCTTAGATGGGTGAACGAGCTCACAGCCCACCTGGTGTTATGTGGTTACTGGAGCCCATAGACATCCACAGCGTAAATGCGCCACCCACCTTGAGATAAAAGTTCTAAGGTCTCAAGTATAGTTACAACGGCTGCCCTACCCTTCAAACCGAAACGCATTACTGCCTTACGGCAGAAATACGCAGGGTGGTGGTACCCACCCGCGCGGACTCACAAGAGGTCCTACCACAATTAATTACGCAAATTACAATTTAGCGGGTTTGATTTTTATCACACGATGTTATTCCTTCACTGTGGAAGTAAATCGTGAACATGTGTTAAGTACGTATTTCATTAGAAAAATTGGTACCCGCCTGCGAGATTCGAACACCGGTGCATCGCTCAACACGAATGCACCGGACGTCTTATCTTTTAGGCCACGACGACTTCAAAATCGAAGGCTATATCTTGTTGTTGTTTACCAGGTCGACGGTAAGACCATAAAAGCTCAGATATGGGACACGGCCGGCCAGGAGCGGTACCGCGCCATCACGTCGGCGTACTACCGCGGCGCGGTGGGCGCGCTGCTGGTTTACGACATCGCCAAGCACCTGTCGTACGAGAACGTGGAGCGATGGCTGCGCGAGCTGCGCGACCACGCCGACCAGAACATCCTCATCATGCTGGTCGGCAACAAGAGCGATCTCAGGCATCTTAGGTACGTCTCTAGTTACGTCCAATCTAGACAACACTAGCGAGCTCCAATCTAGACAACACTAGCGAGCTCCAATCTAGACAACACTAGCGAGCTCCAATCTAGACAACGCTAGCGAGCTCCAATCTAGACAACACTAGCGAGCTCCAATCTAGACAACACTAGCGAGCTCCAATCTAGACAACACTAGCGAGCTCCAATCTAGACAACACTAGCGAGCTCCAATCTAGACAACGCTAGCGAGCTCCAATCTAGACAACACTAGCGAGCTCCAATCTAGACAACACTAGCGAGCTCCAATCTAGACAACACTAGCGAACTCCAATCTAGACAATACTGGCGAGCTGCAATCTAGACAACGCTAGTGAGCTCCAATCTAGACAACACTAGCGAGCTCCAATCTAGACAATACTGGCAAGCTGCAATCTAGACAACACTAGCGAGCTCCAATCTAGACAACACTAGCGGCCTAAAGGATTAGACGTCCAGTGCATTCGTATGTAAAGATGCACCGGTGTTCGAATCCCGCTGGCAAGTTCCAATTTTTCTATTTAAATACTTTCTTAGTAAATGTTGTCGATTGACTTCCACGGTTAAGGAATATCATCATGTAATAAACATCTAATCCGCAAAATTATAATTTGCATATTACTGGTGGTAGAAACTCTTGTGAGTCCATACAGGGAAAATTAAGTAACCCCGCCAACCTCAAGACATGAGATCGAAATAAATCACTCCAAAATTCTAGATAATCCCTAAAGGAATCGGTTTTTGTTTTTTTATTTAAAAACCAAACTTCATTGGAATTCATACTCATTGAAATACAGAAACAACTTGTCATCTAAACATCCGTGATTTTAGATGAGATTTCCACTTATATCGTTATCTGCAGTCTCTGTACGATAATATTTACTTAAAAGATTCTAAAACAAATACAGCAGCTAACACGAAGGTCTAATAATATAGTCTAATATAATAATATGGTTTTTTAATGAATCTTTTTAGTAATGTTTAATTATTTTTTTGGCTATATGTCTGGTCAGGTGTGTTCAAGTATCACGAAAGCAGAGTCAGAGGGCGAACGTTTATTTTCTTTCTTTATACGCTTACAAAGAGAGCGGCGTTTATTATAAATCTTATGTAAAATAAAAAAAATAAAATATTAATTCGAGAATTTACTTAATATTTAATATTCGTTTTTTAAACATTGAGAGTCATTCAATAATTGAAAGTTTGCTTACGATACCGTCCAATGTTCCCCCTCAACCGATTTTATTAACTGTGTTATTTATATCACACATATAAAATTTCAAGGCTAATAAATATTTGACAATAAAGAGATTAGGTGTGGTCAAACATATTATGTTCCCATTCATTTCTAATATACTTAAGTATTTTCATTCGATTAAATGAAGAAAAGCACAAACAATGAAGCCAAATAAAAGTTTTTTTTTTGCTTAGATGGGTGGACGAACTGACGGCCCACCTGATGTTGAGTGGTTACCGGAGCCCATAGACATCTACAACGTAAATACTGCCACCAACCTTGAGATATGAGTTCAAAGGTCTCAGTATAGTCACAACGGCTGCCCCGCCCTTCAAACCAAAACGCATTACTGCATCACGGCAGAAACAGGCAGGGCGGTGGTACCCACCCGCGCGGACTCGCAAGAGGTCCTACCACCAGTATCACTTGATCCCAAGCGGTCCCACACAGCTAAGTGTAGCGGTGCGCGTTCGCAGGTCCATCCCGACGGAGGAGGCGAAAGCGTTCGCGGAAGCCAACGGACTTAGTTTTATCGAGACGTCGGCCCTGGACTCCACCAACGTCGAGCCGGCCTTCCAGAACATTCTGACCGGTCAGTACCCACGAGTGACGTAGTGCTTATCGAACGTTTTACATGATGGCGGCGGAGGACAGTCGTGATCTTTAAACACACTTCGCAGGTTCGAGACATGCTTAGTTAACATGAAATGTACATTTGTACTAACTAGTGGTCACCCAGTCGAAATTCCACTATAATTATTTGAAATTAAAGCTTGAACAGTATTATTGATTCTATTGTCAAAGAATATACTTCTTTAATCACAGATTTCACCAAGAATAAACAAATAATATTAGTCTATTTAATTTGAATAACAATAACAAAAGTTTGACAATAAATGAAGGGTGGTATATAATATATGTGTGTGTTGTGTCAAATACATGGTAGTGTTGTGCAACGTTTTTTTATATTGATTTAATGTACATATTTTTTTTTAGCATAAATATAAAAATATTTACACTCTGCACTCCTTCTCTATATTCTCTGCTAACTGACTCGGCAGACTTCGTAGTGCCTGAATCGATAAATAAAAGACCTAAACTTTTGTATAATATCAAGTTAAAACAAACAAAAGGAATCCGTCCGACGGGAGACACATCAAAGGAAAAGCAAAATTGCTATTTTTATTTAATTCCGAGCATTTTCATATTATTATTTATCTACCTTTTAAACCTCTGGACTTCCACAAATAATTCAAGACCAAAATTAGCCAAATCGGTCCAGCCGTTCTCGAGTTTTAGCGAAACTAACGAACAGCAATTCATAAATTTTGTGATTAATGAAATTAAGTTAGTTCACGGGGGTCCATTTTAATTCTTATACTTTTAATAATTTTAATAGATTACAAGTACATAGTGTTCTGTTTGAATATAGGGCGTTCGATTGGCTATGATGTGATACAATGAATGACTCATTAAAATATTAGTGAATATTTCGGAACATCGATAGAATGAATATTACATTGTAATGCAAATTAGCGATACCGTTACGAAATCGTTCGCTTTGCTAATGTCAATGAACGCCCACACTATGATGTCATATTATATGTATTCATATATTAGCATTGTTTGAAGGTTAAAGGGACGCACAATTTTAAAATGAACATATTGTCGTAACTTAGTGTTCAATATATCGCACCCTTAGAATTATAGAGACCCAATTCGAAATTTTGGATTTCGAGTTTAATTAAATGGACATGTATTTTTCACTGGTGGTAGGACCTCTTGTGAGTCCGCACGGGTAGGTACCACCACCCTGCCTATTTCTGCCGTGAAGCAGTAATGCGTTTCGGTTTGAAGGGTGGGGTAGCCGTTGTAACTATACTGAGACCTTAGAACTTATATCTCAAGGTGGGTGGCGCATTTACATTGTAGATGTCTATGGGCTCCAGTAACCACTCAACACCAGGTGGGCTGTGAGCTCGTCCACCCATATAAGCAATAAAAACATTTAAAAAATATGGAAATGGCAGTGCAAGATAGAGGGGGAAGAGGTCGACCGAAAAAGACATGGATGGAGTGTGTGAATGACGATATGAGAGAGAGAGAGAGAGGAGTGAGTGTTGAGATGACGGCTGATAGAAGAGAATGGAAGAGAAAAATTAACTGTGCAGACCCCGCCTAGTGGGATACAGTGGAGAAAAAGAAGAGACTTTAATTAAAAAATGGACCTAGAACTACCCTTTTCAGCGACTCTTAATAATCAAACGACCAAAAATAGCTAATAAAGAGACAAACTTATTCATCGGTCTCTTTCACTCCGTCCCCCTCCTCTACGTCTTTTCGGTTTGAAAACTATTCGATGTGTTCAAATAAACACATTTTTTTGCATTAGGGTTCCTATAATTCAGCGGTCGGGGAACTTTTTTAATTATTACCCCAAAATATTTTTGTGTAAGTTGATATTACCCAATGGCGAAGAACAAAAAAAAACGAAATGGCTTCTTTTTAGCATCTTTCATGTTATAGCGCCCATGATAATTTTGAAAAGAAAACGATAACTAAAAATTTAATTTAAACATCATTTATTCAATGTATCAATTTAATGCCAATACCTAGTAATACATAACGGTAATAATAGTAATATATGTAATATACAGTTGAGGAAAAAAAATCGCCCCCACAGAAAATTTAAGTAAATGATAATTTCTTGTTATTTTATAATTCATATGATATTTTTATGGGCTTGGAATCACAACGATTCTAAAGAAGTTTCACTTCAATATACATACATTTTACTCACAAAAGTTTCATTTTTACCTCCCAAAATTTCATTTTAGCCCATTTGGGGTAATTTACGCCAGTTCTCCGACCGCTGCTATAATTCTAAAGGTTCGACATACACCAGTGTGCTTAGCGCGAATTTTTAATTTCTCGATCGCGTAAAAGCTAACTCAAATTTGTATTGAGATTGAAAAGCAGGGTACGCAAATCTACCCTATTAGATTCGGTTACCTGAGACTGAATATTCCAATGACTTCGATATCCAATTGGTCCAGTCCAATTGTTGTGGCGGTAGGACTGAGTTCCGAATATAATTTTAAAAATGTCATTCTTAGTACACGATTTTACTTTCTTCACCGTCCGAAGTCGATCGTTAACAATCGTTACGAGTACATTGCGCGTTTAGTTGTAGATTCCACAACGAAGGTGGAGCTCGAGCGACGTTAAACACGCAACAGCAACAATAAATCATAAATTCAACGAGCGCTTTGTCTCGTAACGGTAGTGGTCGGTGCAACGTCCCGCCGGACACATAAACTCATGGTCAGGAAGTGGATAAGTCGTGATCATAAATACATTTCTACGGAGACGGAATTCGAGTACAAATTGTAAATAGTATGCTTTGCTCTTGTCTCATGGGTAACCCCGGGATATCGAGTGACGCGATCATGCCGAAGCTCCAATCTTAAAGGCGGGGAAAGAATTTTTGTAAATACATACCTGTCTAAAATATGATTGGCTTCACGATGAAGGCAAATAGGCAGCGGCTTGGCATAGCATTCCTAATGTCCATTACCGACAGTAACCACTTACCATAAGGTGGGCCATATGCTCAGCTAACTACAAGGGCAATAAGTAAAACTGTTACATATAAGATTGGACATGACACTAGGGAGTGGGTAGTAAAATATAGGCCGACATTGTATTTTTTTTCTTTAACACCTTATCCACACCTTACCTTACCCACAGTTACAATTTGTTACTAATGTTATATATATAATTGATAGATTTTGATGAGAGCTGACGATTAAAATTTAAATGAACGTTGTACTTTCACCGAGTCAAAAGCTTTACTAAATGGAAATCTCAATACCCAGTAAAATGGCCTCCAAAATGGCGGGGCTGTCCCCTCCCCCGCGCGCGATTTGTTTTACAGTCCTTACTTATCGTAATAGATTCTTTGATTCTTTAGCTATCCAGTGGTATAATTGAAATGTGGGTGGGGATTATAGATATATAGCTACAACACGAAACTGTATCCCCCGATTTTGTTATCATTCGTCTCTTTGAATTGTGTCCCTAAGGAAGCAATTTTAGAGACTCACTCACGTCAAAATAAATATGTAGTTATTCTGTATGTTTGCGTATTGCGTATTGTAATAATTGTGTGTGTTTGTGTGCAGAGATCTACAGGATCGTGTCGCAGCGGCAGATGCGCGACCCGCCCGAGGGTGACGTCATCCGGCCCGACGCCGAGCCCGCCGACGTGCGGCCCTCGCAGGCCGACAGTGTGCGGCGCCAGTGCTGCCAGTAGAGTCAGTACTTACACCAGCGAACAACTCGTCGACATCTGCTGATGACGGCATTGATATGCTAATATCTTTATTGTTTTGAAGTGAACCCACTTTAGAATCGTTGTGATTTCAAACTCGATGAAACGAAAAAATAAGTCCGTAGAGACACAAACACATAAATGTATAGGATTCAGCCGGCGAGAGAATGAGATAGAACACATTAGAAGTTCTCAGTGTAGTGGTTTTTTTATTACAGCGCAATCTACGAGATTTTTAATACTAACGTGCGTATGAAACCTCTTGTGGTGAATTTTAATTTAGGATTATACGTAAAGTTAAAATATCAATTCATACCTCATACTATAAAAGATGATTTACAATTATTTACTAATGACAAAATTTTACATTTTTTTGTCATAGCTTAGATAGGTTCACATCCCACCTGGTGTTAAGTGGTTACTAGAGCCCATAGACATCCACAACGTAAATGCGCCACCGACCTTGAGATATAAGTTCTAAGGCTTAGAGTATAGTTACATATACTTAGACATTTAGGATAGTTGTATTTTAATTTTTTAAGGTTTCACTTCTACCACGTGTGAATTGCACAGATGTTGTTTTTTTTATTTTCAGAACAGAGTCCGATCACCGTCAGAGCCGGCGTGAGAATATCCAATGGCTGAAAATGAAAGAAAAAAAAAATGCAATAATTTATGAATCATTCCCAAACAGTGGTGTTAACAACGTAACAGTGATGCCAACGCGAAAATATCTTTATACTAACGGTCGATAGTCGCCTAAAGGTTTGCGATATTTTCAGTATGGCAACTTACTACGTCTTACGTGAAAGGAACGATGCTAAATGGATGTGTATTAAATTACGGACGTGGTAATTTGTAAAAAAAAAAACTTGCTTCACTATTCGCTTAAGCTCGTGTCGTTCACGTGGGACATTAAAAATTCTAAAGCGATTAAGAGTGGCTCATGTAGATAGCTTTGTTTAATTATTGATATATAGTATCCGAAATAATAAAGGCGATTATTCATTATCTGAACGAGATTTTGTAAATATCGAGGAGGAAATGAGAGCTTTGTGCTCGACTTGTGTTGAAAAACTAATTGAATACCCAATTTCGAAAAGGGCACATCTCTGAAAATGTAAAAAGGAAATGAAAAAAAAAACTGATTATTTTCTAAAGCAGTGTAAAATTTAAAATATAAACTTTGAGATATATTTTAGTGTTAATTAGCAATTGAAAATTACTGGATATTATCTTAAACGTCAGTATATACATTTAATTAGATATTTTATATTTGTGAGATATGCCCTTTTCGAAATTGCATATTCAATTGGTTTATACAATACTTTTAAAGTTGAATGTCTCCCGACATGCTACAAGATATGTTCGATAGTGAATGTACGTCTTTATGTTGTTTCGTTGAGTGAAGCCCGATCTCTAGGAACATGCTTCAATCGTTCAGAGCAAACACAATGCGATTATACCTTGAACATATTTTATTTACACATAACACCTTATTGTTTCTGTAGAAAATAATATCTATTTATTTAGTAAAATGATTGAATCGACGGAAAGTTGATTCTTTGTTGATTAAATACACAATGCAATACATTGAAAAGGTTATAATAATATATTGTTAATGAGTGTTTAAATACTTGCCCTGCAGTTTAAGAGCTTTAACCGTTGCTATTCCAATGCATTCAATATTGACAATTTGTGGCATTTACAGTTTGCATTCAATTGTATGTCACCGAGAAGACATTAGTTGTGACCAGTCGAATTCACGCTATTCTTAATTGTATTGTATTGTGTAGTGTTACGTTTCATATTTGAAAAACCCGATAAATAGCAATAATTAACAAAAAAAACGAACTTTAAAAATAGCACACGATCTTAGCTTCGTTGAAAGTAACGTGTTCTTTTATAATAAATATTTACTTTAGTGTAATAATATGTAGTTACTGTAATAACGAGATAGCTTTTTTAAAAATGAAAACAGTTTTTTTTATTATTATTATTATTTTACTTTACGGATATATTATTATGTGCCTTCTGTAAAACCGGCGTTACTACATAGGTATTTGAAAATGCTTTGTTCTTGTGATTATTATTTTTTGCCTAGGGTTAAACGTGAATGCATCGGGGCTGATAACGTTATCGCAATACTCAGTGCGCGTCCCCCCGCCCCCCGCGATCCCCTCGTCCGGCGGGGGGTTGGGGGGCGGGGCGAGGCCGCGTTCGTTGTATCGTGAATGCTCTCCCACACAAGCACGCCCTCGGCACCGCGCCTGCGTGGGAGTGCACCCAGAAATTATATAATTGTATTATGGTCTTACATATGCATGGTTATTTTTAGTGCCTACCTGTAATTACTTTATTAAAGACAAAGATAATAAAATAAAATAAAATTTATTTTCGTTTTCAATGTCTTGTCCGATTCACAGTTTAATTTATGTTATTATGGTTATGTAATTCTATTGTGTCTTCTACTGTGACTGTCGAGGAAGTGTCAAGTGGTCGAGAGTAGGAGGAGTAGTAGCGAGAAGTAGTCAAGTGCTATTCGTAATCGTAACATAGGGCCAAAACTTTTATTACCAGTGCTACAAAGTTGAAACTGCTGGCACATTAGATTGGGGGGAATAGGGACTAGAGGTAGAATAGGGGCAAATCTGGGATATTACAATACTGTCCGATTGTTAGAGATTTAACTTTGTTGAAATCCTAAAGTTAGGTACCTACCTAACAACTAAATAGTGCCAGCCCTATCGAAAAACTATTGTCCCCATAAGTAACCCGATTCACCCCAATGCCTATCCCTATTCATCCAATAGGGGCAAGTAAGTTTTTGTAACTACAGCTCGATCAAGCTAAGTTTGCACCTCGCATCGATTACGTCACGATGCCGCTTAGGTACGGTCTGAAAAAAGGATTCGCTATGACTTTAAAAATGTAAACAAATGTTTGTTAGATTTTACTTTGCATTTATTGTTTTTAACAATATATTATACATGGGTACATTAGAATATAGCGATATCGGGTTTTTGTATTAAGACCACCCGGGGTTCTTGCACTTTTTAAATTTGTATCTCAATTGCTCAGTAATAATTTTCCTTTATGTTTCTTTTTCAGGATTATGTTTCTCCTTTCACTGTGTATCACCTTTCCTTTCATTTTGTTTACCACAACAATCCTCTCGAAGTAAAAAAACAATGAAGGTTAAGCGTTCAGTAACAACAGTTCAACAAAAACTTAACGAACATAGTCCAATGATATAACTAAACTTCAACCAAAAACCTAACAAGAACGGTTAAAAAATTTAAAATTCAACGTATAGGGAGACGGAAACTCGTATGACGCGTGTCGGCGACAAAGATGCTAACCGTACTGACGCGACAGGGCGATCGCGGGAAGGTGAGCGGGGAAGCGGGCGGACCGCTGCATTCCAGCGAGGTGTAAACTTAGCTTGGTCGAGTAGTATGATTATTCTTTGTGGAACCATTGTGATCTCCGTTTTATTACTATAACTACAAAAAAGAAGAAAAAAATCAATGTCAAACTTAAAAAGTGTCCCAATTCCCTCCATTTTACGGTATTAATACTAAATGGCAACACTTATGTTCGACCTCGGTCAACTGTTTGATCAACTGTTGTTAGTTTAGATCGGAGCAGAGCTTATTCGCTCTACCTAGAACCGCTGCGTTCATTAAGAGAGCGTTTCCAAAGATCTTTTCTGCTACATATTGGTCCGGTCTGGAATGAACCCCCCCTTCACTATGTTTCCCGACCGCTATGACATGTCTTTCTTTGAACGAGGCTTGTGGAGTGTACTCAGTGGTAAGCAGCGGTTACGCTGTGCATTGCTGACGTCCATGATCGACGATAACCCTCCACTATCGGGTGGACCCTAAACTCCTTTGCCTACAATTTTTTTTTTATTTGAGCGATTTTTAGTAGTTACTTGGTCGTTTTAGCCTAAGCGATAAGATGCCCAGTGTACAAAGCCCGCCGACATGTGTCTAGTCTTGAGGTAAAACGTACTTTAAGGCATAACATCTTGTGATGAAAATCAAACTCGCACAATTTTGCGTTGTTATTTACGACAGAGCGTGTATTAGGTCCGTGTGGGTGGGCGTAAATGTCTTGCCCAATTTTCACGAAGCAAATGTACGGGCTTGCTCGAAGGCCGCAACGGGCCTTCTACGATTGAGACTGACATAATTTTTAAAATTTGAGGCCCTCGTGTTGTGATGTTTACGAGCTCCCGTGACACTAGGTGGGCCGTGTGTTTGTTTCCTCAATTGGGTATCAAAGAAATAGGCGAGGAGCTGACAATAGTTCAACCAGCTATAATTCTACAGATTGGTATGCGAACCCGACCCGAGTTGGCTATGTTAAAACCTTGTGTATGGTGAATCGGGATGTGTATGCTGCTCTCCACTTTGTTGTTTGATGAAAACTTTTTTTTTATTGCTTAGATGTGTGGACGAGCTCACAGCCCACCTGGTGTTAAGTGGTTACTGGAGCCCGTAGACATCTACAACGTAAATGCGCCACACACCTTGAGATATGAGTTCTAAGGTCTCAGTATAACGGCCGTCTGGTGTAGTGGTAAATGACATGGTCACTACACAAGGGGGTCGCGGGTTCGAATCCCGCCAAGGGAAGATATTTGTATGATAAATATAAATGTCTTTCCAGGGTTATGGGTGTATATTAAATATATGTATGTGTATAATAAAAATATTATATTTATTTCCGTTATCTGGTACTTGTAACACAAGTTCTTTACGAACTTAGCACGGGACCAGTTAACGTGGCGTGATAGTTAGTAAATATTAAATATTAGTATAATTACAACGGCTGCTCCACCATTCAAATCGAAACGCATTACTGCTTCACGGCAGCAATAGCCAGGGTGGTGGTACCTGCCCGCGCGGACTCATAAGAGGTCATACCACCAGTAAAACATCATAGTAAAACCTTAGTACGATAAGTGGCCCTAGAGTAAGATGCATTATAATATGTAGCTACTTCAATGAATGGCTATCACAGTATTTCGTGGGGTACTTACAAGAGTAAACTGCAACATTAAAGCTGAAAAGATATCAGATAATTTACATTCGATCGCGCAACACCCATTGATCGTGAAGTGAGTGTGTTGTTCAAGGTTAACGACCTCCTCAGATAATTGACGTATTTCACAATTTATCATTCGCCGGCCGCTTCCAACCATCGCAGCGCAACTTTTGGTAAGTAGGTACGTGTCACTGTGTTTTTGTATAAAAAAATGAACTTTATACAAATTTTCATAACAACTTTTTTTTTATCTATTCGTATTTTCTTCGGCTTTCGTGAGTCTTAGGAATAATTAAAACTTTATATGTACTCATCATATACTTAAATACCTACATCGTGTAATACAACAGTATTTAAATAATGACTACGTTCGAAACTACGAAAATTGAATTAGTATTGGATTGGTATTGGTAATTGGTATGTTTTGGGGGTATTGGTATTTTAGTATAATAGATGGAAAATAAAAAAGAATTATTATTAAACGCGAGATTAAACAATAAAAGTGAGTTTCTAGTTTAGTTCATTGACAACTATTACAAATTGTTAAAGAAATATGCCCAAGTAGTAGGTTTGGTGATAGTCAATTAATTAAATAAGTCTCAGGTGATTAAAGGTTAGATCAGGGTATACATATAAGTACACAGTACACCCGATACCTACTTTGATTACGATTAAATACGTAATCAAAGAACATGATGAGTGATTATAATCAAGAAGGTCCTTCACCTACTACACTGCACTCACTACTTTTAAAGGACAGTGTATGTATTCAAAATCAAAAGTAGGTAAAATAAACAAGGAATCCCCCATACAAAATTAAATTGTTTTTGTATGGAATGAGATCCGAAGTTGTGACACAACACAGTGTTACCGAGCTAATTGGTTTAACAGAGTAATAGTAATTTTTATCAATACGTGAACATTAAATTTGAAAACAAACCGTACGTTCTCTTTACTTATTTTTATTAATAATATCGTTTTCTTTGCATTTCTGTAATGCTACTGCCAATCCTGCGACTTAACGCGTTAATTAGTGCGCTAAATTGGCATTACGCACGCACCTAGCTGTAGAAAAATGTAAATTTCCTGTGACAGCACTAAACAAAATGCCGGTTGGGCTTTGTCGTTTTTTGTTTGTTTTGTCGTTTATTCATTTGGTTTTGATGAACATCACATTGAGTTATTTAAAAAACTAATGGCATTTTAATATTTTAACATCGCTTATAACTTCACGTTGATGTTTTTCGAGAAAATACTCTGTTTACAAAATTATTTTGGAAACGTGTTTTTTGTTCGTGTTAATTTAAATATTTGCTGTTAAGAAATTTACTCCTCCTGTTTGGTCTTGTTTTTATTTGTTAATTTTAAGTTTTTGTTGTTTAATTTTTGTTGCATCTTTTGCTAAAATTTTATCATGCCTGATACTCATCGTACTTGTGAAGTTTGTGGTATCAAAGAAAGACATCTTAATGAAAAACGGTTTTTCGCAAGGTTTCCTCTGGATGTCAATAGGTGAGTAATAGACATGTGTAAGTAATGCGAGTGATATTACTCGGGTAATATTACTCTACGATGTAATGCAACATCACACATTACGCGAAGGAAACAAACATCACACTATCACCCAACAACATGTTTCTTTCTTTGTCGTGTAATGTTGCTTAATACACGAACGGAACCGAGCGAGCGAGACAGACCGATCGACGCAAAATAAATGAGCAAGCGACACGGAATTATTCCTAGTGATTTTGAACCGTATGTCCTGGCCGCTAGGTACATTTTTATACCTATGGTACGTCTGAATTTTAATATAGGTATTTATGTTTACATTTTTCATGCGGCCAGCCGGTAGCTCCCCGCAAGTACTTACTTAATTTTTTAATTTTTATTCGCAACTTTTGTAAAATCGCTAGTCGCTCGTAATTGTTTAGTAATATTTCATATTAATTTTTGTGTTTGATTTGAATTACTTAAGCACTTGTTTGAAGATAGTTTTATTATTTGTTTTAATGCGTGTTTAATAAGTGAAAGAAATAACGGCGTCTAAATGAAAGTCCTCCTTGGATGCACTTTGAGGATATCGCGCCGAAACAATGCATCTACTGCTCTCGTATATTAACAATATTGTCGAGCTCAATTTGCAGTCTAAGTCGCCATATGAAATCCGTTCATCCCACAATAAATTATATTAAGTAAAAAATATAATTATTATATTATTAAGTAAGTCAATCTCTGTCAAGTAATATAACAGTGTATTACAATACAAAGTTCATACTTTGTATTGTAATACACTACTGTAATGACACACTCGAATCATTACCTAAGTGATGTGTATGAACACATCACTTTAGTAATGATTCGGGTGTATAGATACAATGTATTCGTCGTCACAGTATCTATTGAACGCACCGAGTAATGTTAAGAGTGATGTGTAATGTTTTCGAGTAATATCACCTGTCTGTAAAAGTGATGTCATATCACATTACATTGGCAAGTGATGTTTTGCGCAAGTCTAGTGAGTAAGTAAGTGAACTCCTTATTTGAATTTCTTTAGTAGATTGCGAGGGGTTGCGAGGGGTTGGAAGGGGGGATGGAAGTATCTTCGTTTCTGAATCTAGAACGATGAAACTTTTTGATGATGATTGATGATTTTTTTGCTTTTAGTCATATACTTATATGTAAATAATAATGTAATTTAAAGTTTCAAATCTTCACCCTGGAGGTGGTAAAATAACAATATGGGATAAATGTATGTATGAAAATATACAAGGTATTGTGGGCACAGCTAGTAAAAAATACTTTAATAAATAATAGATACTTAAATTTGAAAAATGTATATATTTTAGTTGATAACAAGACCTAAGTATTTTAATTTAGTAGTAAAACTAATATTCATTTTAGATGTAAAGAGTGGGTAAAAATAGTTGGCAAAGAAGATCTGGCTTATCTTCAAGTACATATGCTACATGATTTAAAACATGTTTGTGAAGTACATTTCTCAAGGCGAGAGATTACAAAATCAAAGAAGCGCTTAAAAAAACGAGCTGTACCCAAACTGAACTTGACACTGCCACCATTGAGAGATGAAATTCTTTTTCAATTTTTGCAACTTAACTCACAAGGTAATTGGGTACATATTTTCCATTTTGCACATTTTTTGCAGGCTTGAAATTTTTTTTGTTTATAAAAATCATTTCCAAGGAAAAAAATTATACTATGTAAATATTAGTGTTACTCAGTTGCTACCTAAAATGCTCACTTCTCACACACATGTCTACTGCATGGACCAAAGATAGTTTGTAAGTCCATTTATATCTAGACCACACTTTGAAATTCAACATGCTCTTGAGTGTAGAATAATTCAAAGTAAATTAAAAAATGTATGTTTTATATCAGCGGATGTCACCCCACAAGGCCAGTTTGAGGTTCAGGCAGTTCCTAGTGCTTCAATGCCAGCATCCTCAAGTCAGCCTAGCAGTCTAGAGAAAAGTAAGAATCAAGATTGTTTAAATTTATATCAGCAAGAAAAGAAATTCTAAATTTTAATCTTAATAGACTTGTGTAATAATTTAAAATAATTAATTTTATTTTTCAGCGGATGTCACCCCACAGGGCCAGTTTGAGGTTCAGGCTGTTCCTAGTGCTTCAATGCCGACATCCTCAGGTCAGTCTAGCAGTCTAGAGAAAAGTAAGAATCGATTTCATGAAAGAAATCATAAATTTTAGTTGTAATGAAGATCTGTAAAAATAGCTCAAAATTCCTACTAATATTATAAATGCCGCTTGTCTGTTACGCTTTCACGTCTAAACTACTGAACCGATTTTGATCAAATTTGGCACAGACGATTTGTAGACAGAGAGAAAGGACACAAAATACAATTAACCCGGTATTATGTTCTCAAATGATAGTACGGGGACACGCGATATAACTGAATCCCATGCGGGCGAAGCCGCGGCCGGAAGTCTAGTTTAAATAAATGAATATTATTTTTTCAGCGCATGGTTCTGGTTGTGTTTATTTAACAACACAATATGTTTGGTCACTGTTTTAGCTATTTTTTTAAATATTATTTGTTCGTACTGTACTGTTGATTTTCCAAAAAAATTAAAAAAAATAAACATAAGATTATAATACATATGTACTTCATATATTTTTAACAGACGTCACCACACGAAGCCAGCAGAAGGAAAGTGAAAGTCAAATAAGAAAAAGAAAATTAGAAGATGTTGGTGAGTTTTGTATTTGTTATATATTTTTAACGCTATCTATTTGTAGCACCACTTTTTACGATTGGTCAATTAGTATTCATGCAATTTTTTGTTTTAGATGTAACACCACGGAAAAGGAGGCTCTTAAGTGAATTGAGAAAAACAAAGTGCACATTGGCATCATTAAAAAAGAGCGCGAAACTAATAGACAATTTATCGTCAGAATTTCTAAAAGAAATTGTCACGTCCGCGTTGAAAAATCAAAAGCGTAAGTCACAAGGTAAACGATGGACTATTAAAAATAAAATATCAGCATTAGCCATCTTCAAGCGTTCACCAAAAGCTTACCGATATCTGCGATATCTCGCACCATTTCAGAGTATCAAAACAATGCAAAAATTTATGACAAAAATACCTGTTGAGCCAGTTTTAAATACAGCTGTACTTGACTACCTGAAAAAACTAGCTCCCATTAAAAAAATAAGAGCAAAATTATGCTCGCTAGTCTTTAACGAAATAGCGTTAAAAGAAAGATTAACTTATAGTGAAGCCACAGATAAAGTGGAAGGGTTTATCGATTATGGACATGAGAGGAAAAATGAGCTAGCAAACCATGCCTTAGTCTTCATGTTACAAGGTATTGGGAGAAAAATTAAACAACCCCCTGCATTCTATTTTGTAAGAGGCACAGTATCTTCAGAAAAATTACCAGTTTTAATTCAAGAAATTAACAACTCGGGATTTCAAGTTTTATCAACAATATGCGATCAAGGGCCCACCAATATGGGAGCGTTAATACTGTTAAAGGAGTGGAACAATGGTGGGCATAATTATTTTGAATTTGAAAATAATAATAAAAAAAAAAATTATGATATTCCACATTTATTAAAATCACTGAGAAATAACTATTTAAAACAAGGATTTCTGAAAATGGAAGAATTGAAAGGTCAATGGAGCCATTTAGTTGAGGTAGAGGAACGAAATAGAGTTTTTTTTATATCTTAGCAATCTCAAATCAACTCATGTACAACCAAAGTACAGAGCTAAGATGAAAGTTAAATATGCCGCACAAATACTTAGCTGCCACTGTTCTTAAATTATTAGCCACAAATGTGGAAAATGTTCACCGATCAGATGAAATATTATAGACTGCTTTGTTAATTGAAAAATTCAATAAACTTTTTGATTATACAAATGGACCATCAGGGGATGCTGACGTAAAAAAAGGTATACAGGAAAACATATCTGCTAAAACAGACCATTTCTGTTTTAGCAGATATGTTGTATACCTGTATACTGGTTGGACAGAATTTAGAAAGCAACTGTTTACTTTAACATTTTTCAACCATAATGGTGTGGAAGCAAAAAATATAAAATGTGTTCAAAGCTACACATCATATCATTAAAATCGCTGCGTGATATTTGGCTGGAAGTTCAGGATTTAGGATATAAGTTTTTGAATCGACAGCAGTTAAATCAGGATCCATTAGAAAATTTATTTGGATTAATAAGACAGCATGGTCAAACAAACAAGCATCCGACGTGTTCTACTTTTATAGCTGCTATGAAAACCTCTATAATATCAGAACTTACCGCCCCTCACAGCAAAAACTCCAATTGTGAGGAGGACAAAAAGCAACTCATGACGAATTTTCATGATTTAGTTTTCGGGTTTAAAGATGGAGACAATCAAGGTCAAGATATTAATGAGTCTTCTAGTAAAGTTTCCACAGATAATGAAAATGAGGTTCTCAGTATACCTGAAGAAGAAGAGTATAAAGAAATAGTATGTGACCTAGCAAAAATTTAAAATCAACCAGTGGTCGATATAAGTGGATATCTAGCTTCTGTTATTCTAAAAAAAATTATTGCCAGGTTTGTAGAGAAACTTTGACGGCTGCAGATCCAGAGGAAAATAAGATTAATGATTTAATTAAATTAAGGGAGTGGTGGCAAGATAAGAAATGTTTGGACATCCATCATTGCAGTTGTGTCAAACTGTACACACTGCGGTTACAAATTTTGAACAGTTTTGTATCTCTAACCTACATAATAACAATGTTTGCCAGTGGACAATTACTATATTTTATTCAAATTGTAATACAGTGTGGTTATGCATTAATCATCGTCAACAAATGTCAGACTTATTGTTTACAAAATTGGCTCTAATGCTGATTCGGCGACAGTGCCAAATAATTAATTTAATTCAAGTTTCAAAAGTAGAGGATTTGGCGGACGCGTACAAAAGTGGTCAACAATATGGTGTTTCAAAATAATTACATAATCAGTTTTTAAAAATTTACTCTTGAAATAGAAATAGAAACGAATTGTTTTTTATTTATCACATAGATGTTCAAAACCTAGTTCATTATAACATTATAAAACAAGGTTAAAAATCTCTACGTGTATACTTATTGTACCTTGCATAAAATTAAGTAAATATTGGTTTGTATTGTAAAATAAAAATTAAACATTACCGATACAAACTTTACATTTTTTGTAAGCGTTAAAATTCTAGTTACAAATTTCATTAAAATTATACTAAGTAATAAAATATTGTTTTATTTCTTTTTAAAAAATCATGTTTTAATTTCAATATGCATTCCCTACCTGCATTCGATATCGACAAAAATATCGATAATATTCGCATCATTATTTATTGAACGTCGATATTAATACCCATCACTATTTTTGACAGTGGTAGAATTTTTGTAGGTTGATGCTGCCACCAGATCGGATCTGATCCCATACATTTTCATTTTGTGACGTTTACTATGAAGTGCGGACTCTTAAAACGTAGTGATTATTATACTCTTTGATAGCCCTTTATCCCCCCTCGAACAAGAAAGTTCCCGTTTTAACCTAAAGGGCGTGTTTTTAAAGATATAAGGGCTTTTCCAGCCCTTAAATTTGGAAATTAAGTGTAGTAGCGCCATCTATTGTCGAGATTTGAACTTTATTCAGAACAACTGTTATTTGGGTTGCACTTCGAAAGGCGCTGCGAGCAATTGCAGCATGTGTAGTAATGGCGCGAAATTTAAAATTCCAATTTATAGTGAGGGGTAGATCTCAGGGGTATTTAAAACTATGGGTTAGTCACCAATATCGAATTTCGAATTTTAATCTTCCTTTATCACAAACAATTTTCAATTTTAAACAATAAATACATTTAGACGCGGGCGCACGCTATTCACACTCAAAACGGAAGCGCCCGGAACATAGATTATACACTGTTGAAAAGATCGACATAGANCAGATATAGTGAGGGGTAGATCTCAGGGGTATTTAAAACTATGGGTTAGTCACCAATATCGAATTTCGAATTTTAATCTTCCTTTATCACAAACAATTTTCAATTTTAAACAATAAATACATTTAGACGCGGGCGCACGCTATTCACACTCAAAACGGAAGCGCCCGGAACATAGATTATACACTGTTGAAAAGATCGACATAGACGCTAACTATGTATAGCGAGCGGGCATACGGCCGCGAGAGTGACGTACCGGTCGGTTTGCTACAAATTTCAATAAAGTCTTAAATTACATTTGTTACTATAATAAAGTTATTAAATTTTGTGTATTTATACAGCCGTAGCTAACTTATATTTTGGAGTTAAAGCGACATAATTTTAGTTATTCAAATTAGTTCTGAAAACATTTAAAATTTAAGTTTCTAAATTTCGAGCTTTTACTACGTATGCTACAGCTGCAGAACCTATTGTTACGGTGGACGATAATGTCGAGAACATTCTAGAACAGGGGTTCCCAAACTTATTTCGTCTACTGCCCATTTTGTAAATAAATTATTTTTTAACGCCCCCATCTTTTCACCTACCTACCTACGTATAAAAACCACTATGGCGAGAGCTCAGTCGGTGTCTAAGTCTTCCTAGATGAAATCACAAATCGCCTCCCAAGCCTCTACACAAAGCCCTCATTTTTTTTCTGGGTCTCTTACGGCCCCCTTTTACGCCTGCAGTGCCCACAAGGGGGCGTTATCGCCCACTTTGAGAAAGGCTGTTCTAGAAGGTGTGACCAAGAAAATATTCTCAAACTTTCTTGAATATCCTAGAGCCCGCTAGAGTTAGTTCGATTTGAACAGCAAAACAAGCGATTTTAAAACGAAAAGAAAAGAAGTAATTCTTCATAAATTTCTCCACAATAAACACCAAGCAGAAGCGTAAATCCTAAGAGTATTTTTAAAACTCATACAATAATTTGTTGAAGAAATATACATAGGGTTACTGTGTTGTAAGAAGCTATCGATACTAATATATAAATCTAGAGTGGTTTTTACGGATGTTCCGTTATAAGTACTGAACCATGCATCCGATTGACTTCAAACTTGGTATCCATGTAGAAAATAAATGTACTTAATGGATAGGCTAATATTTATATGAGTGTTGGACTCTAATAATAATGACGATAAATAATAATGTTAATTTTAAATGCGTAGCGAAACGGGCGAGTACGGCTAGTATATTATATATATATATAGTATAGAAGATTGGTTGAATGTACCCGTAATATTACGGTGTTGTCAGTTAAAGAGGTAATGGCTCAAAAATTCGCTATAAGCTGAATTATCTATTTTCTTTATTTTTTAATGTACCAAATACATACACTTAGAAAATATATGTCTTCTTTTAAACCTGAACTGATACTTTGACATGGTAATAAAAACTAATTTAATAATTATAAAATAATTTATTAAAAAATAATGTTCTATAATTGTCATTATCGAATTCCCTGAACTAAAAAAATTCCGTGATTTTACCACTGAAGTATGAAGCCCATAGATTATACACTTAATATATTCGAGATGAAGCCTATGGAAATGAAACGTCAACAAAAAATGCGTGCCACTGTGACGTCATCTGGCCGTTAAACATGGCGGTTTTAGTGCTGCCCAGAAGATTTTAATGTTATTAGGTTTTATCGATAAACGTTCTTGGCTCATTTTATTTTAAATATTATTGAGTGTTAATTCTTTGTAGAATTTATACTGTAATAAGACGTAAGTATATTGTTATGTGCAAAGTTACTTTGATTTAGATGTGTGAAATCTAAAACAAGTTCGTGCTTCTGCCAAGTAAACGATATAACGATTTTTAAAAGTTGCTCCACTGATTTTATAATGTTGTCGTTCGACAACTCAGAGACCGCAAAACATAAACATATGGCGTAGTACAGTGCCATCTGTCCATCTGTAGCATGCTAAATTTTATCGTCGTTTCGTACACAGTCCGTCAGCTTTCTTAGCAGCCCATGCTAACAGTGGCAATATCTGCGAAAATGAAAAAGCGCTCTACAAAAGAAGTAATCAGCTATAATTTTTTTAAGAGATTTTATGACCTGGTAACTAAGATCTTTAAGTCATGTCTTATAAAATTTTAATTTATATCATATTTTTATGAAAAATGATATTATGGAGTGAAATGAAATGAAGATGATTAATTTGATTAATATTAATCAACTGGGATGAATTTCATTTCAGTCCATGTTATCATTTTTCACAATTACATTGTACATTATAATAAGACATGACTTAAAGGTCCTAGTTACCAGGTCATAAAATCACTAAAAAAAAGCGACTGTCCCGAAATTGTGGAGTATTTTTTTTAAATTTAACCGATTTTTACATACTATCTTGATTGATTGTATTGTTACTTTCCGCGACATTTAGGCTCAAATATATTAAGTGTATAATCTATGATTTAGGCTGTTGTACTTTTCCAAAACATGGTAGGGAAAGGAAGTGTAAAATGCTCAAAATGCGGCATAACATCAAAAGAAGATTTTTCCTTAACCTTCCATAGGTTTCCTCTTCCGTCCAAGCATGGGTCTCTGAGGTAAGTAGATCAAACATTTACTTTAGATACACGTCTTCCTGATTTTACAAGTTCTCAGTTTTTGCACTATTCCGACCTGAATTATGCAAAAAGTGTACTTATTTAATATTATTTTGAAGATTGCTTAGAACTTTGTTTTTTAATTTAAAGTAAAATAGCTTCATACTTTATACCTGTGTACAATAAAAGCATTATTTTTTAGGGCTCAAGTTTGGGCTAAATTTTGTTTTCCTGATGGTGATTGGACATCCAATGAATCATTAGAAAATTTGAACGCACAGCATAGGATGCTATGTGGCAATCATTTTGATGATTCTTCATTTACCAGCAGCAGCAGGAAAAGACTTAACAAGTTTGCTATTCCATCTGAAGCTCAAAGTATACTTTCCCAATTAAGAGAAGAACAGTGTAGTCCATCTAGAGCAAGTCATGACATCCAAGTGAGTATTTACCTAGTTTACTTTATAATCATAAAAATATTGCTCTAAAGATTATAAAACAGTTTAAGGGCATTAAACTTCTTGTCTCGTGATATTATTCCATAACAAATCAAAAGAATATTGATTTGTATCCTTTTCATATTGAAGGAAGTCTTCTCCCAAGTAAAACGTATTCACTTATCCTATATAGAATAGGTAGATATATTAGGATTACACTTGAGGGATGTAGATAATGAATTTATTCTGATTATTCTGATCACATTGGTTATCTTGACATAGTAATTGATTGAATTTCAAATTGTGAAAAAAAAAAAAACGTCACTTTTAAGAAAATATTTTGTTTTAAAATAATAATAATAGCATGTAAAGCTACATATTCGATTGAAAGAATTAAAGTTACCAAAAATTACTTTAAAGGAATTAATTTTCTGAATTTTTGATTTGAAATTTGTGATTTAATTATTTTTGTATATTTTCCAGGAGACATCAATGAGCAAAGGTATTTTGAAGAACTTGGATATGAAAAAGTTCACTGAACTTACACCTAAAAAGCAAAAGCTGCATAAGAGATGCAGAAAAATCTATCTGAAATAATGAGGCTCTGAAGAAAGTATAAAGGTGTTAAAAAACCCAAAAGATCTATATTAAGTGTACTAACATCAAATAATCCAATCAACTAAGCAATAAAAATGAAATAAAAAAATGAACCTACTAATGAATTATTAAAAAGGAAATTAAGTAGGTCATTTTATTTACTATTACAAAGCCAACTGAAAAACGTTCCAAGAAAATTAACTGGACGGAGATGGACACTGGATGATAAAGTGTTAGCCTTAAGCATTTGTAAGAAATCAAACTTTTGCTATTGATTATTGAGTAGGTTATTTTGTTGATCCAATTCATATTTTATGTGAAAGTAGAGCTAGGAGATATGCCTCCTCAGTGTTTTGGTGAAATGCAAGCATGTGCTAATGTTGGCAAAAAATTAAAATGAATTTATATACTTTATTAACTTGGAAAATTTGGACAAAGATTGGCTAATGGGATGTGAAGAACATAACGCAGTCAATATTGAAACAATTATTAAAAATTCAATTGCTATCTGTTTAAAAAGATTTTGTAAAATAAAAAAATGATGAATTTATGAAAGAAGTGTCCAAAAATCATGGAAGACAAAAATAAGTATATTGAAATACGTTTAATATTAAGTTGTGATGATGTATGTAAAAGTGTAAATCGATTAAACATTCAACCATTTCATTAAATTATAAAAAATGCATTAATTTTATTGCGATTAACTTATATTGCAACTTACTATTAATTGCAGTCCTAGTGATAAAACAATTGCAGTTAACTCAGATTGATGTCAGATTGCTTCGTTAGAAGTAATAGTGTTCTGTGGTTTCGTGTGTTGCCGTCTCGCTCGCACTTGCGTATATGCCGGAAAGGAATGAAAGCTTTATGTCGGCGATAAAACGTTAGCATGCTAGCTGTGCTGTTTTGGATATCAAAATAAGAGTACTTGTTTTTCTTAGACTACTTACCTCTCAATTACAATCTATTTTAATTGTGTTGCTGACTCTAAAGTTCATAACATACTACCGCAACGCACCTCAAGAACGGTGCACCGCGCCATAAGTGAGTGATTCAAATTTCAAACTTATCAGGGGACCGCGTGATAAAAAAAAAACATCTTCAGAACATTTATTTAATTACAAACTTCATTCCTTGTGATCATTTATTATGTCTTATCATACATTACATTGTAAATGCAAACTTGAAAAAAATCAATTTTCAGAAATCGATCTTTTGGACCTCGATTTTTTTGTGAATCGATTTATTAGGTTACGATTCGAATAGATTTTAAAATCGATCTTTTTTGTCAAGAATCGCCATTCCTAGATAATCTACGATCTAGAGTAAATTATACTACTACTGTCTACTAATGGAGTTCCTTAGTAGTTTTATTTTTTCAACTGCAAAGTAGTAGGAAGGCAAAGGTGTCATACCATACAGCCTAATCTTTTTTAAATTAGGTCCTTACATATAATTCATATAAAATTAGCGTTTTGTCGTACTGACCACTTTGATCTGAAATATCTCCTCTTTTATTGTTTTACAGTAAATCCTGTAGAAATGGCAATAGATCTATACTTCACCGCGGGATCGGCGCCGTGCCGCGTCGTGCTGCTAGTGGCAGCCGCTTTGGACCTACAGCTCAACCTTAAACCTCTTAATTTGTGGGAGGGAGAACAGTTGCAAGCCGATTTCTTAAAGGTAAACAAATAAACTCCGAACATATCTTCCTTATTGATTGCCTGTAAGTGGCCACGGTCTTAACTATACTATTACGCTGGTAAGAGTAACGTCACCTATCGCCGAATAGCCGAAACGAATATCAAAGGAACTCGTAACATCTAGAACGCTCGAGAAATACAACGCCATCTGTTGTCAGATAGCGGAAGCACGCATTGAAAGTGCTCGACTTGTGAGGAATGTTCTCGACCATTCTAAGGATGTCGTATCGACTATAAAAGCGTTGCAGGATGGCACGCGGTCAGTTAGTAATCGGAACTACTCGAAGCGAAACAGCGAACGGATCACCTGAAGCGAAGCGGAAGAAGCGAATTGAGAATTTTAAAGTGTTTTAAGTGTTCTAAGTGATAAATACAGTTTTAATTTATACTTCAGTGGAATTTTATTTATCACGAACCCCGGCGCGTAACAATACTATAAATTTGTTAACATTATCTTCCAGTTGAATCCTCAACACACAGTCCCTACAATAGTGGACGAGGGCTTCCCTCTGTGGGAGTCGCGAGCGATAAGCAGATATTTAGTCAACAAGTACGGAGGAGACAGTAGCAGTCTCTATCCGAAGGATTTGATGGCAAGGGCCCTCGTCGATCAGAGACTTGACTTCGACATTGGAACTCTGTACCCTAGATTCGCACAATATTTTGTAAGTTACTTTTTTTAATACAAGACGTTTTTATAGCATTCGATGGCCGAAGGGCATAACCATTGAGTCTATGAGCCTAATGGTTCCAGGTGGTAAGGAAGAAGTATGTTCTGGAGGCGGGTGGTGCGATGGTAAATAGGAAATGTCTGTATCATTTCGAATAATTGTTTGGAGCACTGCCCGTGGAACATAATGCTTTAAACTAAAAAAATATATAATGAATATGCCAATTCCTAATTTCTTCCCAATTTCGGTTGTTGCTTTTCCCAACTTTTTTCCAAATTTTGAATATTTTTTTTATTGTTTAGATGGGTTAACTAGCTCACGGTCCACCCGGTGTTAAGTGGCTACCGAAGCTCATAGATACCTACAACATAAATGCCGTCACCCACTTTGAGAGAAGAGTTCTAGGGTCTTAGTTTTTACAGTACAGCGACTGTCTCACTTTTCAAACCAAAACGCAATACTGCTTCACGGCATAAATAGGCATAGTGGTGGTAACTTTTTTTTTTTTAATTGCTTAGACGGGTGGACAAGCTCACAGCCCTCCTGGTGTTAAGTGGTAAATGGAGCCCATAGACATTTACAACGTAAATGCATCACCAACCTTGAGATATAAGTTCTAAGATCTCACTATAGTTACAACGGCTGCCCCACCCTTCAAACCGAAACGCATTACTGTTTCACGGTAGAAATAGGCAGGGTGGTGGTTCCTACCCGTGCGGACTCACAATACGTCCTACCACCAGTAAATCTACCCGTGCGGACTCGGAATTGTGGTGACTCTTAAGACAGGCTTATGTCCACATAACAGGTATATGTATAGGACTTATAGACAGACATAATATAGATTTCACTGGTGGTAGGACCTCTTGGGAGTCCGCACGAGTAGGTACCACCACTCCGCCTATTTCCGTCGTGAAGCAGTAATGCGTTTCGGTTTGAAGGGTGGGGCAGCCGTTGCAACTATACTGAGACCTTAGAACTTATATCTCAAGGTGGGTGGCGCATTTACGTTGTAGATGTCTATGGGCTCCAGTAACCACTTAACACCAGGTGGGCTGTGAGCTCGTCCACCCATCTAACCAATAAAAAAAAAAAGGTTAAGTTATTAGGTGGTTTTTTTGTCTTTTAGATACTGTGATGTATGTTTATGGGTGGTCTACAATAAAATAAATATGAAATCTTAATTCGTATGCTATTATTACAGCAGAATTACCCATAGTCTGTTGTAGCTCCCAAGGATATGATAGATACTATTTCGGTGTGTATATTTGCTAAGTAGATCCTTCCATTTCAGTATCCCCAAGTATTTGGCGGTGGGAAACCCGATGCAGCATCCCTTAAAAAATTAGAGGAAGCTCTAGTATTCCTCAACGCTTTCCTGGAAGGTCAGAAGTATGTAACCGGAGACGTATTGACTATCGCCGATCTCAGCCTTGTGGCTACCATCTCCACTATTGACGCGGCTGAAATCAGTCTGAAGAGTTACCCTAATGTGGAGAAGTAAGTCTATCTGTAAATTTGTATAATGAGGGAGTGGGCTTGAGGAAGTAGCAAGTACTGTGTTTTAATCAAATTTTAAAGACACTGTAGAGTGTGTTAAATAAATAATTATTGCTCTTAAGACCAATAAAATTATTCTCACTACTTGTCCGATTGGTAGTGATGAAAAAGGTGGAGGTTCGTTTCTATTTATTTATTGCATAAATGGGTGGATGAGCTCACAGCCCACCTGGTGTTAAGTGGTTACCGGAGCCCATAAACATCTACAATGTAAATGTCGCCACCCACCTTGCGATATGAGTTCTAAGGTCTCAGTATAGTCACTAAAAACTTTTCAAGATACATGAAGGCATTATTTCTAATCCATTCTGATGTTTAATAATATCAGAAATAATATGCATTTCGCATTATTAATATGCGAAAGTGAGTTTTATGTTTCGCTTTCACGTCGTAACTCAGCTATCATCATGAAATTATGTTCACATGCTGTCAGGGACTCAGTAAAGTTCTATAATGCCTTTAAAGAAAAAAACTGAATAAAAGGAACTGTCCGTGGGTGTTTTTTTTTCCTAATTTAACACTAGTCGTCCAAATCATGATATTAAGTGTATAATCTATGGGTCAAGGTTAGGTGAAACTGCACCGATCAAAGATAATCTGAAATCTCATGTTTTTTTTTTCAGATGGTTTGAGCTCATGAAGACAACAGCTCCAGATTATCAGAATGCTAATCAAAAAGGTATAGATGAATTCAAGAAGTTGATAGCGCAAATGAAGGCCAAAACTGAACTTTGAGTACAAGTACACCATTATTATAATATTTATCCTGATTATATACAATGGGACATGCCCAGAGTTCACCAGAGTAAATAGTAGATTTTTTTCAATAAATAAATAATATATAATATATAAAAATTTATATATAATATAAATAATAAAAATATAAAAAAAAATACATAAATGTGATTGTTTTTTTTTTTTTTTGTTAATAAGTAACAGAGATATCCGCAAACTAGCCATTTTTTGGATGGAATTCAGTGTTTAAGATCTTCACAGCGTGAAACGACACCCATATGCTCATTTTAATAATATCTGTGCATTTTTCACTCACTCATGACTTTGGCGCCATTTATAATTTTCTTATTTTTTATCGACTTCTTGGTGGGAACGCGAGGTGTGAAGTATGTTTTATTTCATAGATTCTTCATAGATCTTAGATAGATTTTTCAGTAGATTCTGCGAAGCACTGCTCTTGCTAGAGCTGGTTTAAACAAATTCTCTTAGGTTGAGCCCGCGAGCTCACCTACACGTACGCGTGACGCTGGAATAGCCTCTAAGTCTACGGACACGAAACTTGCGATGGCTGAGCGATGGCGGCAGCGGGGCGACGGCGATGTATACAAAAGCATTGCACAGTATGGGGACGGGCACGAAACGGGCGATGGCGGAGCGGGGCGATCGAGCGATGTACGGGCGATGATGGGGCGACGGCGACGCGGAAGCGACGAGAACAAACTACTTTGGTTTCGTCGCTTGCGCGGGTACACAGTGTTGTGTTCAGTTATTATTTTAGTAATGGAAATTGATAATGAGGAATTTATAATTTAACAAGGAATTTAAAATTTCATTGAATGACACCTTAGCTCGTAATAAAGCGTAGAAAATTCTCCCAAATTGCGTCTTCGTTGATTTATTGGATGAACACCATCTCTAGGTAATAATAATTCTCTCAATAGGAGACTAGGCTCCAATAGTTCTCTTCGACGTAAACTCATGATTCGCACAACACTGCTCAAGCGCGACTGCCCGCCAGCTTGTTTCGTGCCCGCGCGAGATATCGCTGCCTACCCGCTCCGTGTCGCGTCGCCCCGCTGCCGCCATCGCTCAGCCATCGCAAATTTCGTGCCCGTAGACTTAGGCTACCAGCGAATAGATACAGAAAAAGAATAGATCAGCGATAATTTGATTCCTTAAGGAAACGACTGTCTCACCATAATCGCTAAGGTAGAAACAGGAAGCATGGTAGGTAGTGAATAAAAAATGCATTTTTCATTAATAGTTTTATTTGTGCCTTAAAAACTATAAACTTAAAAACGAAAAAAAGAGCATCAAAACCATTCGTGACTTGAACAAACATTGTGAACGTGATAGTGGAATATTGTGAAATTCAATAATACAAACGTCAACTGGAATTTCAGATTGGGTATCACATGACAAAAAACGAAACATATCGATAAAATGCGAACAGATCATATTAAATTTATTAATTTACTTTCAGGCAAAGGGCGACTGTTAAATTCAACCTAATTTAATAATCTATTATTTTAAAGAATATTTTTAATTTAAGCAATGACGTTTTAATTCTGCCTAGTTGGTCAATTTTAATTCCAGCGACGTTATTTTGAATAAGTTTTCATTTCGTGTTGATAAGTGTTCACTTTTTAAGCATGCTGTTGACAAGTCCCTTGAATGCCTCCAGTCCTTTCTCGTTGGCCTCCTGGTAACCCGGAGCTGTACTCTTAACCGTCTCGTACCATCTGCAAAACAGTACATATTAATTGAATTGAATACTCATATAGATTGACATTAATCATTTCATGTGCTTTTTTTATTTTTATTGCTTTGTTCGGTGGACGAGCTCACGGCCCACCCGATGTTAAGTGGATGCCGGAGCACATAGACATCTACAACGTAAATGCCGCTATCCACCTAAAGATATGAGTTCAAAGTTCTCAGTTTTAACAGTACAACGGCTGCTCCACCCTTCAGAACGAAACGCATTACTGCTTGACGGCAGAAACAGGCAGGGCGGTAATACCTACCCGAGCGGACTCACAAGACCACCAAGTACCATAAGTATATGTATCTCTTTATTGATGTAAAAAAGGCTACGGAAAACGGGAGTTTTTTATTTATTTGATTACTGGGTAGTTGGTATGGAAACGAAATCATAGACAAGATGATGTTAAGGGGATACTGGAGCCACCCAACTTGAGGCATAAGATCGAATGCAAAATGCCGCCTGTGTGACTATTACCCGTCAAACTGGAATGCAGTCCTATAAAGCTACCAAATAATATGAAATCAGTATTCGTCTTAATAGATAATGCTATGAATCATCGTTATCTCAGACACGTCTATATTTCACAATATCCATGAACAGAAAAAAATAATCTTATGAAGGTTATCGAAATAAAACAAAATACCTCTTAACGTTGGCGTATTTCTTGAAGTCAATGTCAGAGGCTTCCAGGCTGGAGACACTGGCGATGAGACTCAGGTCGGCGACGGTGAGGTTCGGTCCGGCCACGTACTTCTGACCTTCGAGGAACTTGTCCAGCAGCTGAAGGGCTTCCTGGACCTTCTCGTTCTTGGCTTTGTCGGCTGGGGCACCGGCAAATACTTGGGGATACTGGAGACAGACAAACAGTGTTGGAACAAGATAGACACAATCTACCTTGACCGGGTTCGATCTCGAGCTGGGATCGGACGGTTGGGCGAGAGTGCTGGGAAACTCGTTTAGTGTTTGGGCCTTTACAACCTTTTTACCGCTTATCGTCTATGTTGAGTCAGACATTTCAAGAAGCCCCCTGCTCTGACCGCGTTCTGACCCCGGACAGAGATCGAACGTCGGGTGTAAGAGTGCAGGGGAGTCGTTCAGTGCGGTAGGGCCCTAAAATTCCTTGGGCCCACGGTCTGCTCCCAACACCTGTAGATTGTCAAGTCTCACATACTCCACGCGCTCCCTAGGCGCAGGGACCTCGTAGGAAGTTCGGCCCCCGGCCAGAAAAAAAAACAAAAATACATCTCAAGGTGGATAAGATACTTTAGAGTTATATATGTATATATTTTTTATTGCCCTTGTAGGCAGACGAGCATACGGCCCACCTGATGGTGAGTGGTTACTGTCGCCCATGGACTTCAGCAATGCCAAGGGCAGAGCCAAGCCGCTGCCTGCCCTATTTCCTGGTATACTACAAGACTTTCGTTTGAGTAATGCGAACAATAGCAAGCACGAGATTCCGGACCACATCTAGGACCACCATTCATCCTTAGTATTCGCAACAGCGCATGGTACTTACGAAATAATCACTGAATCTCTGGTACAAAGTTCCGATGTCGAAATACAATCGTTGGTCAACTAGGGCACGAGCTTTGGGGTCTTCGGGGTACAGACTGCTGCCCTTAGCGTACTTGTTCACCAAGTAGGTGATGATGGCGCGGGACTCCCAGATTGAAAGGCCATCGTCGACTAGGGTCGGGACCGTGTGTTGAGGGTTCAACTGGAATTAGAACATGATTTCACTCAAGTACTTACTTCTATACTAATATATAAATCTACAGCGGTTTTTACGGGTGTTCCGTTATAACTACTGAACCATGCATCCGATTGACTTGAAACTTGGTATCCGTGTAGAAAATATATGTACTTAATGGATAGGCTAATATTTATATGAGTGTTGGACTCCCTACACCAGTGGCGGGAGCGTTAATGATAAGAATCTTTGTTGAAGAGAAATAATAATGTTAATTTGAAATGCCCAGCGAAGTGGACGGGTACAGCAAGTTGCTAATATAAACAGAATATTGAAGTAATTGTTTCTGGGTAAGCATTTCATTAAATCTTAAACATTTTTTACACGCTTTATATTAGCTTCACTTGTATGTATGTTTGTAACTGACTCCTTTAGACACGCGACTTTGACCCACTTTAAACGGCCAGATTTCATTCAAACTTTGTAGATATATCGAGGACCGATAACAATTCAAAATTAAAGAAAAATTGAAAAAAAAAGAATTGAAAAAATTGAAATTCAACTAAAAATGAAAAATAAATAATAGTTTAAAAAAAGCTAAAAAATACGCTTTATATAAAATTCAACTAAAAAAATGAAAATAAATTTTAATAAATTTAAATTGAAAGTAGTGTAAAAAAAAATATTTTATTGTAAAAAAAGCGTGGGGTGCATGGTGTTATTAGTTATAAATATTTTGCTGACAGATATGAGTAGAAGAATTTATTATTTCAATAATATCTTTAAAAGCACCCCAATTTTATATAAAGCGTGTTAATTCGTTTTTTTAAACTATTATTTATTTATTACTTAGACGGGTGGACGAGCTCACAGCCCACCTGGTGTTAAGTGGTTACCGGAGCCCATAGACATCTACAACGTAAATGCCGCCAGCCACTTTGAGATATGAGTTCTAAGGTATAGTTACATATTTGATGGTAATAATCGATAATACCGTTGTTGTTTAAGTCTATTACTGGTATACGCTGAAAAGGCGGTATACCGGTACGCACATTGTCCGACTGGGTTTGCGTACAAAAGCTATGGAGATATGGCGCGCACCGGACGGCGGACGTATGTTGTACGTATACGTCTTGTTCTAGACCCCGCAAATCGACTAAAACTTGACGGATGGTTTCTTCCTTTTCTGACGCTCGTCTTAGAAAGCAATTTGCCCGATAAGTACAGATTGATCACTTCCCAGAGAAAATATCTGATCATAAAAACCTGCGGCACACTTCTAATTACAAAACACACATTTCTAATTAAAAAAAAGAGACGGATTGTGATGCGACGCTTTGTGTACCACAGTTCATTGTACACATTACAAAATGAAACTATTCTACGAATTCAAATATCGAGAATTGTATGACAAACCGGTCGCCCGGAATTTTTTGACGACTATTGACCGGTTTATACAGATAATAATATATATTTTTTTCTTAGATGGGTGAACGAGCACACATCCCACCTGGTGTTAAGTGGTTACTGGAGCCCATAGACATCTACAAGGTAAATGCCGCCACCCACCTTGAGACATGAGTTGTAAGGTCTCACTATCAAACTGAAACGCATTACTGCTTCACTCACGGCAGAAATAGGCAGGGTGGTGGTACCTACCCTTGCGGACTCACAACACGTTCTACCACCAGTAATACGTCATACCACCAGTCCATTTTCGTTACGATACGAGCTATCGCAAGTTTAACTTAAAAATACCATGGGTCAAAGCTAATGCCAGGTTAATATACAGTAATAATAACAATTTGGCTTTTAAGTTGAAGATCAATTCGGCCAAGGTCCAAGATAGATAAGAAATTTTAAAAACAAAAATGAAAACAAACCGCTCTATTATTCAAGTAGGTCATGGAAACTTTCCAAATATGCATGGCTTCCCCATCGATTCGGAATATACGTACTACCGAGAAGAATCGGCGAGAAACTCAGTACCTACCTGGCTTTTCCCAAACATACTAAAAAACCTTACAAAATATCTTATGTGCGAAATGTGATAAGTGCGACCAGAATTAGATGAAACAGGTTTTCATTGGTGAGCATTAAACAAGGATTCATTCAGTGCTGTTCCTACATAAAAATAGAGAGGTTTAAATAAAAATATGTTTAATAATGCGGCCGTTTCTTAGCCCCCACGCTCAATTTACGCTAAAACTCTGACACATTGATTTTATAATAAAATAGAAAAGCAAAATTTTAACCTGCCCGATGCTTCTACACTTGAAGCGCACTTGCGCAGAAACATACATTGGGTCATTAAGTCCGATATAAAATATATACGATCGCTGGCGTAGTTAAGAATGAAGTCATGAGCCCGTGCGGGTCGATAGTATAGATTCCAACTTAATTCTCCAGCTTGATTCCGCAATCGTTCGTGGTTTGAATTAATATTGAAAGGAAATTTATTAGAGATCTGAATGTGGGTAGCGGTTTACTTCTACTAAGAAATCACTTCTTTGTCAATGAGCTCAATAGCCGACAGGAGAGAATAGGGATTTCAAAGTAAGACAGTACCCGTAATTATGCCTACCATATAATATATACCTAACAACAGACACAACCTACGGCTAATTTAAAAAAATGTAGGTATGTATTTAAACATAGTTTGACCAGTTCTCATGGAACAACTGCGACCGCCTTAAAGTTCATTCAACCGACGCCATTACATCACTAGCCAAATTGACCTTCAAGATCTTAAATATGGGAAATTCGGTTTTATTGCTTTCAACATTAAGTTTATATCTCTTCGAGGCCGTTCGTACGGATACTAGTTAATTAAGGAAACGCTGGCGGCATGCCATGCATTCTGTACTCGAGTATTTGTGCCTTTAAATAAATGAGTTCGACTTTCACAGATTTATGTTCAGTATGCTTAGTGCGAGTTTTGCCCACTGAGTTTCTCGCCGGATCTTCTCAGTGGGTCGTGTTTCCGATCGCGATTCTGCGAAGCACGGCTCTTGGTAGGGTTCGTGTTAGCAACATCGTCAGGCTTGAGCCCCGTGAGCTCACCTACTAGTCCGGTGACGCTGACATGGTCTATCTAGACCATCAGCTTAGGTAGAGAAAAAAAGGGTGTTTTAACGTTCTCGATCGCGTAAAAGTTAACTCAAATTTGTATGCAGTTAGAACAGCGCCCCTAGCGGCAAAAGCAGGCAAACGTTCCAACTCCATACGAATTTGGGTTAACTTTTAAGCTATCGAGAACTTTAACAAACTCGCACTAATCATACAGTATCCTAGAAGTCTCTCGATCTAGATAACGCAGGTTCGAAACCTTCGTAACGTGTTCAAATGGAAAACTTTTTATCAGCCTTTGTTGATTATCGATCGGCTATTAAGCAATCGTTATCTATTTCATTATCAGTGTTATTGAATAGTTACTCAATCGCTCGGATTCGGGATAATTTTTCGTTTAGTACATTTGGCTTCGGAGAAATTAAAATCATTAATACCATCGATGATACGTGCCTAGTGTTGTGATGTCTGCATTTTAATTGACTTTGTAGACAGTCTATATGAAGGTGTGTAATCGCCGTCGCTCATGGCTATCAGCAATTTGAAGAATACAGTAAAGTCACTGTCTACACATAGACAAGGACAGTGCGCTAGTGAAAGAGAATTAATTCCAGAGCGGCTTTATTTATTTATTCCTACCTATTCTAGTAACCTCGAGGAGCCATGGATGGTCGGTCTACTTAGTGAAAAGGATTCATGTCATTGAAAGTGGTTTTAGTATGAATGAGCCCTAATTTATAGACCAAACCTCAGTTTGTTTCCATTAGTCCAATGGGCGTATACTATTTGCGGCCAACGACCTTCAAATATTTCCCATTGAGTTTCCGCCCGTAGCTTCGCCCATGAGAACTACACTGTATATTCTTTCCCAGAGCTCAAACTATTTTCATACAGAGTTTCTTCAAAAGCATTTCATCGGTTTAGACATGAAAACACAATAGACCTTGATTGAGCTGCTTTCATATTAATAATGATGTATTATTTGATATTTAACTTTTATTATTTAACAGTATCGAATATTTTATTAAAACCTTATATTCTGCCCCAAATTAATGCGTGTCTACTATGGAAAACAAGGTACACGAAAACCCGTTTTATAGAAGCGCGAACAAACAGACAGACAAAAAAAATTCTAAAATCGCCGGTTTATGTTGTATTATTATATATATTTTTATTGCCCTAGTAGGCAGACGAGCGTACGGCTCACCCGATGGGAAGTGGGTACCGTCATCCATGGACTTCAGCAATGCCAGAGGCAGAACCAAGCCGCTGCCTAACTTTCTTCTTGTAACTCTACTTGTAACTTTCTATTTTTATTACTTTATTCCAATGTACAGACACACCGGATTCTACTGTTTTATTATGTTACAGAAGAATAAGGAATGTTACAAGGAAATACACATAATGAAGTTGACTAATTAAATGCTTACTGTTTGTTTGTTGTAATTTTCCTTTAAAAATTCAAAACAAAAAATCATTGTAACCGAGTAAATCAAGCTTTTAACGTTGAACCAGTTAAATATGAATAATATATTTACAAACTTCTATGTACGTTAAAGTAATTGAGTCGGTATGTTATTGGTATTGGTTATTGGTATTGTAAACAGGAAAAAATTTACAAAGAAACTTAAAGTAGACAAGGATGCTGATCAATTGAAATAAATTTTACATTAAAAAATAATACTGTAACATATTGATTGAATAATCTTTTTCTCCAAAATTTACCTAAAATCGCCTTTTCGCATTAAAACTGTACTTCGAAATTGAGTTAATACGCGTAAACATTTGGTATCACCAGTATTTTTTTCATAGATACTGTCAAAAGAGCGTAGTTTAGTTTTCGTTTTTTTAATTTTTTTATTTTATCTATGTTTTGACTACTATAACAAAAGGTAAGACAGATATGTAACTGGTAACAAATAAAAAATAAATGTTGCAAATATATATCAGTGGTGTGGATTGGGAGAGGCCTATGTCCAGCAGTGGACGACTGTGTGCTGTTGATGATGATGATGATGATGATGTTGCAAATATGATTAGTATTAAAAATAATACATGTTAAACCTTTAAGCCCCTCTCCTGTAAAATTAGTAAATTTTGAGATTATACAGTTTTAATGCGAGAAGACTAAATGTTACAAAATTTTACGTAATACATACTTCAGTAAACATTGTCATCAAGTATCAATACCAGGATTTTAGTATTGCGATTTCAAAGCGCGTAAAATAGACCTACCTTCAAATATTCTGGTTTGAGCTGTTCCCCGTGGTGTAGGTCTACCAGTTTGAGGTTCAGGTTTAAGTTGAGCGCCTTCGCTGTCAGCAGTACAGCCCTGCAGGGCGCAGAGCCGGGAACGTAGTACAGGTCGATGGTCATCTTACTGTGGACATGATAAGAATTAAATAAACGATGAAGGGGATTTTACGGGACGAACTCGGACATGCAAGAACTGGCGGTAGGACCTCTTGTGAGTCCGCGCGGGTAGGTACCATCACCCTGCCTGTTACTGCCGTGAAGCAGTAATGCGTTTCGGTTTGAAAGGCGGGGCAGCCGTTGTAACTATACTGAGACCTTATATCTCAAGGTGGGTGGCGCATTTACGTTGTAGATGTCTATGGGCTCCAGTAACCGCTTAACACCAGGGGGGGCTGTGAGCTCGTCCACCCATATAAGCAATAAAAAAAACTACTGGAGTCCACAGACAACAACGTGAAGGTTAATTGATACTTATGAGATTGAAGTCTTGTGGACTTATTAAGGTTGAATTTATTGTCATCCTACCTTCTAAACAGAACGCATGGTTGCTTAGCGGAAGAAATTAGTAGTTCTATGGGATACCCAAACTGCCAAAATTCTTACAAATAGTCTTAACAGAAATTAGGAATAAAGTTACGACTAAGGGTATTGCTAACGAATGACGTGTTGTCGCAGGTGATTAAAATACTAATATTGCCGACCTCCAGTATACGAAATAGAGTAGACTACATTAAAAGAAAATAATTATTTGTCCTTTCCAGCAAACAAGATTAGACGTTCGTTTAAAAATCATAACAATAACGCAGGTAGCATTCACAGGTCAGTCTTTTATTGAAAAGTAATCGAATAAACATTTTCGAGAGACAATTTTCAACGATATGTCAAGGATTTGTTTTGTAACGATGCCGGAAATTGTAATCGAAGGTAAACACCGAAATTAAAAAAAAAATAGCCGGCAGTAATTTACTTAGGTTTCTGTAACTTCGATTTGTCTTTTGACTAATTGTTTTTATGATGTTAGAAAAACTCCTTAGTTTTTTTTACTATCTCTGATTATGTTGTTGTATTTCACCTGATTGGTTTAGATTAAGGTAGTTTTGATTTTTTTGTTTTATTATTATTGCTTTTGTTTTATTCCGAGATTGTAGTTATTGTTTTTATTTAATTTTTGTGTACTATATGAAATGTTAGTGAACGTAATATAGATGCAAAATCTAAAGTAAATGAAATAAATAAATAAAAATAAAAGGATTTATAGATAAATAATGTTTCATTTGCGTACTTCATAGTTCATACGTAGCATTAGCCAGCTAGGGTTCGACACAAAATGAGAAATCCCGAAGTGTGGAAGGTACCTAATTAATCTTATACCTTTAAACGAGCAATTCTTGTATATTAATATATATACCTATGTATATAATCTGAATCTCGGAAACGGCTCCAACGATTTTCATAAAATTTAGTATAGAGGGGATTTCGGGGGCGATAAATCGATCTAGCTACGATTTATTTTCAGAAAATGTTGTTTTATTCGTGTTTTCAATAATCAAACTCTTCCCGACATCTATTGGCGAATAATAATACTATTTTTCTTAATTGAAGGCAACTAACCGCTTTAAAGATACAACAAGGTGGCGTTATAAAAAAAACGAGCAAAGCTCGGTCATCATCTAGTTAATCATAATTCGTGGAAATAAAAAATTTGTAGTTTCCGGCCCGATTTTTGCCAAAACGATTTTATGTAGACAAAAACTCAACACTGGTGCCTAAGATCATACTTGAACAAGGGGAAACTAAGTACCCTATGCGTCACTTGCAATTACCTAGATTCGTTGAAGGTTTTCGCCATGCTAATAATAATTAGCAGGCTTCTGCAGTTCTTTGAGATATTTGAAAACGTTATTTTCATATATTCATATATGTATTCTTGGCGTGCTATTAGCACATCAGTTTCAAATGGGAATATGTAGTTCTCAATCATAATACAAACTTTAATATGGTTAGTTAAGCTAAAGCAGTATCAGACGGACCAAGATACGTCCGACATTTCATAAAGTTCTTCATCTGAAATACGACTTTAACTAAATCTGTATAATTCCATCGAAAATCTGAGATAGATTGTTACAACCTCCGATTCGGGACCTCGGCAGGCGTAAATGGTTTGCCACATAAACCAGGCTGCATATACGACTCCGCTATTGTGCGGCATGCTTCCATATCCTTCTATCTAAAGCCGGTATTTAGGACGCATTTAGCAGAATTTCTCGAAGGTTCTACCACTAGTAAATTGAATTTGTAACAAAAACTATTATATAAGTTTGGCTGAATAGACTGCAATCATATTGTTTGTCTTTAGACAACAGGTTTCGCGTTTAGGTAGTCTGGTACGTTCTAGTGACCAAATGACCTTCAAGTTAGAACACGACTTATGTTCTATACCAACATACAATATGTAATATTAATAAGTAATAAGTATACTTAATTTATTTAAAAAAAGGATTTTGTGTGACTCATTTAAAAATATTTGTAATTTTAATTGACGGTAAAATTGTTATTACAATGAATTTATTGCAATTATTATATTTTCTATATTTCGCCTAGACAAGAAAAAAATATGCCTTCGAGCGAAGCTATTCATATAATGGATAGGTTGTTTGGTTGGTTTACAGAGTGATTTACTATAGTTTTTTGAGATCCGGTACACAAATAGTATCACATATGTATAACAAAAACGAAAAACCATGACTCGTCAAACGTTTCGGCATTATTCTTCGATAAGATCTCACACTGTTAGAACATGATTATTTTAATAACATTACATTGCTTATAATTGGAAACTACAAGTCATCTCTGATGACAACTACCTCAACTGATTAGATTTTTTTTATGCAATTCAGACAATTTCCTGTACGTAAAAAAAGGTTACCAGAAAACGCCGCGCCGTGATAGACTTATTTGTTTTATTTTATTTTATTACCGATTTCAAATGGCTGATTTATCTTTTGAATTTAAATAGACACACTTTACTGTGATTAGTGATGTATGATACGAATGATGAATGTAAGCCCGTTTAAATTTAAAAAGAATCATGTGAAAATACCGGCCGGTTTCTGTAGCGAATTTGTTTGTGTTACTGATAAATATACAGTTATCAGCTCAACACGAACAAAATGTTATGATTTGATTATTTCAATAATATTATTCCAGGCTCAACAAAGCAATTGACCTAAAAGATCGATTAAAAACATGTCTAGACTGACGGTAATACTGAATTCACCATATTAAAAACGATTCGAAATAATATTTCAGTTTTAATGTTTGTTAATATTTCAATTTAAAAACTGGAACGGTTCTAAAGAGTTGGATGAAAAGAAATTCTAATAACTTAGCAAGGGTTATAGTCTGGTTAAATTAGTTTTTCCAGAATCTTTCTTACATATAGCACGCAAAAACCCTGGTAACCTGAAAAGGCTCAACGGTATAATAAAAAGGCGAATACGTAGAGGCCGAAACCCAAAGCGGTATTTTTAGCAGTCGAAAAAGCTTTCCAACAAAGCTCTTCACGAGACAAAACATAGGAATAGGTGGAGAGAAACAGTGAGAAAACTATAAAAGAGTCACGATTCTCAACAACGAAGGAACGACAGATTAAGAATACATTACAATTTCGTTAAATGGCACTATGGCCACAGATCCCACGGTCGGGACAGAGCATCTCTGAAGCCGCGCGCGTCTCCCATAGGGTGCGGTCACAGCGTCAAATACTAAATCGACGATACGACCTTGTTGCGGAGGTATTTTATTGTATCGGGACGGTGAAGGTGGCAAGTTTACTTTGTGAATTCTATCGGTTCTGCTACTCACTGAATACCACGTGGACAGTGAGCTCCTCTGCTCACCTAGAGTAATTAATATAAAATAGCAGTGGACACGAAACTTGAAATTGTAGGGAAATTTCCGTAAATCAGAGTTAAACACGAAAATACAAATTCGTTAAAATAAAATAAAAAAATACCGATATGTTATTAAAACTACGTTTAATTTTGAGTTTGTTTTTGTATTTATATTATTTCTAACGTTTCTAAAGATAGATTAAACCTTAATGTATTTTTAATTATGTCTACGTTTCGGAGAAGTCGAACAAAATGCAACGCATTGCTCAGTATCAAAATAACCGGATTTTCCGGTGGTAGGACCTCTTGTGAGTCAGCGCGGTTAGGTACCACCGCCCTGCCTATTTCTGCCGTGAAGCAGTAATGCGTTTCGGTCTGAAGTTTAGGGCAGCCGTTGTAACTATACTGAGATCTTAGAACTTATGTCTCAAGGTGGGTGGCGCATTTACGTTGTAGATGTCCATGGGCTCCAGTAACCACTTAACACCAGGTGGGCTGTGAGCTAGTCCATCTAACTAAGCAATAAATAAAAAATTTTACGCAATTAACATATTTCAATTTTATTTATGTTTGAAATCTGAAGCGAACTTGACAACTAACTAGTTGATAAAAAATATACATCTTTATAAATCATGAACCAGTTTCGATATCCGTTATTCTCTTTGCATGTCGACCACTGAAATCGGTTCATTTGCTTTCATTTCCTACAAATACGAATTACCAAATAATATATCGTATAGCGTGGGTACAAAACTGTATCTATTATGAAATACAATTGGAAAAAATGAGCATGGGCACGAACAAATTATTCAATTATTTTTAGGGTTCGCTGTGTAATAAAATAAAAAATTAAATTCTACTTTTCTAAAACTAAATCGTTTCAGAATAAAATATCCAAAGCAAATGATGTAATAACAAACTTACGCAAATTTGTAAAATAACTGTTAAAACTTAACAAACACAGGTCCGTTAATGGCGGCGTCTAAAAACTGAATAAACGCGAGAGTAGGGATACCATGTTTTATAGTTTCGAGCGAATGCATGACGCATGGCGAAGGACGCATTCAGTATTTCACCCAAAGAGTTTTTGTAGTGACTTGCATATTTCCAACAAAATAATATCAACAGCAATTGTTGACTATACTAAAACATGGTTTCACTATTTTCAATTCAGAACATATTATATTGTTTACGTGAGTTTTTGGTGTACTTTATAAAGCAACTTTTACTGGCCATTTACTGGTGGTAGGACCTCTTTTGAGTCCGCACGGGTAGGTACCACCGCCCCGCCTATTTCTGCCGTGAAGCAGTAATGCGTTTCGGTTTGAAGGGTGGGGCAGCCGTTGTAACTATACTTGAGACCTTACAACTTATATCTCAAGGTTGGTGGCGCATTTACGTTGTAGATGTCTATGGGCTCCAGTAACCACTTAACATCAGGTGGGCTGTGAGCTCGTCCACTAAACTAAGCAATAAAAAAAAAAAGCAATATTTTGTTTTCATAGTAAATTATATCTATGAATATCTCTTTGATAATACGTTCCACTCAGCAAACAATATTGATGTTAGTTAAGCCCTTCAGGCAATGAAACACATCTATATAGTTGATACATATGTATGTCCGTATTTATAAGTAAAAGAAATTTGAGTAGTTTATAGAATATTATGGTAAATATAATATTCGCCCTATTGTAGCTTTGTACGTTAGGAACGGTTATGAATACGGAAATAAATGTATTTTATAAAATAGATCGCTTGGTAATGTATAAAGACGTAAAATTGAGAGAAAAAAATGTAATTAACCTTTCTTTCCTCTGAATGTTGTATAAACTGAATATTGTGAATATTGTACAATATTTGTATTTACAATTTACACTTATTTATAGTATGTATGTACTTCTGTGTTTGTGTGTTTAATTTATATTGCAATGTACCTACTATTCTATTATTTACTTCTTTTTATTTTTATTGCTTAGATGGGTGGACGAGCTCATAACCCACCTGGTGTTAAGTGGTTACTGGAGCCAATAGACATCTACAACGAAAATGCGCCACCCACCTTGAGATATAAGTTCTAAGGTCTCAGTATAGTTAAAACGGCTGCCCCGCCCTTCAAACCGAAACGCATTACTGCTTCACGGCAGAAATAGGCGGGGTGGTGTTATCTACCCGTGCGGACTCACAAGAGGTCCTACCACCAGTGTGGATTACTTATCATTCTGCATTACTTTTGGTTGACTAGTAGAGTATGCCTTAGGCATTAAGTCCGCCAATGTACCTACATACGTGAAGCGTAATGATTAAATAAAATCAGTTTGTAGTAAATTTCCGCACTCAGGATCCTCACTCGTAAAGTTAACACAGCAATATAGATTAAATGATTACGACACTAATATCGACCGTCAGAAAACTACCAATTTTGCTACGTCACGTTTTATTCATAAAGAATGAATGACATACATTTTTTTAACTACGATTATATAGCATGAAACGTTTTTATTTTTTCGTTTACGGAAAAGCTGAGTAAGCGACTGATAGTGGATGGTATCATATGATAAACTTGAAAAAGGTACTCGTTGTTTTAATAAATACGTATTTCGAGAACATGCAATGTAAAAGGAGGGTACTTCACGGACGCAACCCGTGCTGTCTTGACCTAAGGATGGCCCGCGTCACGAGAATTAAGTCTGAGGGAGTCCGTATAGAGTCCCTTCTTTATTTTGCGGGAAAATCGTGTTTCCGGATCACTCGTAATTAACAACACTAACGGAAACTAACCCTTAATGACAGGTAATTACATCTGCTAATAGCGTAAGCGGTACTAGAACCTAGTACAGACTCCAGTGTGCTTAGTGCGAGTTTTTTTGCGAAAGGGAAAAAAACAGGTTGGTCTTGGCGTGATATTATATAGCCTATAGCCTTACTCAATAAATGGGCTATCTAACCCCGAAAGAATTTTTCAAATCGGACCTGTAGTTCCTGAGATTAGCGCATTCAACCAAACAAACAAACTCTTGAGCTTTTTAATATTAGTAGTAGTATAGATTAGAGAGTAATTAGTTAGCACAATAATCCAATGTCACGAAATAACATCTCAGTCGTATATAAAAATAATAAATGTGAAATTAAACCAAAAAAGTTGTTTTAATTATATCTACGGATCACAGAAACCGAAGAAGATACTAAATCATCAGTTTATTTACCTCGACTAACAAGACTTGTGGTGTTTTCGTTCCACTGTGTATTTATCTTATTTACCTCTCCCATTTATTTGATAATATTAATCAATGTGAGGATAACCTTATTTTGTAATCTGTTTGTGATCATATACTTGAAGTTCAAATAAAATAAACCGATAGCCGCGTACATTCGCGTATGAAATAAACTGAATAAAACCTGAACTACCCTGGCAATAATTTCTGAGTTTTTTTAATTTAAGGCTATTTTTAATTAAGTTATTTTTAATTTAAGGTATTTTTCATTCACTAGTATACATCGTTGGAACAACGGCAACCGTAAGTTCCAGCGGAATTATAACATCTTCACCCTTTGCTAGAAGTAATAGGGTTCTGTGTCTTCACCGTAGACAGTAGAACAACGCTGGTTTATTATTAGAATCTTTGCGCTTATAATGCTTTATTATACACAGAAATCAGTGGCGTAACTATAGAGTGGCGCTGACAGAATAGCACGGACCTCAAAGCAACGTAACATCCATACAAATATGTAAATAAAATTGGTGTCTGTTTGTAATATTAAGTTTTTTACTACATGCAGATAAACGGGACATATATGTACCAAAATAAGTTTTTTTACAATTTTTGTCTGTCTGTCTGTTTGTTCCGGCTAATCTCTGGAACGGCTGGAACGGGCGATTTTGATGGGACTTTCACTGGCAGAAATCTTATGTAATGAGGAGTAGCTTAGGCTACTTCTATTCTAGAAAAAATCTAAAATTATTATAAGATGTAATGTTTTGTTAAATTCCACGCGGACAAAGTCTCGGGCATAGCTAGTTTTTAATAAAATTTAATTAATAATTAGTAATTATAAATCTTAAACATATTTTATTTATTATTTAACCCATGCTTTTGAAATTAAGTTTAATAGATATTTAACTAAAATTCACACAATATTATTAATAGTGTCGGGTAACTCCTTCAATGATACATTTATATTAAATTACAACTTGACGATTTTGACTGGGGGCCCATCCAATGAATTTGTACGTGAATTTGTATTTGTATGTATTAAGAGCAAACTATATTAAACAGTTCATAATGCGAAATACGTTAATGTCACCGGTCATCGTTCTCGTCGAACCCGTCGCTTGCGACGAAGGGCTCGGTGAGAAAATTAACCCACAGAGACAGTCCACTGAGTTTTTCGCCGGGTCTGTAGGTCGCGTTTCCGATCCGGTGGTAGATTCTGCGAAGCACTCTCTTGCTAGGGTTAGTGTTAGCAACGTCGTCAGTTTTGAGCACCGTAAGCTCACCTAACAAGTAGGTGAGCTTACGCTGTCATAGGCTCTCAAGGCATATGTAGGAAAAAAAAAGTTAATGTCAAGTGTAAAAACTTTGAACTTATTTTACATACCATATTGAATTGCATAAATTTACAAAATATAGGAAACACTTTTATGGTTTATAAAGGAGGCGACATACATGAGTCTTAGTTATGTTATCAATCCAAAAAACGCTTGTCATTCATTTCTTACTTTATGTCACTTTATCACGAATTCGAATGTTATGTAAAGGTTATATACATTTCAATGCAATTCAATGTATGATGTAATATCGAGATTAGTAGTCTGATACGTCTAGAAAATAAAAACCAGGTGTCTGATAAAAAATGGAAATCAATCGTAAATGTTCATGGCAGTACTTTTACTACTCAGAATGTGAATGTATTAAGATTAAACGTTCTATTGTGTTCTATGGTGCCATTGGATTACATTTTTTTCGAGGGTCTATTTTAGTTTTGCTGAATTGGCAGTTGAATTCATGTGGTTGAGCCTGAGACAATTTGCTCTTTTTTTTATTGTCATATAGACGAGCATGCGGCCCACCTGATGGTGAGTGGTTGCCATCGCCTATTGACGTCAGTAATGCCAGGGGCTGCCAAGCCGCTGCCTACTGTGCTCACATCTACCCTTTTTCAGGAAAAAATCGCTCACTAAAAACTCCTGCCGCTCACAGCCGGCGCCCTACCCCAGACCGGACCGGAGCCCAGTCGGGGCTATTGAGACGGCGGAATCACATGTACCCTAGCAAGAGTAATATTTCGCTGAATCTATCACCGAATCGAAATGATGACCCATTGAGAAGGTCCGGTGAGAAATTCAGTGGGTTGTGTCTGTGGGCTAAGTTACACGTCGTACTTGTCGCATTCGACGACTTCAATGAGAACGCTCACCGGTGCTTGGAATGTCTAAAAGCACCGAGAGTGGATATTGAGGATTCGAAATGACGTCCTTGAGGTTTATATTATTATATAAGTAGAAGCTGGCCACACTGTTAAGGCCTTGCGCCTCCCATATATGAGCGTCGCTGCAAGAAGTGCACGTCCGTCATGATTGGTCTACAATGAATGGTCTGTGAAATCTTATGTGAATCTATCTTGAGTCGTCGTGGCCTAAAGGATAAGACGATGCATTCGTGTTGAGCGATGCACCGGTGTTCGAATCTCAGGCGGGTACCAATTTTTCTAATGAAATACGTACTCAACAAATGTTCACGATTGACTTCCACGGTGAAGGAATAATATCGTGTAATAAAAATCAAACCCGCAATATTATAATTTGCGTAATTGCTGGTGGTAGGACCTCTTGTGAGTCCGCAGGGGTAGGTACCACCGCCCTACCTATTTCTGCCGTGAAACAGTAATGCGTTTCGGCTTGAAGGGTGGAGCAGCGGTCGTAACTATACTTGAGACCTTAGAACTTATATCTCAAGGTGGGTGGCGCATTTACGTTGTAGATGTTTATGGGCTCCAGTAACCACTTAACACCAATTGGGCTGTGAGCTCGTCCAAGCACCTAAGCAATAAAAAAATATATCTTAAGTCGTGTGTTATTACACTTGAATTACCAAAAGTACTTCTGCAGCTCTAAAGGATATTATAGTGCTACATACTACCAGTGTATTATCTATGCTAAACACCACCATCTTGTCAATTTTGCAACCATTATATGCCTATTTGAAGGGTCGGAGTCTTAAAATACAATGAGACTTTAACCCTGTGCGTCAAGGCGGATGCTAGCTTTCACATTATTTAAAAATTATATTGAGAGATCTAAGAGTTCTATGAGACCACTTAGCACAAAAAGTCTTGAGCTTTTGTGGTTTTAGGAGTTTCAATGTGTTTTTAGATTTGCGGCGCACAAATCGTAGACAGCCTTAAGTCTACTTTTATCTCACTACCTATGTTTTTCCTACAATTTTAACATATATATTCAATAGAACAATGCTTCCCAATTAAAAAAAAAACGTAGAATAAACAACAAAAGAAACGTTAATTTTTTTCATTATTCTTTTCACACCAAAGGACAATGGGTTCCGGTGGCTGCACGTTCCTTGGACCCGAAACATCCCGTCATCCTTGCGGGAAAGGTCGCGGGATATATGATATCCCGAAGGCATTGGCCACGAGAAGGCTGTCAGTTGTTTACAACGATCTTTTTGTGAACCGGTCTGATGTTTTGAAATACAATAACTAATTCTAATGAGTGAAACGGTTAGAAACGTTTTACCGTTTACTTTCGTTATTTTAATTGGTAAATAAAGGTTGTGAGTAGTTCAAACTTTTTGGTCACGTGAATGTTTGGGAATGGGAATCGAATCCACGATCGTCAGCCCAGCATTCTGAGCGATCACCACTGCCCCACCGGATCAGTCAATAATAAAATATTTAAAATACCGATGCATTAAAGTGTTCATTTATTTTCGGAAATCCCATATTTCTTTCTTGCCCATACACTAGCTCGACAAAATAATTCTATAGCTACACATGTTTTGATTTAGAACTAAATGTAGCTCTCCTGAATTGCAGAACCTGATAGATCCAGAATTATTGACAAATCGGTTAACGGTTGAAGTGTTATGCTACCTTCATTTTACTTACGGTGTTTTTATTATTTTAAGCTGATCGAGGACTTTTTGGCGGGAATACAAGCTGTTGAGGTGTGTGATTTGTTTTTTTAATTTAGTCTTCTTCAGGTTTAAACGTGTAATAATGGTACTTTGTAGTATCTATGAAAGTGCCTATGTTAGTAAAAGCCTAAGTAAAATCGTTAGTGGTGACTTTTCTAGTTCTTCAAACAAATACGTTAAGTTCTCAGTAAATTGTCATCATTTGATAGATTTAATTTAATTTTTTTTCATCCAACAGTTACGGTGTTATCTCATCTCATCTTATATAGCTGCATCATATTAATTTGATTTCATTCCATGGTCAAATTCATTTCCATTATCATTTCGTTTTATTATTTTGTTTGATTTTACTTTTCATGCAACAGGCAGGCAGTATTCCTCCTTTTTACAATAGATTTAAGATAAAGGCTTTGTTTTCTTTGCTTACTCGGTAGACGAATGAGATAAGAAGGGAACGCGAAGAGCGAAGTTGTTTATAAAAGATTGGTTGTATGGTGTGATCCTTTCGCCTTTTCAGTTGAAAAAATGGAACTACCATTACCATCAAAGTGACAGTGTCAATATGACAGTTGCTGGATTGTTCAATGTCGATCTACATTTTAACTTTCTTCAACAAAACAAGAGTCTTAATTACTATATAATGTGATTTATTAGATGTGCATTATTTTATATATAAATCATAAAGTTTACTGCACAAAAAATGGGCGACAGCAGCGATTCCGAGGAGTTTTATGATGCTGAAGAGTTTACACCCACCAAGGGCTCGAAGTGAGTTTGTTTATTTTTACGTTGTTATTGTTATTACCTACCATTATTTTACAGCTTAAAATATTCTACCACACAGTTAAGTATCTCTAAACTATGAAACAAATTTGTGTAAAGTCTTAAAAATACCTTGAATGTTACTGTTAATTGTTGTCACACAGAAAGTCATAGAAGTATTTGAAAAGCAATTTGTATGTGTCCTTGGTGGGGCGAGCGGTGTGGTAGTATGTAGAAAACCGAATTGATCATCGATGCGAGACATATATGACAGTATAACAATGAATTATTGGAGTGAAGATCAATTGACATATTATATATAAGGATTGTATTAGCATATTGTCACATGCAACCATATTAGACCTCAGATTTAGTACAATTAATAAATATCTAAACATGTTTTGTGTTCATGTAAAGAATACCATCAAATTTTTTTTTTTTTCAATAATTCTTGTAAGATAATATCTTAAAATCAAATAATTTACATACAATTTAATCTAATGACAGAAACTCATATTTAGAACCATGTATATAATATTGTGATAACACTTATAAATAATTGTCCTTGTAACTGTGTTATTTGTATTGAATAAAAACAAGTGTTATATTGTAATTGTTTTCATTTATTGGCGTCAGTCTCCCAGAGCGGTAAGTGGCGGCGCCCTGAGATCCTCCTCACAGTCTCCTGTTCACCGGCCGTCTGCCGGTGGTGACGTGTCTAGAAGTGGTGCGACTCGGCCCCATGTCTCTCGACCCATAGACCACCTCTTGGAGAGTGACGCGACTGGGCCTCATGCAACATCAGCATACCAGGGACACCCTTAGACACAGACTCGTTATATCCTCACCATAAATGAAACATATTCTGTCTTTAAGAGTAAATATGTATGATGCTTAAATTTGTAGTGATTAAGTAGAGATGTAATTAAAAACGAAAACAACTTCAACATATTTAAGTAATAAAAAGAAAATATATTTCTATAAAAACTAGCTATTTCTATGAAAACATTTCACTTGTTGTCTGTGTCTGTGTGTTGTCAGAGAACACTCTTGTAAATGTGTGCTGTTAAATAACAGATGGATATGTTTTTCTTTATTTCTTTAACAAAAATTAGTATAGCAATAATAAATTAGCATATTTTACTTAAAAAGTAATAAATCATCAATAAAATGAACATAACTTTGTTCACCAACTGATTCCATCAAAACAAACAGCAAATATCAGTTGATCATCTAACCAAATACATATGTATGTCATTAACCATGTATTAATAGGTTTGTATAATATTTTTCAGAAGGTCATCTCTGTGTAAAAGCACCAGTGTGACAGAGAGTTCTGATGTGCCAGTTCAGGACAAAACAAAAATCACAAATACTGATCAAACATTGTCCGTTGGAACCAGTACGCCCACAGCTGAAGTCACTCCCGAAGATGATAGGAATTCTATTAAAAATGTATGTATCTACCATAAACAAAGTCTTTAAATATTCAGTGGAATTTTGTTATATTTTTATTTATTAATCATTGTCATTCAATAATTAACCATATTTATTTATCATGAGCGTGAGGTTTTCTTTTTTTGCTTATTTGGGTGGAAAGGCTCAGGGCCCACCTGGTGTTAAGTGGTTGCCGGAGCCCATAGTCATCTACAACATAAAGGCTGCCACCCACCTTGAGACATGAGTTCTAAGGTCTTGCTTTTAACAGTACACCGGCTGCTCCACTCTTCAAACCGAAACGGATTTCTGCTTCACGGATTCCTTAAATTATTAATTGTAAATATCTGTGGGAATTTGTTTTGTGAATTTCTTAATTTCATTACTAAAAGTTTCTAATTAAGAATACAAAATTTTGATTAAAGGTGGTGCAAGGCAGAAGACGATTTCAAGAGCTGCGTCGTTGCATGCAAACTGAAGAGGATGATGAAGGGATTCCTGAATTAGAAAATGATCAACAGACATATACTTTAGAACATCCATTTAAGTGAGTGTAGATTAGAGATGAAACGGATATCCGGTAACTTTTATCGTCGTCGTGGCCTAAAGAATAAGACGTCCGGTGCATTCGTATCTAGCGATGCACCGGTGTTCGAATCCCGCAGGCGGGTACCAATTTTTCTAATGAAATACGTACTTAACAAAATGTTCACGATTGACTTCCACGGTGAAGGAATAACATCGTGTAATAAAAATCAAAACCCGCAAAATTATAATTTGCGTAATTACTGGTGGTAGGACCTCTTGTGAGTCCGNAGACGTCCGGTGCATTCGTATCTAGCGATGCACCGGTGTTCGAATCCCGCAGGCGGGTACCAATTTTTCTAATGAAATACGTACTTAACAAAATGTTCACGATTGACTTCCACGGTGAAGGAATAACATCGTGTAATAAAAATCAAAACCCGCAAAATTATAATTTGCGTAATTACTGGTGGTAGGACCTCTTGTGAGTCCGTACGGGTAGGTATCACCGCCCCGCCTATTTCTGCCGTGAAGCAATAATGCGTTTCGGTTTGAAGGGTGGGGCAGCCGTTGTAACTATACTGAGATCTTAGAACTTATATCTCAAGGTGTGTGGCGCATTTACGCTGTAGATGTCTATGGGCTCCAGTAACCACTTAACACCAGGTGGGCTGTGAGCTCGTCCACACATCCAAGCAATAAAAAAAAAAAAAAAAAGGTATCCGACCTATCCGGCCGGATTTCAGATAGTAAAATTTAAGAAAATCTCGTGGTTATACAAAAGGCAAATAATACCACAATAGGTTACAACTTTTATTTTTATAAGCGCACGTCAAAATTGATTGTTTGATTAATTAGTTTGTTTAATACTCAACATTAATAAGTCGAAAATTGTGGTGAATGAATACCAAATCGTCGTCGCGATCTCCGTTACGTGCGACAACACCCGAACGCGCACGAATATTTTCGAAAAGGCCGAATATCCAGCGCTCCGGCCTCGCAGCTTGCCGAATATTCGGTATCCGGTATCCGGCTAAACCACTATCCGTTTCATCTCTAGTGTAGATTTCTGTTTTCTTTTGTAAACTGTAATAATGAGGGATCCTATTACCTACATTGATACTTGGGGATCCTTTGGTTCTAGTAATAATGTTTGTACAGAAATTACGTCTTATTAAGACAACTGTTGCCTAAAATACGATATGTTCGTAAATTTATATGTTCACAAATCCAGTGAAATTCTCCAGAGGAATATTCTATTTTTTTGTATTAAGTGTTATCTGTAATTTATAAGAGGCAATAAATTATTTTTAATCATTTTATTCAGAATGTCAGTGACAAGCAGCACTGACCTAGTTTTCGGAGAAAAGAATAAAATAAATAATGAGTCACAAGTAAACCATTTTGGTCAAAGCTTATTAGCTAAAGAAGAAATAAAGATTTAATGAGGTTATTAATTTAAGTTAAGCTAAATGTTGCCAGTAAAACGACGAACAGACAACCTGGGTGAGCAGCAGTAGAAATAAATAATAAATTAATTGTTTGTATTGCAGAGTAATAGCCCACGACACTATGAGCTTGCAGAGTATGACGTCACTCGGCAGAATTGGAAGGATACTAAGCGGAGCTGCTGAATCTCAACGTAAGAAAAAATATATATTCTAATGAGATTTTTATTGAGACATTTAATTACTTTATTTGGTGTTGTTTAATGGAACAACACTCATAATATTGTACTAGGATAAGTTTTTTCGTCCTCCTCTCGTTGTATTCTTCAACTGTGAGGGTCGTAACAACACTTTTCTCTCACACAATTTTTCTCTATCTCTTTCTGTCTCTGGCGATTGGGCTGATAGGTTCTATAAACTATAAAAATTAAACATCAGATTAATAAATAAATAAACCGGCTATCTTCCATGATAACAATTGTGGAACTGGCCCTGACCTTCCTAAGCTTGTAAGTACCTTCTCCTTGATTTGTATAACCTACCCTGCCCTAAATTTCCAAGATGTTGACTCCTGGACTGAGTGCAAGCCATAACACTGTAACAAAAATAAATCAAAGATAATTACAGCATCGGCTAGCTGTGCACTAGGGGAGTATAAATATATATTCGTTTTTTAAGTAATCATGTTCGTAATGGGAGTTCATGCACGTGCTACTTTGAAGCCGCAGTACGTTCGGTTTGAAGAATTTGATAGTCTTTATTCTAGTGCACATAAGGTTTGTTCCAATTTAGGCCTTTTTAGTATTTGCACAATATTACAGTGATTTTTTAACCATAACGTCATACATGGGTCTCTGTAGAACTGTTCTCCAGTACAATGCCTTTGTTGGGGTCAATGTTGACCTCTGTGCATGTCAGCACATATTTTATTTAGCTTATACTGAATATTTACTGGTAGTAAGACGTCTGGTGAGTCTATACGGGTAGGTACTATCAGCCTGCCTGTTTCTGCGGTGAAGCAGTAATGCGTTTCGGTTTGAAGGGTGGGGCAGCCGTTGTACTGAGACCTTAGAACTCATATCTGAAGGTGGGTGGCAGCATTTAAGTTATAGATGTCTATGGGCTCTGGTAATCTCTTAACACCAGGTCGGTGGTGAGCTCGTCCATCCATCTAAGCAATAAAAATAATGCTTTTAAATTAAAAGCTTTCTAATGTCTCTCTTCTTTTTCTCCACCTTATCCCACTAGGTGGGGTCAGAACAGCTAATTTTTCTCTTCCATTCTCTTCTATCAGCCGTCATTTCAACACTCACTCCTCTCTCTTTCACATATCGTCATTCACACACTCTATCCATGTCTTCTTCGGTCGACCTCTTCCCCCTCTACCTTACACTACCATTTCCATACCACGCTAACCGTCCGCTCTTTAATTTGTGCTCTGATATACTCATTGCTTTCTAATGTCTGTTTTATAGCAAACATTCGCGATTCCATGACCGGCCAGTGCTCGTCGCGAGAGCCTTCCACCATATCCGACGACCCCGTCCCTACAGACTGTCGAACTCAGAACGGTAAGTTCAATAACAATGTTTCATGGTCACCCTATCTAGTATTGTCGTGAACAAAAACACAATAGTATGACTTTTTTTTTACCTATGCTGATAGCCTTTTGAGGCTATATCAGCGTTACCTAACGTGTAGGTGAGCTCACGGGGCTCAAACCGGGTGTGTTGCTAACACTGGCCCTAGCAAGAGCAGTGCTTCGCAGAATCTACCATCGGATCAGAAATGCGACCCACTAAGAAGATCCCGCGAGAAACTCAGTTGGCTGTGTGATTTATTCAATGCGTTCGTGGTTCAGCGGTAACGAGATTGCCTCGCGTACGTAGGGTCGCAGCTTCGATACAGAAAACATATACGTGTAATTTGTGATAAACGTCAAAATCGAAGACATTAGATTGCCTCCTCTAGGTCCCGGAGCGCAGCGGTAGCCGCGAGACACTGTGGCCGAATCCTCGTGTACCAACCTCTGCTAATCAGCACTGCGCCAATAACATTATGAAAAGCGCTTAAACTTAAAATGTTTTGGACTTGCGAAAATAAACGAAAAAAAAATCCGATAATTTCATTAACTCATTAAAAGATGGACACTGAAAATTGTTCGTCATATATTCACGTTATCATATATGAAACTACCGTCTAATTTTTCTATATAGTTACACGAAATTCAAACAGCTAAATCAAGCCTTAGTCGTGACGTCACCACGAAAACTGAAGTTAGAAAGGTCCGAAATAAGAAACACGAGATTAAACCATAAAAGTAATAATAATTATGTCCGGGACTCGTGGAAACCGTAGGAAATACTATAATCATACATGATAGTCTAGCTCACGAATGTCTATGGGTCAGACATTCACGATCTCGTGGACTGGCGCCAACACGCGAGGAAATAATCACAATTTATCCTATAATATTGCCATCTGTAATTGATTTAAAAAAGCTTTTACTCTTTAATCTCTAATGCGCGAACTACCATCTTGTTTTTTTTTTTTTAAGTTAGCACAATATTAAAGTGTCAACGAACAAAACGTGTGTTCACGAAAGCTGTGAAATATTTGAAACGTAGGAAATGGTAAAACGAACCGTCTTAGTTATTTTTACGATTTGCGAAAATCAATAAAAATATCTCTTATCTATTGAAGCTATCATGACTCCAGATATGTTGTAGCTAACCGTTAAATATAAAGGATTCCGAACCGAACCGTCAGACAACTTGCCGGGCTCCTGAAAGACCAGGAGATAAATTCCACCGCTATGCCTGCTGCGGGTAGGCGCTTGAGCAGGAAAATAATCACCTTTGTGCCTACTATGGTTCTCACGAAATTTTGCTCTAGCAACACCGTTACTTTCCTTCCAAATCACGTGCCGCACTCGTGCATCTATTTTTGAATTTCGATCATTTAAAAACACGTTCGGGATACACCATGTTTGTATGTCGTCTGTCATTGACCGCTTCACTTCTATAGCACTTACTTACCTTATTTACACGCACGCACAGAGTTCCAAACTCGTCAGCCGGTCGAGAAACGGGTCTTGATTTTATTTTGTTTGTCTATGATACAAAAGACGCAGCATAGAAACGCAGTACTTTTTGGTACATAGAGTGTAGTAGATATAGACAGGGCCGCTGGCTTACCGCTGGGTCACGATCGTTGGGTATGAGTGGACGGGTATTGAGGGTGGGCTGGTCTGTGACAGTTCTGGCCGAGCCCGACGTGATAGCCAGTACGAAGGCGAACAGCCTGAAGGCGCGGGGAGGGGGCGTGGCGACGGCGAGCGGGGCGCGGGGCGGGGGTGCCGCCGTGGTGACGCCGAGCGGGGCGCGGCCCGTGGCGCCGCCCCGGAAGAAGAAACGAAGTAAAACATCATTTTCATTTATACTTAAATGCATGCCGATCGCGAGACATTATGCACATTTTACATTTAAATGTAATAAAAAAAGGCAGCGACTTGGCTCTGCCCCTGACATTGCTGACGTCCCTGGTGACCACTTACCATCAGGTGGGCCCTATGCTCGTCTGCCGACAAAGGCAATAAAAAAAAAAAAAAAAAATAAACAGTTCACATTCACACAGGCAATTGTTCCCAATCTCGTTACCTGGATTTTTTACTCAAGGTTCTAAGTTAATAGTTGTGCTGACATAGTGCTCCGAAATCCTAAAGATTTTGACCTCTTAACTTTAAAAAGCTTCAATCATTTTTTGGTTTCGATTTCATCAAATACGTACGTACCTGTTAAAATGCATTGATTGTGCCTTGATCTGTCGAAGGATACCTGAATCGACCGGGCGGCGCCTAAGGGTCGTGCCAGACACGCTCTTTCACTGTATGATCTTTGACTGCTTTACTTCTCAGCGCCTTGTTACGAAAGACTGAAATCTATCAATATATCCTGCAGCATGTCTGTGGGAACTTAGCGCATGGTCATTGGGGACAGTTCCCACATAACGGCAGGCTCAGTGCCAGGACAACTATGCAAGGCGAACGGTTTTAGCATTAGCTTTAAAGCAACGGTGTCAACTTGTTGAATACTGGGTCGGCATCAGTCTAGTGGAGATGTAGGAAGGGATCAATGTTCGGCAGATGGCGACCGACTCGCGTCTTACAAGAACCATATTAAATTGGAGGTTACATTCGAATAAAAACCGTAGTACCTTTTAATAAGTATAATTTTGCTTTGCGGCAAAAGTAGATAGGGTGGCGATACTAAAACATCCTACTATCGATAACACATCGAATGTGTCGTTCGGTTTAGACAAGCTGCACGGCTCTCAGTCGTTGTCGCGCGGAGAGGGCGATGACGTCAGCATCTGCACCACCGACACAGACGAGATCCGATATGTGCCGAGGCGAGCGGGAGACATACCCGGTCTGGACTCTCTCGTTGTAGAGGTAATTTATTTGGACTCCCTTACCGGAACTTTGCAGCGTTATTGTAATGTTTTTGTAAGTCTGCGTTTCGGTTTGATGGGTGGGGCAGCCTTTGTAACTATACTTGAGACCTTAGAACTTATATCTCAAGGTGGGTGGCGCATTTACGTTGTGGATGTCTATGGGCTCCAGTAACCACTTAACACCAGGTGGGCTGTGAGCTCGTCCACCCATCTAAGCAATAAAAAAATTAAAAAATAGTCTACAGCAAAAAAAATTTTGGGTGCCTGTGGCCCAGAAGTTGAGATCGTTTCCGCTGCGAATAACGTAACGCAAATGAGCTCTGAAGAGATATGTTCATTTTATCGTCAATGAGTTCATAATTTATGACTCACTTCTTGTGATTTGAAGCGCAGGGTTGCCTATGTACGATCTTAGCCGATAAATAAATTACAATGAAAACAATAAAACCATTTATACACAGCCCCCACCGTCTAGTTCGGCGAACCAGTCCATGGCTCTACCCAGCCCGGCCAGCACCATAGAATCGCTAACCAGAGAATTTCAAGACTCATTGGAATTATCCCAATCTAAATATGGTAAGTGAAAAAATACATTATAATAAAGCCAGAAAAATGTCCCATTAAAAGTCAATAGTGGTGACACCCTGCTTCGTCTGTGACATGCGTGGCGAATTCCGGTGTCCACACTTTTAGGGAGGATTTCTGATAATTTTAATTTGTGTTAATTTTGTCAATCAATCTGTCTTAAGTTTTATAATTATTATTACCTGTGCGTGTGTCGGTCCCCCCAGCTAGCGACCGCTCGTCCCCCGAGTGGTCGGGCGTTGCCGCCGCGCGCCCCCGGAAGGACTCCACGCTCGACATCAAACACGCCCTGAGAGGTACCTACACACCAAAATACACTTTATTTCTGTTTTTTTTTACAGGAAAAGGAAAATTTGAAAAAAGTATGTTTGACGTCATTTACCTACGGAATTTCACGCAAACTGTTATGATGAACACCGGTGCATCGCACAACACAAATGCATCGGATGGCTTATCCGTTAGGCCACGACGACTTCAAAATTGTTATTGTCGTTGTCCAGGTGAATACGTGGTGAAGCCTTCAGACGACGACCGGGTCCGCAGCTCCGGCTCCAGGACTCACAGCGAGAGCCGGACGGCGCCGACCACGGGACATTCGAGTTTGGGATCCGGGAACAAGTACGGTCTTTAGTGTTGGTCGGAGCTGACACTTTGCCACGTGCGGCTGACGTGACACATAATGACTATGACATGTCCTTCTTCAAACGAGGCTTGTACTTAACGGTAGGCAGCGGCTTGGCTCTGCCACTGGCATTGCTGGAGTCCATGGACGACGGTAACCACTCACCATCAGGTGGGCCGTATGCTCGTCTGCCTACAAGGGTAATAAAAATAAAGAATAAATTAAGTTTTTCTCCTACCTACGCCGAAAGTTCGGTTTTCCTCCCGCTGTACAGGGAAGAAAGTCTAACTTTTCCTCCCTGAGTACTGACAAGCGCGCATGCGCGTTAGTGTCTACGTCTGCTCTCACGCACCTAACATTCTCCGCCATTGTTGTGCTCGGGTAATTTGCAATATTGTGTTTAGTGTAAAAGTGAAATAAACAAAAGGCAATAAAATTGAATAGTGAAGTATTAAACAAGGATGAGTTCGTCAGACAGTTCTTATTCAATTAGTAGTAGTTTATTTAAAAATTAAAAAACAGTTAAATGGTTTTTTATGAGTTGGGTGGCCGCCCCCCCCTACCCCCGGCCAGGGTTTCGCCTCTGGACCCCACCGGGGCTTTGCCCCTGGATCCCGGCTCGGTACTCCATGAACTTTCGGCCTGGTAGGAGAAAAAATGGTATGTGCACCGCGGGAATAAAGTAGGACATTTCCTCCCGCGTGTAAAATTGCCACCGGAGCCGAAGGTGAGAGTGGCAAACACGCGGGATGAAATGTCCTACTTTTCTCCTTTGGTGCACAATTTACTATAACTATCCAAGTCAAATGATGCGATTCGTTTATTCCTTTGCTCTCTCTCTCTCTCTATCTCTGTCGTTTCTGAACGTTTTAGAAAGGGACACATGTGAGTGTCGACAGTGATGTGTTGTGGTGCAGGGGCCGCGGGGAGGGGGGCGCGGGGCGGCGGCGCTCGGCGGGGGACGAGGCAGCGCTGGTGGGCGTGGCGCTGCGCACGCGCACCACGTCCGGGCACCACCTGTCCGACATAGAGATCCTGGAGCAGGTCACCGTGCTCAATCTGGACACCGGTACGGTGCACGCTCACACACATACATTGTATATGTCTAACGCCATAACTCCCTCACTCACACACACTCACGGCTCTGCTCACAAGTACATTTCTCTATGTCGTCTTGGTCTAAAGGATTACGCTGGCTCCACACGTTGGCCCCAACATAGGCCCCAAAGCCACTCGCCCAACGTGTGGATCTAGAAAATAGCATTAAACCCAACGTTGGAACGATCGTTGGTAGTTGGCCGTCAAGTGTCATTTTTATCAAAAGAAACTGTGCCAACGTTTGCAATCCGTCCATATATTGGCGCTTTGCTCAGTTCAGTTGCAACACGCGTCGAGTGTGCATGTCGCGATGTCATCCACCATCTCCTCTGACGTGGCTTTTTCTTTTTGAAGTGAAAACTTCTTTAGAATCGTTGTGATTTCAAACCGGATGCAACGGAAAAAACGACAGGTAAGAGACACAAATACAAAAATGTGTAGGATGAAGCCAGCAAAGAATGAGACAGAAATATACATACTATTTAATACAGCGCCATCTGTGAGATTTTTTAATACTAACGTGTGTATGAAAGCTCTTGTAGTGAATTTTAATTTAGGATTATACGTGAAATTAAAATATCAATTCACAGAGGGCGCTACCTTACAATTATTTACTAATGACAAAATTTTACATATACTTAAGACGTTTAGGATAATTGTATTTTAATTTTGGAAGGTTTCACTTCTACCACGTGTGAATTGCACACATGTTTTTTTTCAATATCAAATATAAATTATACGTACTCGGTACTGTAAAAGCGTTTAGAGCAATTTCAATTTCGGTATCGCACATCTTAGCCCTGGTGGAAAGGAACTAGTATAACGGCCAACGTGTGGACATTTCACTAATTTAACCGATCAACGTTGGTACCAACGTTGGGGCCAACATGTAGAGCTTGTAAGACGCTCGGTATAGGTACTCGTATGGAGCGGTGCGACTCGGATCCCGCAGGCAAGTACCGTTTTTTTCTATGGAAAAACGTACTGGACATGTGTGAATGACATGGATAAAATAATTCTCACTAAGATTTGTAAAAAAAATGTGTTGCGCAATTACTGATTTTAACACACCATGTGCCCGTCCGGCTAGGTCCACTCGTCCTGTCTATTTCTGCCGCAAAACTGTCTTTGTATTCGATTTGAACAGTCTTCATCACAATCTAGACTTCGACATCCCGTGTCGAAGTGAATGACGGTATCCACATTGTGATGCTTATAAGATTTCAATAGCCAATTGAAGATTATTAAAAGCATAGCGATACCCGCCGCCAGGTGAGCGAGTCCCGCTGAGCGTCGCTGAGCACAAACTGCCGCAGTGCATCAACCCGCTGAGTCTGCACATCATGCGGATCACGTCGGAGTACATCGGCCGGACCAACGACGACGAGACCACCAGGTGACACGCACACACGCACACACGCACGCACACACACGCACGCTCGCACACACACACGCACACACGCACGCACACACACACGCACGCACCCACGCACACACGCTCGCACACACACACACAACAAAGTCTCTCACAAAATATGCACTGGCTGGAAACACATTTTTTGTTTTCTTACATATCTTCTTTGGACAATGCTTCATTGATGTGCCATTATTGTTTTGATGTTAACGTTGATAGCTGCTGCTAACTCAGCAGTAGATTCAGCTTCCACTATCGCCTTTAATTCATCGTTCCTGACTTTAGTTATTTACCGACCAAAGGTTTAATTTTTTAGATAAAAATTTTCATGTCGAAACTTTCAAATTAATGACAAATCGTGCTTTTGTTTGTAATGTTCACTCCGTAAACTTCATTATTATCGATTAATCAATCTAGTGGCCACATGTTTTAAGAAAGGGCCTCGTAAATATCTCTGTTTTATTGCAACTATTAATTTTAATGTCCAGGAGGTGGAGACCTAAGTTGTCTTGGCACCGTCGCCTCTCCTTGTCTATATACGGGTCGACTCTTAGCCTACTGAAGAGGTCAACGTCCACGCCGTTGCAGCACATGGATTCTTACCTCAACATAACTAAGTTTATATTGTTTTCCACTGAGGCCTTGAGGAATCGCTAGGGTTGCCACATTGTTAGGAAAAAAATACATAGTATTAAAATAAAGTATAATTTATATTTTATTATTATTATTTATTTATTTACTCATGTAAAATTTACATTGGCGGACTTAATGCCTAAGGCATTCTCTACCTGTCAACCAAAGGTAGTGTAGAGTAAATAGTGATAGGTGCAATTATATTATATTTAAATACACATTATTTTTATTATAATTGAACAGATTAAACAAGAAACTGTGACAATTAATGACAGTGGCATTGTTGACGTTTAAGGCTTAGTTGCGTTCAGAAATATTTGTTAAAAAAACGAGTGCTTAGGTGATGTGGCTTTGGCGAGTGGCGACATCGATTGAGCAATCGATTTATTTCACTTAAAGAAAAAAATACATAAAAATATGATTAAACTTATCAAAATCCCAAAGAAACCAAATCATGCCAAATAGAGTATTTTCGGTTACTTTATTGTTCACATAAAGTGTACACTATAATTACCTGAAATAACGTACAATACTTTCTTATAAAGTACGGGTGGCAACCCTAGGAGTCGTAGACATGATTAAAAACAGTTTTACGGTGTAGTCTTTCTTCATTCAACTTATCGTATCCGACTTTTGAACGACTTTACACTCTCCGATTTCACGGAAGAATAACCTTTTAAGACTGTTTTTTAATTGATATCGTATCCGTTTTGTTTGGTTTTCAATTGCTAATGGAAGTTGTTTATCGCTAGTGGAGCAATGTACAATGTATGATGTCTTATCATACATAATTTATGTTTGTTTATTTATTTTTTGTTTTCATGTTGTCGCCTAGTAGGCGAGTTTTATTCCTTAAATAAAATGCTAAGGAGAGTTGGTTTTCTAGGTTGGTAATCTTTTGACAGTTTTGTGATTGCTATTCCGTCATTTTTTTAAAAGCTTTGACATGTCAAAGCCCTGACTTTTAGTTGATTGACCGTCTCGAAAGCACATTTCCGATGTAGTCAGCACGCTACCCTCATATGTTGATTCCACTTCAAATTCTGGAGCTTGTAATTCCTTTAAGCTTTACTTCAAGCCTCATGTCGCGACGAAGATGTGGGATCCATTGATCAGAGCCATCTTTCAGTCTTCCCATTGGTAATTTCAATTCTTCAGGCACGCTTCGAATGAAGAAAAATAATAATATACTTACTTTCAAACAAATCGACGCCTTCAGAACTGAAGAATAGTTTGATGTGTTACGTTTTATTGTAGACCCATTATTTTCTCCTTTCATTCTAAATTAATATACGCTTTTGGCTAAGGTTCACTTAAGGTCGCCTTGAACGAAGGCCGAAAGCCATTTCACTAGAACGTGGTTTGTTTATCAAATTGTCAATGGATTTCAAACTGAAATCCAACATGTATTATGCCATAAGTATTTTCAATCATAAATCTACCGCGTGTACTAGTTACCTTTCTCCGCAGGGAGACAGATGAAGAAAGCGAAAGCGTTATTCCGGGCGGAGCCGACGACGAAAGCAAAGAAACGAAACGCGAATCAACAGACAGACAGACAACCGGCATCAAGAGAAAAACCGAAAAGTAAGTTCATATCAGTTAATTCATATTTAATCTATTGATTTTGATATTTTACAGGTACACGGCTCGTTCTTATTTTTATTGCTCTTGTGGGCAGACGGTCATACGGCCCACCTGATGATGAGTGGTTAACGTCGCCCGTGGACGTCAGCAATGCCGGGGGAAGAGCCAATCCCCCGTACGTTCAAAATAATGCTGAACGGTGCCAGTTATAAATTTCAAAGGGCACAAAAATGTAACAATAACGATTAGTATTATATGGAGAAACAGTAAATTTAGATTTATTAATTATTTTTTTTTGCAAACCGTACTTCCGACAGCACTGAAATGACCATAATACTACGTAGTCACCTGTCTTTATATTCCTGCGTAGCTTGTTATGCAGGAAAAAAATACTTTTCTGCGTGTTGAGTATATTTGTTAGTGGTGGGGTAACCCATTGAGTTTGTCGTCGGATCTTCTTAGTGGATCGCGATTCAGATCCGGCGGTAGATTTTACGAAGCACCGCCTTCGCTAGAATCAGTTTTAGCTAATTCTCTGAGGTTAAGCTCAGCCAGTGTGTAGCTGGAATAGTCCCTTAGCCTCCCAGCCACTAGGTAGGGGAAGAAAGAGAGGAGGGGGCGCTCGAGCAAGTACCCTCTACGGCTACGCAGCCGACTTGACGTTTGGGACAACCGTTACACAATAATATTGAGACTACGACCTCATGCCTCAAAAGTGGGTGGCGGTGGGATATCTATAGGCTCCAACAGTCACTTTACTTGTCTTTACTGGCCTCTTGAATTCATTCGTCCGTCTAAGACAAAAAAAAAACCACTTTCCGACAATGGCTGAGAAATGCAGAACCGGTTATCCCTAACTATAATTCTAGGTAATAATTTCAAAAGTTTTTGTTTTGTCATTGTTATAATGTAAACATATCGGAAAGAAAATAAAAGGGCCCTGATTCTGCCGATATTTTATCAGTGGCCGAACTACCGATTCCGAATGGGCGGTAAAGTCACGAGAAACTCTCCGTAAAGCCTTTGTGTTGAGAGGTGATAAGGTTGTGTTTTGAGTGTTTTATATTTTACACTGGCAAATATATTTAAAATAGTAGAAACATGGCAGTAACTGGCCGTAAGGCTATACATGCAAAGAGTATTATTATCATGCTATACAAATAAATCGAACACTCTTTACACTTGAAAACAAAAATATTGTATGTGGTTTTTTTTTGAAAACCTAATTTCTTGGTGCGGTTCAGGTTAATAATGAACGATATAGTGAAAAGTCACTCGCAGGACAACATTAACAGGAGACTGAAACAGGACGTGAACATGAGGTGAAATTGCGTTTGGAGTTCGTTGACATTAATAAGGCGTGGTGTTGTTTGAGTGCTTCCTTCATGATTTGCTTGATGGTTGGTTTATAACGAGAATTAACATATTTGTGAATCGAAATTTGTATGATACGTGAACAGAAGTGTTCGCTCAGCGAGTGTTGGCGTTGAAGCTATTGTTAAATTGTGTACTACTATTGACTTAAAGTTGATTGATTATGCAAATATGCGTGTGTGTGTTTGCGTGCCCGCGTCAGAAGTTACACTTCTGTGAACGAATATTATTTATTTATGATACAAGAATATTTTGTAATTCGTACATACAAATATTTACCCCCATATTTTGCGTTCGTTGCGAGTTACCATTCTTTCTATCGAGCTAAACATTACACTTCAAAAAGGAACATTGCAAATATAACAAAATTGCGCATGCATGCAACATAATAAGCTTAGTTAGAAGTTAAACTTCTTTAACCGCAAATAGTTCGGAAGGCTAAAGTATTGAACTCAAATCTTATAACTCCAGTTTCTCTTCATTATTTTAGGTTAAAACGTTTCTTCGGGAGCACGATGAAGAAAACCGTGGACGCGGCCAAGTCGTTGGCGCAGGAGGTGTCGCACGCGCGGCACAAGGAGGACGTGGCGGACATAGCGGATGACGTCCGCGGCGAGCACAACATCAAGCTGAAGGCCTCCAACTCGCACAAGGGACCCTACGACTTCGACGGCTGCGTGCGTCACGTACAGGTACGTGTCTCTACTCCAGCCGCCCAGCGAGCCATGGAAATGGTAGTGCAAGGTACAGGGGGAAGAGGTCGACCGAAGAAGACATAGATGTAGTGTGTGAATGACGATATGAGAGAGAGAGAAGAGTGAGTGTTGAGATGACGGCTGATAGAAGAGAATGAAATAAAAAAATCCCCTATGCCGACCTTAACTTTTTTTCATTTTTTTTTTATTGCTTCGATGGGTGGACGATATCACAGCCCGGTGTTAAGTGGTTACTGGAGCCCATAAAAATCTACGACGTAAATGCGCCATCTCTCATGAGATAGGTCTCAGTATAGTTACAACGGCTGCCCCACCCTTTAAACCAAAACCTATTACTGCCTCACGGCAGAAATATGCGGGGTGGTGGTACCTACCCGTGCGGACTGACAAGAGGTCCTACCACCAGTAATTACGCAAATTATAATTTTGCGGGTTTGACTTTTATTACACGATGTTATTCCTTCACCGTGGAAGTCAATCGTGAACATTTGTTGAGTACGTATTTCATTACAAAAATTGGTACCCGCCTGAGATTCGAACACCGGCGCATCGCTTCAACACGAATGCACCGGACGTCTTATCCTTTAGGCCACGACGACTATACGTGCAACCTTACTCCACATGCATGATAAGCTAACTTCAGCTGGCACGTGACTTGTTTTGTGTAAACGTGTGTTTGTTGATATCGCGGTTCCCGGTGAGCCGTGGACGAGTTGAATGATTTGTGGGTACTTGTCGTCGCGCGCAGGAAATGGGGTCGGGGCACTGCGGCGCGGTGTGGTGCTGCAAGTTCAGCGTGTGCGGGCGCCTGCTGGCCACGGCCGGCCAGGACCGCCTGCTGCGCGTGTGGGCCACCAGGGACGCGCACCACATGTTCCAGGTCTCCAACCCCCACCCACCACATTACATTCAATATTATCAAAATTTATAATAAAACTTTAAAAACTAAAAGTGGAAAGTCATTGACTAGCATGATGAATAATTGCTTTTGCTTCTTAGGACTTTTTGGCGGGAACGCGAGTAGTGAAGTTGTGTGATTTTTTTTATTTTGTCTATTTAGTGTTTCTTCAGGTCTCAATCTGACCACCATTTTACTGAGATTATATTTCATCCCATATAATTTCATCTCATTTCATTTGATTTCATCCCAGTTGATTAATGTCTCAAATTAATCATCTTCATTTTATTTCATTCCATATTATCTATTTTCATAAAAATAAGAATAAAAATTTAAATAAGACATAACTTAAAGGTCTTAGTTACCAGGTCATAAAATCCCTTAAAAAAAGTTTGTTTCTTAATTGTGTTTTAAAAAAATTACTAGATACGAGAGTCATTAATTTGCTACAATGTATCGAATGCCAAATTATAAATAGCACATTAATTTGAAGCAGAATAATATTGGTAAGCAGGACATGCGGACGAAATACAACGCGGAACAGAAGTCGTCCCCCACCCCCTCGCAAGAGTCCCTGGCTTCCCTGGCCCCCCTAGCGCCGCCCCCCGCCCCCGAGGACGCCCCCCTCGGTCCCTCCGCCCCTTTCTGTCCCAAACCGTTCTGCGTCTACTCCGGTCACACTTCCGACCTGCTGGACGTGTCCTGGTCGAAGAACTACTTCATCCTGTCCAGCTCCATGGACAAGACGGTCAGGCTGTGGCACATCTCCCGGGGGGAGTGCCTGTGCTGCTTCCAGCACATTGACTTCGTCACGGCCATTGTGTTCCATCCCAGAGACGACAGGTACTTCCTGTCGGGCAGTCTGGACGGGAAGCTGAGGCTGTGGGATATACCTGATAAAAAGGTTTGTTCTTATATATTTTTCCCAATGTTTTCGAACTATTTTAAAACCTCCCTTTCTCTTTGTTTTTGTACCGTATGTTCCATGAGGAGTGCCCTGAGGAATTGTTTGAGATGATCCCTTCGTCTCCTTTTTATCATCGCACCTCCCGCCATTGGAGCAGAGTTCATGCATATTATCTGGAACCGCTGCGTTCATCGACAGTGCATTTCCAGAGGTCTTTTTTGCCACGCACCATCCGGCTGTGGAATGAGCTCCCCTCCACGGTGTTTCCCGAGCACTATGACATGTCCTTCTTCAAAAAAGGCTTGTGGAGAGTATTAAGCGGTAGGCAGCGGCTTGGCTCTGCCCCTGGCATTGCTGAAGTCCATGGGCGATTGTAACCAGTCACCATCAGGTGGGCCGTAAGCTCGTCTGCCTACAAGGGAAAAAAAGTTCACTTTGTTTCCTTCAATTAGCCACGTCAGATAGAGTTATGAGACCAGTTAAAAGTCAGTCATATAACATTGGTGTCCGGGGCAGGTGGCGGTCTGGAACGAGGTGGACGGCAAGACGAAGCTCATCACGGCGGCCAACTTCTGCCAGAACGGCAAGTTCGCCGTCGTGGGCACGTACGACGGCCGCTGCATCTTCTACACCACCGACCAGCTCAAGTACCACACGCAGATCGACGTGCGCTCGACCAGGGGCAAGAACTCCACCGGCCGCAAGATCAGCGGCATCGAGCCCATGCCCAACGACGACAAGATCCTCGTCACGTCCAACGACAGCAGGATCCGGCTGTACGACCTGCGCGACCTCAACCTCTCGTGCAAGTACAAGGGCTACGTGAACGTGTCGAGCCAGATCAAGGCGTCGTTCTCGCACGACGGCAAGTACATCGTGAGCGGCTCCGAGAACCAGTGCATCTACATCTGGAAGACGCACCACGACTACTCCAAGTTCACGTCGGTGCGGCGCGACCGGAACGACTTCTGGGAGGGGATCAAGGCTCACAACGCGGTGGTCACGTGCGCCGTGTTCGCGCCCAACCCCGACCACATGATCCGCATGATCAACGAGCGGGAGCAGCAGCTCAGGCTGGCCGGCGACGCGCCCGACCAGGAGGACGACCGCCTGGTGAGTACTCGTGAGCCCTGAGTTTCTGTATCTCGAATTGAAACGACAGTCTATTTAATTGTAATTGGTGTGTAAGATCTTATAAAAGTAAAGACAACAAAACGATGTCTTAACTCGGAACCTATCAATGGTGGATGGATTTATGCTAGATGGAGCGACGACCTGCGCAAGGCAGCTGGCAATGACTGGATGCGTAGAACCGAAGATCAGGTTCAGTGGCGAGCTTTGGGGGAGGCCTATGTCTAGCAGTGGACTGCCGCAGGATGATGATGATGATAAACTCGGAATTTCAAGAACAGCGATTCTTTCAACGCAATTGAAACTTTACTTGGTATTGTTATTACACTTCAACCGTATAACGACTGCTTCGCTCTTTGAACCGTTCGACGGCAAAGAGTACCACCCCCACCCCGTCCTCATCTCTAATGAATGCCAGTTGGCGATGTCGGTACGCTGGTGTAATACTCAGAGGACGGTGTTGCCCTTTCTCCGATAAAAATCCCGACATAAAATATAACACTCGCGAGAAGAGACGGCCCGCGACGATTCATACAACCCTTAAATTTTACTCGGTCAGTATCTATCAATCAAGAAATTATTTTTATTAAAGTTTATAAGAGTATTTAATTTTGTAAGTCGCGTAAAAACGAATGTTGCATAAAATAATTAAGTTTTACCCAAAAACAAATCACGCTATCACCAGTGTGTTCAGTGCTAGTTTTTTAACGTTCTCGATAGCGTAAAAGTTAACTCAGATTTGTATGGAGTTAGAACAGCGCCCCTAGCTGCAAACGTAGGCAAACGTTCCAACTCCATACAAAGGGGAATGCCAGGTCACCATAGTAATTTAGGCCCACAGTGCACATTTATACAGACTCATGATAATAATAGCAGACAATGGCAATAACTAAGTAGTAAAAGAAGTGATTTAGAAAAAAGTTGGCATTTTAAAGTTATTCAATAATTCTATCTCTCGTCAATACATGTTATAAAAAATGTTCTGTATGTAAAATCCTGTATTAGTTTACACAACACACAGGGCACAGCATCCTACCGTAACTGTATAGGTAAAAGTTGTCGATTTAAACCACAAAAAATGTACACAAACAATCACAAACTGCCTTGTGACTGTTTGTGTACATTTGCAAAACAAGCAATGATTTCGACATTTAAGTTTTCCGGCTTCTATCAAGGCAGTAACGGTGTTGCGATAAAAAACACAAAAAATCGATAATAGTTACTTTTACTTAATCAATGCTATCATAAAAAAATAATCATAATTATTGTTAAAGGTACTTTCTGTGTTTATATATATATTTTTACAAAATGCATAGTGAACGATTGAAATAATGTATGATTGAAAAAATTTAATTATTTTTCCGGTTAATTTTCTGTCAACATATTTTTTGTCGGGGCAACATTTGTACAGTAATATATGGTCCCTTTCCAAGTGTAGTCGTTTAAATGTTTAATATTTTTTGGAAAAATATTACCAACTAGCACAGAGTAAGGAATACAAGGAAGAATTATTTTATTAAATATTAATATATTTTTTTAGTGTAAATAGATACTGTGCAGCTCTGGGCCTAGATCTGGCATGCCCCTTTATGTTAACTTTTACGCTATCGATAACGTTAAAAACGAATCACATCGAACTAATGACACCGGTTCCCTTCGTTTCTGAGAGCGCGTGTGTTTGCGTCCCGCAGAAGGGGCGCGAGACGGGGCTGGTGTCGTCCTCGCAGCCGGGCCACGTGCTGGTGAGCGCGGACTTCAACGGCTGCATCAAAGTGTTCGTGCACAAGGCCAAGCCCAAGCACAGCTCCCTGCCCGCCTCCGCGCTCGCGTGAGTACCCGCTATCTGCTGGACCAGCCCAGCAGCTACCTCCAGACGACACTCGTGTCGTGGCGTGCTACCTCTTAGACAGGACATAATAATAGGACCTACAACGACTGTACATAGACCAAGACAGTGACTTGACAGAGATTCGAAAACAAATGGAACGAGGGCGGACGTGTCTGGCGGCAGGCAGTATTTCCAATGCCTTCCTAGAAGACGTACGAACCGGATAGACAAACGGACAGACCGTTCAACTTGGATTTGTACTAACTACACCCTGTAGATGTGTTGAAAGTGTCGATGTTAAATATAACAAAATAATATCGATGGGTCAAAAGCTATTTGGTTTAAGCCAGGGGCTCCCAAACTTATTTTATCTATTGCCCACTTTGAGAATAAATTATTTTTGGCGCCCCCATTTTTTCACCTGCTTAAAAACCACTACAGCAAGAGCTCAGTCTATGTAATGCCTACACAACGCCCCCATTTTTTTTTTTCCTGACTCTCTTACCGCCCCCCCTTTAGGCCTGCAGCGCCCACGAGGGGGCGTTATCGCCCACTTTGGGAAAGGCTGGTTTAAGCGAAGCTTTTGCAACTATACTCGAGAATCATTTAAAGATTCAATTTTGGAAAAAAAAAAATATCATAACCTTAACTAATACAGATAATAATATAATTCTTGATACTAATACCAAATAAAACGGACCTTTAATCTATACTATATATATATATATATAGTATAGATTAAAGTATCATAACCTTAACTAATACAGATAATAATATAATTCTTGATACTAATACCAAATAAAATGGACCTTTAATCTATACTATATATAATATATATATATATATATATATAGTATAGATTAAAGGTCCGTTTTATTTGGTATTAGTATCAAGAATTATATGAGTCGTCTATTATCAAAGGCGGCAATCTGTACATTTGGACAAAAAAATTTTATTGATATGTCAATACAGATTTATTTGAATATAATCGTCTCCTTCAAAGAATACGGTATATATATATATTTTATTATTTTTTTTGCTTGAACGCGCAAATCTCAGGAAGTACTGGTCCGATTTGAAAAATTCTTTCAGTGTTAGATAGCCCATTTATCGAGGAAGGCTATAGGCTATATAACATCACGCTAAGACCAATGCAAGCGGGAGTACCAATAAATAATGGAATTCAAAATTGGAGTTTTTTTCCCTTTTGAGAGCTTCCGCTGCGTGCGCTGCAGAAACGATTAAAGTTTCTCTAAAATAATGTACGACAGAATTGTTCCCCTTTAAAGGATCTAAAAAAAAGTCCGCGACAGCATATGTCTATATGTTAAGGTTGGCTCACTATAACGTTTTTTATGCTAACCAAAATAAAGCATTATTTGTGAACTATTCCAAAAAACTAGGCAAAATGTCGCGTGTTATGGTAGACCGCGTTCCCCCGACCGCTCTGGGGGAAGGTGTAACGCGGCGCCATCAAAGCGGGCTCTCGGCCCGCTGAACGAGGGAACCGGTGGTCGTTTCGCTGGCGGCCACCGGTCCGGCGTCCGTGGGACGGTGGGATGGATGTAATGTGCTCTGCGTCAACCCTGTCCCGCCGTTTCAATAGCCCCGACTGGGCTCTGGCCCGGTCCGAGGTAGGGCGCCGGTTGTGAGCGGCAGGAGTTTTTAGTGAGGTTCAACTCCCACATACCCCACCTGCCGCGCGGGTGGGGATCCGGCGATTTTCTCCTGTGGAAAAAAAAAAAAAAAAAAAAAAAAAAATGTCGCGTGTTATGCGAAATGACGCTTAAACCAAATAGCATTTTATACCACGATATATTTCACAATTCCTTAGCTTGTAATTTGATTACACTTACAACTTCAATAATACGTAATTTTCTTCATTTAGAAATGGAAAGTCGAGCAGTCGAGCCAGTTGAAGACTCCAGTAAGTATCACACAACACAACACCCTGTATAACTAAGCAACGGGAATTCAAGAAGGATGTACTCTTTGGGCTTTGACATAAGGTTGAAATTACGAACGTGGGATTTTTTTAAATGCAACTGTACGCATCATCGAGAAGCAGATCAATATATCGGTAACCTCTCCAAGTTTTACAATACTGTAGTACCGTGAATGTCAGCCAAACATTATTTATATGTATATATTATTTCCTACAAATATGTAATGTTACAAAAACAATCAGTTCCCAGTCCGGGCCTTATGTACTGACGACAGAACAGTGAGCTTAGTGTGAGTTTTTTAACTTTTCGATCGCGTAAAAGTTAACTCGAATTTGTATGGAGTTTGACAGCGTTTCTACGTTTGCCGCTAAGGGCGCTGTTCCAACTGTGGCCGCTCGGTGGACTCGATATACTACAATAAATATTTATATGCTCTAACATGCTCTAACTCTCTTAAACACCTACTAACGTCTATCCGAAATAAGCGATCACATGTCGTTAATGTCCCGAGCGTCAACATCGACGCGTCCTCCCCCCAACCCGCCCGGCCTCCCCCTCGCTCCCCCCGCACGCGCTGCCGACACACATCTCAGATACTTTTGGCAGTTTATGTGAAAACAAAAAAATGCGCGTGCAACTTGGTGCACGTGAATGAAGTGAAACTTCTTTTTCGATGTGTAGTATTGTGGTTTTCTTCATTTTTCGTCCTTAAATCAGCTTGCTATTGTATGCTGTGTATAAGAGATGCGACATCTTCAATATTTATATTATACTAGCGACCCGCTCCGGCTCCGCTCGGGTCTTTAACTTAAATAATTTCAACGATATTTGACGTTATTTAATTTTTTAAATAAAATAACACTTATTGCGGTATAACTATAATAGTTAGACATATGCTGTCGCGACACTTTGTGTAGATAATAATGTGTTCTACAAAGCCGTAGTACATTATTTTATTATATCATCAATAGTTTTCGCAGGGCACGCGATGTAAAGAATATTTTAGATAATTTTTTTACACCTTGGGTTACATTATTGGAAGTTTAGCAAGAATTCCTAATTATTTTCAAAAAAGGTAGCCTATGTCACTCGCGAATAGTGTAGCTTTCAAACAGTGAAATAATTTTTCAAATCGGTTCAGTAGTTTCGGAGCCTATTCAATACAAACAAACAAATCTTTCCTCTTTATAATATTAGTATAGATATATTTTAAATTATAGATAGAAAAATAATTTTTTTTTTTTAAATACTTCATTAAAATATTGGGGACTACTCGTTGCTAACGCTCGCGCTGGCCTGTAACAGGTATACTACTCGTGTGCGTCCGAGTGCCGCGCATTCACTGTCGCTCTGTCTCTTTCTATTCCCCCTCCCCAGGAGCGTTTAACGCAACCTTGTTGGAAGTCGCATTAGAAGTTTCACTTCAACATATTTCTATTTTTTCTAAAATGATATACGTGTCATATCTAACGGAAATGTTTATATATATTTTATAACTACAACTTATTAATTGCGTAACGTTGTGTTCTATTTATATTTTACTGGAGTATTATTAAATTTTATTTACACGTTATTTGGACAATTTTTCATTATTCTATTGATAACTGTGAAAACAAAATGGTGACGCATCAGTTCCGCGTGTGGTACGTTTGGGATGACTTGTGACAGTCATTTTTATGACCCATAAAATAAACCCTTACTAGCCAGCATGCGATAAGTTTGTCGGAGCTTAAAGAGGACACATACATACATACAAAGCTGAAGTATCAAATATACTATAGTATTAACTACGCCGATACATTATCATTCTTGGTTTAACGTCACATAAAGATGGTCGATAGAATTGGCTTCGTTTACAATGTTATAAAAGTATGGAAATTATTTGTTTTGTTATTTCTTTTATTATTATTATTATTATTATTATTTAGGTATCTGTATAAATTACTTAAACGCAAGGAAATATTAAATTTTGTTTTTTTAATTAAGTTTGAACTTTAAATACATTTATTTGATTAATGAAATCGAAAGAATCCATTAGATATTTTTGTACAGATTAGATAATAGTTACGGAACATCACATCAATATGAATAGAAAACTTAGTTATATATGGAATAATGGATGTTACACTGAGCCGTTTTATTACTAAGAGACATTATTAATTATTACCGCATTCACTTTTTGTTTTAACTGTACACTTCATTCAATGAAAGTTGGATAAGTTTTCAATTTTTGTTCGTGCAGCCGTCTTGTTGAAAGCGATCCGATTCGTTTATTACGTCAATGTGAATTTATATATTGAAGAGCTTAGTCGGTGAGGTCAGGGTCAAGGTCGACGATAGCGCGCAATGGTCAGCGTTGCCCACTGAGTTTCTCGCCGGATCTTCTAAGCGGGTCGCGTTTCCGATCCGGTGGTAGATTCTGCGAAGAACGGCTCTTGCTAGGGTTCGTGTTAGCAACGTCGTCAGGTTTGAGCCCCGTGAGCTTACCTACTAGTTAAGGTTACGCTGAAATAGCCCCTCAAAGCTATCAGCTTAGGAAGGAAATAAAAAAAAAAGGTCAGCTCTCGTGGCATAGGTACAGTTGCGTCCGCATGCATCGTGTATGTTTCATTTACAATTAGTTTCAAACATAATCGCAAATAAAAAAGGCAGATACTAGAATCCGAATGGTATTTTACTGTTTTCTGTTAGTTTTTTTTTATTGCTTAATTGGGTGGACGAGCTCACAGCCCGTCTGGTGTTAAGTGGTTACCGGAGCCCATAAACATCTACAACGTAAATACGCCACTCAGATTGAGATCTAAGTTCTAAGGTTTCAGTTATAGTTACAACGACTGCCCCACCCTTCGAGTCGAAACGCATTACTGCTTCACGGCAGAAACAGGCAGGGTGGTGGTACCTACCCGCGCGGACTCACAAGAAGTCCTGCCACCAGTAAAAAGTAGTTCTTTTATTTGAGCATTTTCCCTAGAGTTGTGTCGTTCGTGATCACACGAAGATCTTGGCGCGCTTCGGCATTATACCGCTCTCACGATCTTGGCATTAACTTCGGCGAGGCTCTCGAAAGCAACTTATAATTTCATTTTCACCATAAACCATTATCCATTATATCCATTTAAACATAATAATGAACATCACACTGTATACACGTTATAAAAGAATATAAGTTTTAACTATAAGTATTAGTTCAATATGATATCGACGCTTGAGAGGCAAACGTGACTAAGCGACAATGCGTGAACTTTACAGTAGACTAATTTAAAATTGAAATACCTGAAAAATATTATATTTTAACGAATCTAGCTGTAGGATTGATATGATTTTAATAGACCTAGAAATATATATTTTTTGGGCATCGAATATGGTTATTGCCTATCATTTATGTACAAAGCAGTTATTGTCGCTTAGTCACGTTTGCCTTTCAAGCGTCGATATGTATTTGTTATTAACAATTGTGCTATCATTCATAATGGTAGGTACCTTAAAATTTTATATACAATAATGTAAAAGTTTCAAACAATAGAGCTTAACTTTTTTTGTAATATTATTACAAGAACAGATTATGATCTATACAGGGTGTACGGAATTAGTCTTCAAAATCGAAATACACAAGTGTAAGTGTCGGTAATGCCTAGTGCAATGGTTTTAAAAATCTTCATCGAACATAGCATTACTAAGGTCGCATGTCACGTAATACAATTCGTAGGTTCGTGGAAAATGAAATGTTTCTCAAAATATATATGCTGGCAAAATTAATGCCAAAGGCGTTGATGCCAAATTTATTTATAATAGTATATTGTGCACCAAGGGAGAAAAGTAGGACATTTCCTCCCGCGTGTAAAAACGCGGGATGAGATGTCCTTTTTTTTCCCGCGGTGCACATACTATTTTTTCTCCTACTAGGCCGAAAGTTCGTGGAGTACCGAGCCCAGGGGCGAAGCCCTGGCAAGGGTTAGGGGGGCGGAGCCCCCCATACTCATAAAAAAACAATTTAACTGGTTTTTAATTTTTAAATAAACTACTACTAATTGAATAAGAACTGTCTGATGAACTCATCCTTGTTGAATACTTCACTATTAAATTTTATTACCTTTTGTTTATTTCACTTTTACACTAAACATAATATTGCAAATTACCCGAGCACAACAATGGCGGAGAATTTTAGGTGCGTGAGAGCAGACGTAGACACTAACGCGCATATGCGCTCCACGCACAGGGAGGAAAAGTTACACCTTCTTCCCTGTACAGCGGGAGGAAAAGTTACACCTTCTTCCCTGTACAGCGGGAGGAAAAGTTACACCTTCTTCCCTGTACAGCGGGAGGAAAAGTTACACCTTCTTCCGTGTACAGCAGGAGGAAAAGTTACACCTTCTTCCCTGTACAGCGGGAGGAAAAGTTACACCTTCTTCCCTGTACAGCGGGAGGAAAAGTTACACCTTCTTCGCTGTACAGCGGAAGGAAAAGTTACACCTTCTTCCCTGTACAGCGGGAGGAAAAGTTACACCTTCCCTGTACAGCGGGAGGAAAAGTTACACCTTCTTCCCTGTACAGCGGGAGGAAAAGTTACACCTTCTTCCCTGTACAGCGGGAGGAAAACCGAACTTTCGGCGTAGGTAGGAGAAAAATATATATGTGAACTCATTAAAATGAGAAGGTTTATATAAAAATTAGAGGCTTAAGCAATATTGCTTCTATCGAGTTTTAACAGACGATCATTTCCATTATTAATAGAAGTTTAGTGATATATAAATAGATGTAATTTACCGGAATCCGAATATAAAAAAGTTTGCATATTGAGTTCGTTTAAAAAAGACATTTGCGACGAGCAGATCCGACGCCAGCCATGTACACTTTTAAATCTCGCGAAGAACAATATTTGTTCGTTTATGTTAGAATAACAGTTTATACTGCACTATGACTACTTGAACCACACCCTGTATAGTGAGTCGGGTCACTGTCCTCTGTGGTGGTCAGCGCGAGGGTCCGCGTGGGGCGGCTGAGTCAACAGATTCCTGGGTCTGACCCCTTTACTAATGCCCTGGTGGACCGACAATCAGCTTACTTCTACACCACTGTTATTCGTGACAGCAAGCTGTATTTTCATTAACATTTACTTGTGTATTGTTATTTGGCACGTGTAATATTTAATGTATAGTAATTAATGTAATATATGTGGATTGTTATTATTATTTTTTTGTGTAAATTGTCTTCTTTTATACTCCTGTTGGAGTTCGTTTGGATTGTATAAAGTATTTAGCTAAGTGATCTAAAAGATGCCATTGTAATCATGTTGAAAATATATTTTTATTTCGCATTTAATCTTAATAAATAGTTATTTTTTATCGATATTGTTTTTTATTTGTTCATATTTAAATAATAATCTGTGGGTCGTATTTGTGTGACTGCTTAGATAAGTAGTCGGCAACCCGCGACTCTTTGACTCTTTGGCTAAGACTGCAAAATGTTTATGGAATATTATTTTGCCTACCTACTTATTATCTTGCCTCGTAAGAGACTAGTAAACATTTTTGAAACGCAAGGATATAAAGATGTGTTTAAAAAAACACTTTGAATAAATTTCAATTGTGTGTTATCTTTAATTGGCTTTTTTGAATGCAAATCTTGCGGACCACTGTCTTAGCTTAAGAGTTGAGAGTGGAGAATGTTTGTGAAAATTTAACGTATTTTGTATAATATTTTTAATCTTCAAAAACACATTTGCAGTACGTTGGTTAAAGACAGCTGTGATGTGGTTATCAGTTGTTCGGCCTGAGATTTGAGGATCATAAAATATTTATGGGGATGTCAAAATATTTGTATATACATACATGCAAAATAAGGGTACCAAATGTTGCATTACTTCAACACCGCTGCAGAGTATTATTCGGAAAACTTTTTTTTAATATTATAAAAAAAAAAACGGAACTTTCACATTTTTTCTTAATTATCAACCAGATAATTTAACCAGATGAAATATTCAGTGTGCAATAATTGATTTAACACTGAGATTTACTTCGCATAAAAGAAGCATGATACAAACTTTTCCAAGATTAAATTTCAAGCGATGCCTTAAAGCTATCGAAACATCGAGAATATAATGACGTAATAATATATAGTGACGCGGTGAAAATGAAATCAAACTTCAAAAGAATCCAAGTCATATTTAAAAAATATATATTTTATCGAATAACAACTTACAAACAACGCTGCCTCGGGAATGTAATCGCATAACAATACAGCTAATACAAAAACATAAATATATATATTTATATCTTAATTTTTACATTTATTTACATTAACACACAAAAGTACATGAATATCAAAAGTTTTTCCGTCAGTGTCGGCGGGTAATCCGTATATAACAAATCGTAAACAAAGTGTGTCCATGTATGATCGCTCCCCGCCATGTTGCGAGTTAACTTCAATCTGACATTTAGTTTTATTTAAATAAATTCCTTACTAGTTAATTGACTTTAGTAACTATTTATTAACTAGTCGATTTATCAAAAAGGTTGTGCGATGAATATTAATTGTGTTGACAACCGTTTAACATATGGCATTCGAACACTGACGTCACTGTACAATCAAACGAATTAAAAACGCTTATGGCTTTCTTGTTTTCGAAGTTAAAAGATTTGAAATGACTCGTCACAACGAAACGCGGCCGTATTTCTCCTCGTGAAGAATACATAGACATTGTGTAGATGGGAGTGTAGTGGCAGTCACGCCTTCCAGGGAGGTTTGTTGCCGAGGCATCGCTTGGCGCTCCGGTCCCTCCTGTCGAGGCGCTCCGGGCGGTCGCTGGTGGGCTGCTCCTCGTCCGCGGGAGGCGCGGGGGGCGGCGCCTCCTCTGCACTCGGAGGTTTCACCAACAACTGGAATATTCGAACAATTATTTTTTTATGATTGAGGGATCACTGTTGGTCTAGAGGACTTTCCAGTTTCACCAGGACAGGTAGGTGATACCCGAGCGCCTCCAAAGAGACCTAACAACTCAAGAGCAGCTGCTTCGCGAATGCATCTACTACCGGATCGGAATCGCGACCCGCTGAGAAGATCCGGCGAGGAACTCGGCAAAGAGTTCGACTTTTTTTATTGCCTCTGTCGGCAGACAAGCATACGGCCCACCTGATGGTGAGTGGTTACCGTCGCCCATGGACTTCAGCAATGCCAGGGGCAGAGCCAAGCCGCTGCCTACCGCTTAATACCCTCCAGTACGACTACTATGTCAATATTGAACGACGGTCAGGTGAAGTCTGGCTCAAGCATTCTCCAGGTCCTGTCAGTCCTCATCGGGCGCTAGAACTGACTGATTGCCCTTTTAAAGCGAACTCAGACGCAATCTGAAGCCCGTCATTGACTATGTCGCAACTGTGAGTTCCGTTTACTAAGTCCGAAGTTTTTTAACGTTCTCGATAACGTAAAAGTTAACCCAAATTTGTATGAAGTTGCAACGTTTGCCTACGTTTGTCGCTAGGGGCGCTGTTACAACTGCATACAATTTTAAATTAACTTTCACGCTATCGAGAACGTTAAAAAAACTCGTACTAAGCATACTTGAATTAAGAAAAGTACGATGGTGTTGCCAATGAGATTTCGATAAAATTTTAAGTCACGTCCCATGTAATTCCGGCTGTGGTCACTGGGCCCGTGTAACAGCTTAACTTTTCTATTTATAAAAACTAAACTCACCATTTTGATGTAATGTTGAAGTTCCTCTTCACTGAGTCCTTCGAAGTTGAACTCGTCTGAGTGTTTCCTTGTGGGTGGGTCCTTCTGTCGCGCGAGGCCGCGGTCCGTGACGGAGGACATCGACAGCGGAGGGACAACGTCCTGCGGTAGCGGTGTTGAGGCTAAAACAAATTATTGTTATTATTGTTAATCTTCGTTTTTTTTTTTTCCGACCTACGCCGATAGCCTTGAGAGGCTATATCGTCTTCTCGCATTAAAACTGTATAATCTCAAAACTTACTAATTTTACAAGAGAGTGCTTTAAAGGTTTAACATGTGATATTTTTAATATTAATCATCTTTGAAACATTATTTTTTTATTTTTACCAGCTACATTATCTGTCTTTTAAAGTGAGATATAATTATGTATTAATTTTGTTAATAGTAGTCAAAACATAGGTAAACCAAAAAAAAACTAAACTACGCTCTTTTGACAGTACAGTCAAAACCGTTTACTGCGACATCGGTTAGAACAACATGCCGGTTATAATAACCTAGAACAAAGGTCCCGGCTGAATGCTATATGACCGCCTTATTAAAAACATTGCTTTATACGACATTGCTTATAACGACATACCTCATAAAACGACCACATTTAACTAATATTTCGGAGAATTAGATCTGTTAGAACGACCGGCTAAGCTGTATTGTAAACAATTTGAATAGGTATCCACATTTGTCTTCAATGGCTATTAAAATCAGGAAAGAAAACAATAGGATTTAGTTTAGTGTAGGGTATTTTCTAATTCTTAGAAACAAAACACGTGCATGCAGTAGAGTCAAGCCCGCTTCTTCATATCTCTTCAGTTAGTTTGTTACTTATCTATACACAAGACGCACCAAAACTTTGTGGAGTTATTCGTGAATCTTTAAAAAGGTCGCAAAGAAAAAGAAAACAAATTAATATTGAAGAAAAATCGCGTATTATATCTAAGCTAGAGAGCGGAATTTCAAACAAAGACTTAGCAAAGGAATATGGTGTATCACACTCGACAATTTCAACCATTTGGAAAGAGCGATGACGATACGTTAATTAAAATCTAACGTGAATTATAAAATATCTATGCACAACAGAAGTGTTCCAAACGGACCAAAATTACAGATTTTATGCTCACAGAAAAATAATATGCATTGTACTTATGTATAATAAACAAAATGTACATAGTTGAATAGATATATTTTCCAATAATTCCCTATCGATTTGTTTCTACTTGCACGATACACATTAAGCATCACCGGTTGTTACGACTATCGGTTTTTACGACTGAGTATGAGCAGTCCCTTCGATGTCGTTATAACAGATTTTGACTGTATTTATGAGAAAAATAGTGGTGATAGGAAATGATTCCACATATTAACTCAATTTCGAATATTTTAGGAAATTGTACACTTTTAATGCGAAAAGACGATATCAGCTTCGTCCTAATGTGTAGGTGAGCTCACGGGGCTCAAACCGGCAGTGTTGCTAACACTGGCCCTAGCAAGAGCAGTGCTTCGCAGAATCTACCACCGGGTCGGAAACGCGACCCACTGAGACGATACGGCGAGAAATTCATTGGGCTGTGTCTGTGGGTTAATTTACTCGTCGAGCCCTTGGTCGCAAGCGCCGGGTTCGACGAAGACGGTGACCGGTGCTTGTGGTACCTAAAAGCACCAATAACCTTGGACAGATTAATATTGTTATTAGTAAAATCGATCACGCTTCACTGTGACTGCGTCGACCGCAACTCTATCAAGTTCGGATCGGATCAACGATTCAGGAATAAATACCGAACAAATATCGGATTACATTTAATTATATCGAAGGGTGAAATGTTATTTGGTTTAACCGATATTTCGCTAAACACGCGAAGGTAAACGTCGCGTGTTAGCGTCGTGCGACGAGTTTTACATTATTTTCAATTTAAATTTATTAAAATTTGTTTTCTATTTTTTAGTGAATTTTATATAAAGCGTGTTTTTGTAGATTCTTTTAAGTATTACTTATTTTTCATTTTTTAGTTGAATTTCAATTTTTTCATTTTTTTTATTAAATGTTGGACTGTCATCGGTCCTCGATAAATCTACAAAGTTTGAATCGTTTAAAGTGGATCAAACTCGCGTCTAAAGGAATCAGTTACAAACATACAAACATACATACAAGTGAAGCTAATATAAAGTGTGTAAAAACTCCTAAAGATCACTTGTATTGGGAGACATTGCTAGGTGTAGAGTGGGAATGTGTACCGAGGTCGTGGTGCGGGGCGGCCAGTATGCGGAGCGCGTGCCTCCAGTGCGCCTGCAGGGCGGCGTGCAGACGGGCCGCCGTCTCCCCGCGCCGCCGCCTCTGACACTCCACCTTACTCTGCGACAACATGCGACGCCGTGAGTCGGCACGGGTAGGTACCACCACCCTGCCTATTTCTATCGTGAAGCAGTAATGCGTTTCGGTTTGAAGGGTAGATTAGCCGTTGTAACTATACTGAGACTTTAGAACTTATATCTCAAGGTGGGTGGCGCATTTACATTGTAGATGTCTATGGGCTCCAGTAACCACTTAACACCAGGTGGGCTGTGAGCTCGTCCACCCATATAAGTAATAAGAAAAAAATAAAAAAACTTCAGCAGGAGAGACCTGAGGCGCAGTGCCCCGCCGCTGTGGTTATTACTTACTCAAGGAGGTAATTTAAATCCAGAATTTCCAAAAAATAAATTTGTTTGTTTGCATATTTTCAATGTTTAGACCAGTAATTTCCAAACTTATTTTGTCTACTGCCCACTGAGAATAAATAATTTTTTAGTGCCCCCATTTTATCACCTGCTTAAAGACCACTATAGCGAGAGCTCAGTCGGTGTCTAAGAGTCCTCCTAGGTGAAATTACAAATCGCCTCCCAAGCCTCTACACAACGCCCCCATTTTTTCTAGTTCTATTACCGAATTAAGCCTGCAGGGCGATAACGCCCTCTTGTGGGCGCCCTATCGTTTGAGAAAGGCTGATTTAGACCTACAAAAATGTGCCTGTAATACAAATTATAACAAAAAAAACTATTTTGAAAGTTACAGCTCTTTAAGTCTCCACTTAGCAGACATCTACTTATTAAATTTGAATTTTTTTAATATAATGATATTGAATTAGATTTTATGAGTAAAATTAATTAGCAATTTTAATCACAAAATAAACAGTGTTTCTAAAAGGGTTCTAAAATTTGTCCCTCTAGACTACAACACTTTTTGATCCTTTTTCTGATTATCTACCTGCTCCCCAAGAACTACCGTCATACCGCATCCTGTGCGTTGTGCGATAGTTCTACTGTAAGGACTACTGTGTCCTGATCTACCGCTTTTTTGCTAACGATACAGCCTATCAGTGTAGTTTAACAGACCAGCACGAGATCAGACCCCCCTCCCGACCCTCGGCGGGCTGCCCCTCCCGCAGCAGATATCAGCAGGACAAGGCTCTAGTAAAGATAACAATTGATACGGAACCTCTAACAATCCTAGTTTCTCCGCGGCCTGCGCCAGTTGCAGACGGTACAGTTTGATCTCCTCTCTCTGCTTCTCTTCTAAGACGTTGATCTCCAATTTATGCCTGAAAAAAACATCTGCACGTTGACGAGAAAAACCTTTTTAATACGCTTTTATTAGCTTCATGCCGGCCACTCACATGCGCGCGAACGTTACGTAGATGCTAACGTTGGACAGATGCCATAGCGGGACACATGCTCATATTTTCAGCATGATTACAGATTAAATACAAATAAGTATATTTGAAGTCCATAAAAAATAAGTTAATTAGTTGTCCAAGTGCACTGCGAGTGAAAAGACGTGAACTGTTTGATGCTGCGCAATTATGAGGATGTGGGGCTTCGAGTTGGAATATTCACTTGTGTAATCAACATGGTAGAAAAGCTGCCATATTTCTTGGGTAATTTAATTAACTATGAAATTCTATTTGTTTTTTCAACATTACAAAACTTAGTACATAGTTCAAGCTAGCTTAACTGTAAAGATACAGTCAGCATTAGTGAATGGCAAGTTTCCCAAAAACAACATCACATATACACACATCACACAATAAATATTTTTTCTTCTTTTTATTTTTTTTATTGCTTAGATGGGTGGACGAGCTCACAGCCCACCTGATGTTATGTGGTTACTGGAGCTCATAGGCATCTACAACGTAAATGCGCCACCCACCTTGAGATATAAGTTCTAAGGTCTCAAGTATAGTTACATTATATTTAAATAGACAATACTACGAGGCATAAGCCACTACTATAGCTAGGGATCATTTAATTTACTCACTGCTCTTCTATCCTTAATATTTGCTTGTTAAAACTATCCACAATGTTGTTCTCCTTTAGCCTCGCATCGTTCTCCATCTCCCTCTCTGCTCGGTCGAGCTGCTCTTGAAACTCCTGCAGCTTGGCCAGCACGGCGTCTTCAAGCTGCTTTTGGTAATGACATTTCAGCTCGTTTTTTTGCAGTTCTAAATGCTGGCGTAAGGTTTTCACCTCGTTGTCTAAAAAATCCTGAAAGTGTAATTTTGTTTTAACGATGTTTAGAGGACAAGAGAGATTTTTTTACAGGTGATAAGACCTCTATAGGTTACATAGTATAGCACTAGTAAGTATATTTATAAGAAGATTTAAGAAAATTGATATTAAATCTTCAAGTAGTTAAGTACTTACACACTTCTTCAAAACTTCACTGCACTGGTTCTGTTTCTCACAGAGCTGTTGCTCGATCACTGCACAGCGTGATCTCTCTTCGTTCACTTTGCTTTTGAGCAGATCTCGTTCTTGAGTTAGCAGTAATGTCTCATCATTGACACTCTGTATTCGGTTGTTGAGTTCTGTTATGGTCGATTTTGTGGAGTCATGGGCTAATTTTTCCTGTAAAAAAAGTCAACAACAATAATAGTCACTCGAAACCTTTTTTCCACGCAATAATGGCCATTATGCCACATCCATGCAACACTGGTTATCAACATTTATCACTGGTGGTAGGACCTCTTGAGAGACCCGCATGGGTAGGCACCACCCCGCCTATTTCCGCCGTGAAGCAGTAATGCGTTTCGGTTCGAAGGGTGAGGTAGCCATTGTAACTATACTGAGACCTTAGAACTTATGTCTCAGGGTGGGTGGCGCATTTATGTTGTGAATGTCTATGGGCTCCAGTAACCACTTAACATCAGTTGGGCTGTGATCTCGTCAATCCATCTAAGCAATAAATAAAAAAAACAGAAAATTAATAATATTACACCTCAAGTATCCACAGTAAAACAGTTATTATTCCCTGCACATAAATACTAAAATAGTGTATACCTTCTCCAAAGCTTCCTCTAAATTCTTAACACAATCCGTCAACTGCTTGTTGAGTCTCATCACAGTATCATAATTCTCCTTCAAGACTTCAATTTCTTTATCCTTATTGCCGAGCACGACATTCACGTTATCTAGCTCAGTGTTGAGTTGTTCTTCTAGAGACTTCTTTTCGTTTTGGAGCTGTTTACATTTATCTTGATAATCATGTGCTAAGTCCAATGTTTTGTATAACTCTGATTCAAAATGTGATGTTTTCTGGAAGTTATGACTGTTAACTTAGTTTTTTTTTGTAATAAATTTAAGATTTAGTTTCAGAGTTATGTAATGTGTGCTCATAAATTCTCACTACTGGCAGCTTGTTGGCAACATTTGAAGGGCATAGACAATGGCTGCATTTAAGCTAGCTACATATCACTGGTGGTAGTGGTACTGGTGGTAGGACCTCTTGTGAGTCCGCGCGGGTAGGTATCACCACCCCGCCTATTTCTGCCATGAAGCAGTAATGCGTTTCAGTTCGAAGGGTGGGGCAGCCATTGTAACTATACTAAGACCTTAGAACTTATATCTCAAGGTGGGTAGTGCGTTCACATTGTAGATGTCTATGAGCTCCAGTAACCACTTGACACCAGGTGGGCTGTGAGATAGTCCACCCGATCAGTCAGCATGAAAAAATCGATATTATTACATTTATAACCAAATATTATCATTATCTAATTCAGACCTTTTGAGCATCATCAGCAACTACTCTAAAATTTTCTACTTCACAGATCATCTTTTCTAACGCTTTCCGGTGTCTGTCCTCAGCTCTATCAAGGCTGTTGGTTAGTCGGAGCCAGGCCTCACGTAATTTAGATATAGCAGCATCTTTTGCACGATCCACTTTCATTGCCACTGCTAATTTTTCCTGCTGATCCAGTAGTTTCTTCTGTAACTGCTGAATCATTGCTTCACAGTGCTGATGAAGAATAAAATAAATAAATTATATCTGTTCTCAATTTATCATTTTTTACATGTTTGGGATTAGCTGAACCCATGCTGATTTTGATAAAAGAATTATATATTATGTCCAGTAACCACATAGGCCAATTTCATTATTTTATTGACAAAAGTACTCAAAATAATTACTTGAAATTCCCAACAGAAGAGAGAGAGATGTCTATTGTAAAATCTCACCAATGTCCTGGCCACCAGGTTTTTTTTATTTTGTGTTTTATTATTATAAAAATTTACACTAAAATTTTGATTTTCAAATTGTTTATTTTTTATTGATGAGCATATGGCCCAACTGATGATGAGTGGTTACCGTCGCCCATGGTATTCAGTAATGCCAGGGGCAGAGCCAAGCTGCTGCGTACTACCTAGAATTACCATACTCATCCACATTTTTTGCACATACCAAAAACACATACAGGGTAATGTGTTTCAAAATTCACTAAGTTCACAATGCAAATGAAGTTCCCTATATATGAGCTTCATTTTCATTAATGACAAAAGAACAAACCAACTATCCATCTAAGTTCATTCTTTTGTCATATATTTTATGTACATATCAGAACGGTCAATTTCTTCCTAGTCATCTAGTTCGTGTCCATCTTTTAGGAAGGCATTAAAAGTACTACTACATTCCATTTCTCTCTTTGTTTCTTTTTGAATTCTTGTCAAATCTCTGTCTTAGTCTGTGTCTAATGGTTGTAGGCCTTATGTCCTGTCAAAGACGTTGCACACCACGGCATTAACAAAGTGCTTTTAACAGAATGAATAGAATCACCTACCTCCCTTTTTAGTCTTTCTTCTTCCAGCTTTATAATATCCACTTTATCACCTCTGTTGTACCCTGTAGTCCTTTCTGCCTTATCACCCCACAACTCACTCAAACTCAACAAATCTGAGTCGATGGTATCAATATATTTATTCTGTATGAACTTTAAGCTTTCTCTGTTTTCTCCAAAAGGTCTCATTTCGGGTAATTTGAGCTCCTGGTTTGAAGATGCGGAGTAGCTATCTGTAGCACCTGGTTTATTTTTACTGTAACTTGCCTTATATTGTTCTAAGACTCTTGATGCTCTGTCATATATTTTATTTGAGGAAGGCTGAAAACTATTGTATGTCGTTTGCTGCTTGTTTGGTGTTGATGTAGGCTGAAACTCTTTGTCGAAATTCAATTTCCGTGCACTAGGTGACTTTGTCTCTACAGTATTTGATACTTCATTTGTAGTGTTGGAGTTCTCATAGCTTTTGACTGTGTTTTTTGAACTTGAAGGTGACTGTTCGGAATTAGTTGGCAAGTTGTTTTTAACCAAATAAATATATTTATCTAAAACACTACTGGAGACCACGCGTCCGCTGGGCAGTTTGATTTCTTCATTTGAATCTAGTTTTTGTGAAAGGTAATCACTTGTAGCTTTTATCACATTTTCAGTGCACAAAGTCATTTCATGACTCTTGTATTTGGACTCGGGACTTTCATATGATTCTACTTTTGTTAAAAACTCATCAATTTCATTGAGTAATAGTTTATCATTGGTTTTACTAGGAGTTGATACAATACTACTGATATCCCCATCCATGCTTTGAATTTCGTGGATGTCGAGATATTTGACATCAGGAGTAGATTCTGTCGTTAATTTTAAAGGTGGCACGTTTCTTCCTGCGCTATTAATTGAGTCCAAACTAGTTAAAGATCGCTCTCTTTGCCTACCGCGTTTAGGTACTTTTCGTCGCCGCCGACGTGGGAAAGTGAAGCAATTTCTGTTTAAGCTACGACTATCAAAGCTGTCTGTACTTATCCAGGTTGTGTTTCGTTTTGAACGAGACTCAATTGTAGAAATATCACTGCTAATTTCCAAGTTTTCTAACCGTGATTCCAAAGTGTGAACTTGTGTAACTAATTTGTCGAGAACTTGTGCTGTACACGATAAAGGTTTACGTACGACCGTTCTAGAAGATTTCAGGAGGGAATCTTCGGATTCTGAACTCTCAACGAGGAAGAAATTCGGTGGTATCAATAAAAGTACGTCCGTGTCGTCAGTATCACTCATTACAGAAAATGGACGGGTCTCTGTCGTACGAAATAGAAGCCATAATACGTGTATTGTACTGTGTTATAAAGATAAGTTCAAATAAGTAAACACTAAATTGAGTTTTACTCCGAAACAATCAGATTCAAACCGTTGCTATGTTTGGATTTATATCATGTCACATATCAACATTTAACAACTGTCAACATTTTTATCGTATTTTTCCACCTAGACAAGCAAAGGGGCATGTTTCATACGCTATAAAATTTATTTATTTTATATTTATTTATAATTATTAAATATATCTGTGTATCGTATCGTATGTATATAGTATATTTATGTGCCACCGGATTCTTTCCATTTGATTTCAAAATTTAATTAATTGTCCATTTTAAGCTTGAGACAGGATGAGATTTTTCACTGGGCATAACTTCTAATAAAGGGATAGCTACTCGAGATGAAGTTTCGCTATGTCGTCTAAATTTTTATGACATTACTTAGCTTTAGGTCCCCTCTTGATTGGAGGGGCGGTAAAGACCGTTTTTTCCGGGATCCGACACCACACAATTATACGCTGTGGCGAGTTACACAAATAATGTCTTAGATTGTAAGCGTGAGTGCGAGGTGCGCTGTTGCAGGTTCCCGCGCCAGACCGATATATTATCATAATTATGCACCAGATGTAAACAGACCGCGAAGTTCACACTTTAGAACGTATTAACCTTTTTTCCTACCTAAGCTGATAGCCTTAGATGCTATTTCAGCGTAACCGAGGCTAGTAGGTGAGCTCACGGGGCTCAAACCTGATGAATTAACCAGTACATTACCGTTACCTACCTAATATATTAATCTGTGATAGTAACTATTAAGTTAATCTGTGGCTATACCATCTTGATTTCACTTTACTGAGATTTAGGTGAATGAAGTTAGCCCCTCAAAAAAATTTTTTTTTCCTGTTTTCTACTTATTTTCTATTAATTCGTTTGTTCATCATTTGTTCTTGATTGTTCACTATTAATAACTGTTTGTTCCCCTGTTATTTATTTTAAAAAAATTATTAAAAATATATCTACAAGTTAGCCCCTCGATTGCAATTTTTTATATTTTTTCGTCCTTAATTACTCGTAAATATTCATTTTCGATTGTTCTTATATAAAATACGTTTGTTCTCTTTCGAAATTACTCATTTTTTGTTTAATTAACTATTTGTATTAGTTGAATAAATGTATACAAAATATGTGTACTGCGCATGCCATAAGTGTATAATCTATGACGCATGCGTCAACTATAATGCCTAAACTTTTTACGCGGTTTTAATCGTGAAAAAAAAAACAATTATAAATCCTGAAGGATCAATTAATTGGTATACAGTTTAATTAAAAAAATTAAAAAATATATAAATAAAATAATGTGCATTCGCGTAAAGTTAGACCAAATACATTTTTTCCATCCTCCTATATACCTATCGCTATGAAGGTATAAAAAAGATAGGTTAAGAGTTCACATAGGTAATATAAACAAATAAGTAAATATGTTCATTATTTATCTTTCAAGAGATAATGTAGGTATACATTATAATAACATTTTGACACAGTNAACAGTTTGGTTTCATTCGAATTCATTTGATGGAGCTCATTATCTTGTATTGCATATAATTCTCCATGTCGTTTTCCAGCTAAAACATGAAATAATTTTCCAACAATTTCAATACATAACCTATAAAAAAAATATTAAAATGTTATTTTACTAATGTTAGGAATATAATTTCGACTGTGTCAAAATGTTATTATAATGTATACCTACAGTATCTCTTGAAAGATAAATAATGAACATATTTACTTATTTGTTTATATTACCTATGTGAACTCTTAACCTATCTTTTTTAAACCTTCATAGCGATAGGTATATAGGAGGATGGAAAAAATGTATTTGGTCTAACTTTACGCGAATGCACATTATTTTATTTATATATTTTTTAATTTTTTTAATTAAACTGTATACCAATTAATTGATCCTTCAGGATTTATAATTGTTTTTTTTTTTCACGATTAAAACCGCGTAGAAAGTTTAGGCATTATAGTTGACGCATGCGTCATAGATTATACACTTATGGCATGCGCAGTACACATATTTTGTATACATTTATTCAACTAATACAAATAGTTAATTAAACAAAAAATGAGTAATTTCGAAAGAGAACAAATGTATTTTATATAAGAACAATCGAAAATGAATATTTACGAGTAATTAAGGACGAAAAAATATTAAAAATTGCAATCGAGGGGCTAACTTGTAGATATATTTTTAATAATTTTTTTAAAATAAATAACAGGGGAACAAACAGTTATTAACAGTGAACAATCAAGAACAAATGATGAACAAACGAATTAATAGAAAATAAGTAGAAAACAGGAAAAAAAAATTTTTTTGAGGGGCTAACTTCATTCAACTCTGAGATTTTAACTCATACCATATCATCTCATCTCGTTTCATATCATTCCATATTATCATTTTTCATATAAAAAAGTTTTCACTGAAATTAAAATAAGACTTGACCTTAAAGGTCTTAGTAACCAGTTCATAAAATCCTTTTAAAAAATATATACGTACCTATTTTTTATTGCATAAGTGGGTGAACGATCTCACTGCCCACCTGGTGTTAAGTGGTTACCGGAGCCCATAGACGTCTACAATGTAAATGCCGCCACCAACTTTGACATATGAGTTCTAAGGTCTCAGTATAGTTACAACGGCTGCCCCACCCTTCAAACCGAAACGCATTACTGCTTCATGGCAGAAATAGGCAGGGTGGTGCCTACTCGTGCGGACTCACAAGACGTCCCACCACCAGTAATATTATTATATTCAGGATCCTAAAAAAAAACTAAAAGAAACACCATTGTTCCAATTAGATTAATTTAAGTTTTTCTTTAAATTGCATTGACTTGTTCCAAATGCAATAATCTGTAATTTTAAGATTATAATAAACACAATATTCTCGATACATTATTTCTGTTTATAACACTGACGAATATGTTAAGGTAGGCAGCGGCTCAGTTCTTCCCCTGGCATTGTCACCACTCATCATCAGGTGGACCGCATGCTCGTCTGCCTACAAGGGCAAAAAAAACAATCCATGGACCATGCGACCCTGGCTTAGGTTTAAGGGACCCTCATCAATGTGCATTAAGCTTACCTCCGTTCTCCTCACTCCTCTCCATGCCAAGTAAAATTTCATAAGAACCTACTAGTGCAGCTTTAGATGTTCATTTCATTATTCATTCAATTATAGAATTTACAGAAATTTTTGATAAAGCAAGATTTTTTTAATAGGTTATAGAGATTTCCAGTCTGGAAGACGAAACTCTGATATCCTCAGAGTTTTTAATGTTTTTCTTATACAACAATCACAATAGTACATTTAGGTGCAGTACTTAGCATTGAGTGAGGCTCGTGTTATTTGTCTTTTGTTTGTGGTCCATACTCTTTGTGCTTTAACTACTGAACAACTTACTGCTTCACATATGACTTCCATTTCATTTCCTGTTATTATAATCATGGGTGACACAAATAAGAGAAATAATAAAAGTGAAATTAAGCTGAAAAAGTAGCTCTAATTATATCTAAGACTAACTATTTGGTATCGTTTGCTTTCCATTGTCATCATAGTGATAAAAACTAGCTGTTGCAGTATTATTATGACAATATGTGATAAGCAAAGACGAATGGTATTATTAAAAGTAATGGTGTAGGTAAGCAATAATATAAAAAATTATTTATATGATAATCCATATAAATAAATAACATTTTTATTTCATTAACATAATTTATTTTCTCTTAAAATGTAACATTTATCAAGAAGCTCTGACAGTATGAATAGGAGTCTGTTTGATAAACAAATCTAATTTACTTTTAAATAGGTCACTGACAATGGGTTCACCCATTTCACATAACGGATTTCTTATCATATATTTAACATAAATTTCAGCATAAATCTTTTTTAGGAGATCTCGGACGCCCTGTGCTTGGTTGTCTGTATTCATCACAAACTTCAGCCCTGAGGGTGTCTCCAGGCAGTGAAGGGTGTATTTTGAAGTTTTATAATGACTAAATCCATCTTTAGGATCTAAAGGTGAAATCTTTGAAACGAATGATTTTATCGAGAAAAGCATTCCGTACATTAATTTGCCTTCCTGAAAGGAAAATAATTCTTGAAGTTCAGTGTCTGCTTTTTCAAAATTAAATGGTAAAATTTCATAAGCATGTTTTAAAATATTAGTTACCTCCTCTATAGACATTCCAGACTGTTTTGAACGATTCCACTCACCATAATACAATAAAGTACCATATCGATCGAATATGTATAAATTGTAAATGGTCATTTTTTATTTTGTCCTTAGAGTACACCGTTTCTAGAACTAAAAAGATTACGAATTTTCATAAAATAAATATCCCTGATTATAAGAACAATAACATCAATATATTCGACTTAATGAATGATTCATATTTCACATTTTGTTACTTTATTATTTGCATTAAAGAAGAGAATATCTTTACTTTACACATAGTGACACATAATAATAATAATTAATTCAAAACAAAGTAGGTGTATGTGTTTTTTTTATTTGTGGGATTTTATGACCTAGTAACTAAGACCTTTCATCATGTCTTATTTTAATTTATATTCATATTTTTATGCAAAATCATAATATGGAGTGAAATGAAACGAAATGAAGATGATTAATTTGAGACATTAATCAACTGGGATGAAAACAAATGAAATGAGATGAGATGATATGGTATGAAAAATTTAATCTCTGTAAAATGGTAGTCATTTATTGAGATTTTTTCAGTGGACTTTTTGGAGGATTCCAAAAAGTTACGTCCAGCGGCTTTGTTTCATTTTCCCACATTTGTGCACTTTCACAGATATTAAACAGTTAATAAACCACCATTATTACACATTTTAAACCCGAAGAAACACTAAATAGACAAAATAAAACAAATCACACAACTTCACTCCTCGCGTTCCCGCCAAAAAGTCCATAAGTACACAATCCTACCTTAGTAATGTTATACTTATGTAACCTATAGTGGTTTATTAACTGTTTCATATCTGTGAAAGTGCACAAATGTGGGAAAATGAAACAAAGCCGCTGGACGTAGCTTCTCGGGATCCTCCAAAAAGTCCATTGAAATAATCTTAGTAAATGACTACCATTTTACTGAGATTATATTTCATCCCATTTCATTTCATTTAATTCCATCACAGTTGATTAATGTCTCAAATTAATCATCTTCATTTCATTTCACTCCATAATATCATTTTTCATAAAAAAATGAATATAAATTAAAATAAGACATGACTTAAAGATCTCAGTTACCAGGTCATAAAATCCCTTAAAAAAAGTGTTTAATCTATGCTCTGTGAATTGAACTGTGAAGTGTGAAGTGTGAACTAGCTTAGTTTTTAGATATGATGACTTTATGTATTTAATTAAACCCCCAATTATTAACATAAAAGTAGTGCGAGATCCGTTCTTGTTGCAGGCCTAAAAATAAACAGTCACAAAGTAAGATCGAAATATTTAATCCAATAAAATCATAGCTAAATTTGAGGTTAAATTGCATTCTTATCTAACCCTGGTTTTAGTTTGAACTTTGAAAATTAATATATCATGGATGAATATACAAGAGAACCATGCCCGTGGCGTATCCTTGATGACTCTGGCGGTGCGTTTATAATGGGAGCGATCGGTGGTGGACTATTTCATTCGATAAAAGGTTTCAGAAACGCACCACTAGGCTTCAGTAGAAAAATGGTAAGTATTAATTTTTACGTACTTTGCTTCTCGTAGACTCCAAAAAGATTACCACTTGTATTTAACGCATATAAACAACTTAAAAATAATGATTGACATTTATTGTACTAGACCTTGAAAATTTGTTCAAACATTGAAAAATTCAAATAACTTTATATTTATCTTCGAAAATTTCTTCACTGTAATGTTATTTTAAAGACAATTTTAAGCTATCATGAACTGAAAAAACTTTATTATACTTTTACCTAAAAATATCTGTGTGAAAAGGTGTATACATTTTTGATAAGTAATGCTAAATAAATTCCATAGCTTGGCAGTTTGGCTGCAGTAAAGGAGCGCTCTCCAATAGTCGGGGGTAATTTTGCTGTTTGGGGTGGTATGTTCTCTACCATAGACTGCTCACTTGTGTACATGAGGCAAAAGGAAGATCCATGGAATTCCATTATGAGTGGAGCCCTCACGGGGGGTATCCTGGCTGCAAGAAATGGTAAGGAACAGTATATTAGTTTCTATTTTAGGAATAGATTTGTTACGAAATAAAATCAATCCTAGCTTAATTGTATATATTAGCTTAATTAAATGCCCATTTTATTGAAAATAAATTAATAACCGACTAAGCCACTAATAAACGATGGCAAATATTACAAGGAAAGCTACATCTGATAGCCCCGTTAAAAGGATTTCGTTGATATGTACCAAGATATTAAGGTACATAATAATTATCTATCAAAATATCTATGAATCAGAGATTATAGAAAAAATTATACAAATGACATATTTAGATGATGAAATAAACAAAAACATTTTTACAGGTGTACCGGCAATGGCAGGAAGTGCACTTATTGGAGGAATTCTCTTAGCTCTAATAGAAGGCATTGGTATCATGTTCACAAGATTAACGGCTGAACAGTTCAAACCACAGCAACCGATATTTGAAGATCCTTCCATCTTAGGTCAAAGTCAAGGACAGGCTCAGTCTTACCAATAGATTATGTTGTTTTGGAAATGGACTGTGTGGCTTTACTCAGAGTAGTATTTTTGAAGTATAAAAAATTAGTAACAAACAAATTGACTTAAACTAAAATTTAAATCTGTTAAAATGCTATATAGTCTATCTGTGTCTGGTTGATAGCTGGAGGTATGCACGAAAGTTTCTTGATGTAATTATTTTAAATCAGGCTTTGTAGACTACAGGAAAATAAATATGAAAACGTTATTTTCTAAATACTTGCTATTCTTAAACAGGCAAAGAGAAACAATATTATAATCTACTTAGTATGTTTCTCTATTATCTTCACTGTTGGTAAGATACATAAAAATACAGTACCATACATAATGCCATTTCAACCATAATTGTATATTTGAAATAAGCTTAATAAGTAGTGTTTACTTATTAAGCTTATTAAGCAAGATGTGTATCTTGTTTGAAAAATTTCAACCAAAATGCTGCCCTCCCTACAGGTGTTGCATTAAACTGTTATCTTTCTCTTGAGTATTTTCAGTTTCATCACAACAATTTTTTGGTAGCACAGAAATCACACCTAAACTAAGCCATACAGTCTTACAAAAAATCTCTTGCCTGTTGGCCATTTTAGTTGTAAAAAACATATATGTACATCATTTGCAGTTGATCAGAGTGGATTTATTTGCATCTGTGATAATTACAGTCCCGTACTGTTGTTTATAAGTTCACTCTATTCTCTTAATAATTTTATTCATTGTTTACTGTGTTATGTAATAATCATCATTCATTTGATAATACGAATTTTAACAAAAAACATTTCCACACCTATTGTCTACAGCTTGTGGCTATAAGTATGTACATCATGGCATTATGGTCTAGACTAGAATGTGGTAACAAGCCATACTTGACTGTGTATTACTAAATTATCTGTTATTCATTAGTCTCAGATGGAATTACTTTATTACAAAATTCTCTTACTTTAATTTTTATCTTATCAACTTTTTATGTACTTACTGTATTGCCATAAGCAGGAATGTTACTTTCAACTTAATTATTTGTTCCCATGGTTGAGAGTGACTTTGAAATTGCATGTATGTGGCATTAGTGAAAGTTAAAGTTAGTCATTAAGATTATTATCCTGTCTTGTGATTAACTAGGCTGATGCTGATCTTGTATATTGTTGTTATAATTTATTCATCGATGTAATAGTTGGGATGTTTCTTGTAAAAATGAGAGGTAATAAAAGACTAAAGAAACTTGTTTTTATTTTTATTGTTATGTTACAGGTTTTTTCAATCAGTCAAATATTATTTATCAAATTAGTTAAGTTAAAAGTGGTATAAAAATATTGAATTTTATGTATATTAACATGTTAATCTAACATGAATAAAATACCATTATAAATAATATTATTGAGGTCTATTTGATTTGCTTTGAGATTTGGTTTCTGCAACTTGACAATCATGGGGTTTTAGGTACCTACCTTGATTTGATTAATATAAAATAATTTAAACCTGGGTGATATATTTTATGATGATTCCAATATTGATTAGTATGAGATCTTCCTATGATTGAACTTAGGCATGATATAGTGGTTGCAGTTTTGCTGATTGTACAATTTTGAATGTTTTTTGATTCTGTGGTCACTTTTAAGTAGAGTTTTATAGTTTACATCAAGCCCTTGGGAGTTGAATGCTCAACCATAATGCTTAATTATCAATCACTGGACAGAAAGTCTTATTATAAGAAACTATCATAAATTATTGAAACAGTGTAATTTGAATATTAGACAAACTATATTTTTGGGACAATTTTATCACACCTAGTAATAGTGTTTATTCCCGAAACAGAGTTATAGAAATACTGATAATTCTAGACATACTAACGAACATCATAAATAGCACTTATTTTTAATTGTATTTTATGAAGACCTATGAAACGTGAACTTATTAAATCACACGTGTAAGCATAAACTGGCTTAGTGTAGCAAATACATGTATTTTATTGTATTGCATAATAATATTACGGTTCAGACACAGTTCACAAAGACTACTACTTTTTATTTATAATTTAAGATAAAAATTAAAATTAGGATATTTAAAATTAGTTGAATCTAAATTACTTCTTGACAGAAAGAAGGTATGTTAGTCTTCAAATGCATTACAAAGTGCAAGAGAATAGACATTTATTTTTATTTAAATATTGGGGTATTTCATACCTACTTATATTTGGGGCATTAAAGTATGATAAATCTAGTATAGATTTAAAAATCATTCTTGTCATTTGTTTGTTTGGAAATTCGTGATTGTAAATTTCTGATAGTTGGCTTTATCTATGTTTGTAAATTATATGCTTTTTGAACATTTTCTCCCATTTTTCTGATTTCCTTGATAACGTGAGCCAGAACTTCAGGGTCTACGCCCAACTCGCATAGTCTGATGCAAGTTGACAGTGCTTCCACGTCCAGCCCCGTGTTGAGGAGTTGTGATATCTGGTGGATTAATTGAAAGGTTTCCCGCGCTTGGCCTACTTGAGCGTTCCTCTCCGATGTCATGGTAGTTGCTGAAATTTAAATTATGTATATCGTACAAGATGAAGTGTTAAAAAATGACCGGCTTCTTAGATGTGAAAAATTTCTATGTAATTTAAATATGGATTAAAATAAAATGGATAATTCAAATGGTCAATAATTCAAAATTTTTGGTTAATAGCCTTCATAGCTTTATGAGTGCTTTATCAGAACTGAGAGACATTTTACCAAAACTGTAGCGATTGTCTAGTGTAGTGTTTGATACTTTTTGGTAATTGTTCGCTACGTATTTAAATGATTACTTTTTCAAACTTCAGGAATGGATTAACATATTTTTAACGTTCATTCCATACAAACATACTTCTAGTTCTTATAATTTGAAAAAAAATTGTGTTTACTATTTATTCTATCTTCACCACAAAATATACTCAGGGGGGTGCAACTTCCATACAAAGAAAAAGAACATTCAACTAGCGCCATCTTTAGGAACCGGCGAGGTCATTTTTGAAACGTTTTGGCCTTAATGAACTAATAAACTCACTAGATGGCAGATACGAGTTCTGACTCAATAAAAAATGTTAGCGACTTTGAAGCAGTGCTTCCACTTTTAGGGAATTCTCCCTTTTTTAGGGAAAATAGCTGATATTTTGGNTTCAGCGATTCTAAACGATAAGATTTTTTCATAAAGAGAGTTATTAAAAATATTAAAATTACTAAAAAAGCCACCTGGTGCGGAGTAGGGAGACTAATAATCGACCGTAGCGACGCCTGCTGGACCGGGCTTTAACTAAAGCAAAAATAAAAATGAGAGTTGCGCATCTATCTCTAATATATTAAGTGTATAATCTATGAATATACTTTTATTTGATTCGTGTATCGAAGAGGCAAAAGGAACATAGCTCATATACTCCTAGGAATTCTGATAACAATGTTACGATTCTTGACAGAATGTTACATTTTTCAAACGTATATAAAAAAATAATTATGATGCTTCTTTTAAAATAATTTATTAAGAAAGAAAAAGTTCTTTATTTAGTATAAAAACGCTAAAGAATAAATAACATTTAGCCGATATAAAAATTATGGAGTATGGTAGGTAATCAACAGTTTCACCTTAAATTTTGTAAGCTAAGAAAATGATTGTAGATTGGCCATTATGTAATACAAACATAATCAAATCTGTTAAAATCTAGCTGTTGTGTTTATTTACCTGAACTTTATAATCTTTTAATATAATTTTAATTTGTGCCATCTTTTACCTACTACTATCTTCAAGGCGGGATTAGTTTTTGGCGGGAATGCGAGGAGTGAAGTTGGGTGATTTGTTTTATTTTGTCTATTTAGTGTTTTTTCAGGTTTAAATGTGTAATAACAGTAACTTATTAACTGTTTAATATCTGTGAAAGTACATAAATGTGGGAAAATGAAACAAAATAGCTGGACGTAACTTCTCGGGATCCTCCAAAAAGTGCATTGAAAAAACCTCAGTAAATGACCATCATTTTACTGAGCTTATATTTCATCCCATATCATCTCGTTTCATTTAATTTCATCCCAGTTTATTATAAGAAGAATATAAATTAAAATATGACTTATAGGTCCTAGTTACTAGGTCCTTATATCCCTTAAAAAAATCTTCAACGCGGCAAATTCGATTTTCTACGACATCATTATGTGCTGTATTTCTATTTTTACCTAACTGCGTCTGCTTATCCAAAATTAGAACCGTGAAGCTTTGAAAGTCATTCCTCTCATACTTTTGTGTTTTAATTTTCTGTAAGATATTGCAAATTAAACATTGAATTATTGAAAATGGTGAGTGAAACCTTTTAAAGAAAAAACCTATTGGTTTTGTGTGATATGTGTATTGTAGGTTAGTGTCATTTTTAGACATTAGAACCAAAGTAGTCAGATGTCTTGATATCATTGTCAAATATCCACACGACGACGAAGAATGATAGCTGGGTGAATTTTAGTTGTGGAGTTACATATTCATTTATGTGCCAAAATGAATTCTATTTGGTCAAGAGTATGTCGTTTCGACAAATTATGGGTAGGACTGTTTTCACTACAAAATCACGCCTGACTACATATGTTTGCTAGCATCTTTATAAATTCTAGAATGACAAAAAGGATATTATTTATAATTTTTAAATTTAAATTTATTTTAGAAAATTTAATTTTAAATTTATAAATTTTAAATTTATTTGTGGTCTTTCCACGGAATACATAACTTTAAGGTTGGAATAGTAATGTAGCCAGCGCATGCGCGCTATAACTAGTATGATTCGAAAATCGTAACTCGACCGATTCATTCATTCACCGTGTTTAGTGCCCTACGGACTTCGGCGGACAAAGCTCTGTTTTAAAATGCCGTGTTGTGCAATTATAACTTGTCATACAAAAAGTCAGACCTCAAGTATAGAGCGAGGAGGTATATCTTTCCATCGGTAAGTCGAAAATACCATTTAATTACAATATTAATTGCCAAAAACATAAAAATATACTGATCATTATGAAATTCCAAACATGAACAACATTATTGCAAGAAGATAAAAAAAAATATACATTGCGCGATGTGTACACCATCAATCAATGCAATGACCAAGTCCGCTTCCAATGTACTACACGCATTGCGTTCTCTACACTGATACATTGAAATTTCGGCCTCTGCCCTGATTGGCTGTGACGCGTGGAGCTAGTTTATCGATAGTGAGGTGACCATGTGGTTGAATAAAATCATCGACAGAATTCTCAAATATATTTACGTTTGACATAGATATTTTTTGTATTATTTTATGTTTAATTAATGATACCTAGTATATGTTTAGTTAAACGTATTTTGAGTAAATTAAATATTATAAAATAATAATCATTGAATAAATGTTAAGGAATAATATGAAGGGACTTAAAGATCTCTCATCTACGCGTATTTACTATATTGTCTAAATGTTAAAATCTAAAGAAAATGCAATATGACTTATGCAATAAATTATAAATTTTAGGTTTCCTAAAGAACCTAACGCCAAGGAAAAATGGATTGACGTGACAGGTAGAGGAAACTGGATGCCGACAAAGAATAGTACTATTTGTTCTAAACATTTTGCGGAAAAAGATTTTATCATAAAAAAATCAGGGTATAGGTATTTAAAACCGGGGGCAATCCCAAGAATAAAAATTGTTCAGATTTGTTCAAGTTATTTGGTAAGTTTTGTTAAAATGTATTAATACTTTGTAGGAACTAAGTTCTATAATTTGCGGATTGCGGTTGAAGATGATGACTATGATAATGATAATAATAAAGAAGAGGATATTAACGCATTTTTCAATACCATCTCAGATTTTAGTAATCAAGTCATTAGCCGTATTGCAGGATATATGGCGCATACTTTAATTAAGAAACTGGATTGCGATATATGGATTGGAGCGCTATTGTTCAATAGTATAAATGGAGAACATTATTCATACTGGCTAAAGATAATGGTGGTTTGTTATATCCGTCAAAATAATTGATACTGATCTGTAAAATATCAGAATCTGTTATCTTATATCTTTAAACGAGCAATTCTTGTATATAAAGATATATATAATCTGAATCTCGGAAACGGCTCCAACGATTTTCATAAAATTTCGTATACAGGGGATTTCGGGGGCGATAAATCGATCTAACTACGATTTATTTTCAGAAAATGTTGTTTTATTTGTGTTATCAATAATCAACTATATCGATAAACAATATCGACTTTATCAAACACTAGCGTGTATGAACATTTTTATTCGTTTTTTGCGTTTGTGAGTGTCTATGCTTACGGGAGCTTAAGTTTGCGAACGAATATTTTTTGAGAGGCTATTTCAGCTTCGCCTTAACGTGTACGACGTACGTGAGCTCACGGGCCTCAAACCGAGAGTGTTGCCAGCGCTGGCCCTGGCAAGAGCTCTGCTTCGCAGAATCTACTATCACGTCGGAAAATCGAACGAATATCTGCCCTGAGATTTATGTATGGATGATATGTTGTGTGCGAAATATTTGTAATCATAGCATTGCGTATATGTGTAGAAATTAAAATACTGGGAGCTTAATAGTGGGAGTATACATTATTCATATTCGTATGTCGTATCACTCTTGTCAGAGCGGTCGTGGTCGTCATCCAGCATCATTGCTGTGGGCAGATGCTATACGCCTCACGAGCAATCGCCACTCCTCCCGGCTTGTGGTTAAGCCTGGTACACTCATGCAAGCCATATGTTTACTCTAAGAGTGAGAGTCAAGCGACGACACTGGTCCTAATACAAAATTGAAGCGAAGGCCTTTCCAACATTAATTATACCTATTCCGTGAGTCTATCCATAGCATTGAAGTTGAAAATAGTGATCTAACTGGAGTACAAAAACAAGATTAAGATACGGAAAAATAAAGCATGCATACTAGGTATTGTTTTGATTAGATATTGTGTAGCTTCGGTTATCATTGAGTACGTGGAAACAGTGTGCTTAGTGCGAGTTTCTTAAAGTTCTCGATAGCGTAAAAGTTAAGCCAATTTTGTATGCAGTTAGATCAGCGCCCCCTAGCGGCAAACATACGCAAACGATCCCATTCCATACAAATATGAGCTAACTTTTACACTATCGAGAACGTTAAGAAACTCGCACTAAGCACACAGATCGATCATCGACAACAGAAATACAGTAAGTTTTAACAAAGCACGTCGTTTATATACATGATATGTAACAGCTAAGTAGGTATGTGACACGGACATTTGCAAATAGGCCCCGGTTAAGGACTTTATTTTGGGTCAATAGGAAATCGCCGGACTTTCGCCCTCCACTGGAGATGGCGGGCGGGGCATGTTGCGGAGTAAAACATCCTGTCGCTCAACAGCCCGCGTCCGAGCCTCGCATGAGACAGAACTCGTGAAAAGGCAAATGGGGGAGAGTGAAGCGTTTGGTGCGGAGTACGTCTCTCCCTTCACCCTCCCGACCGGACCGGCGGTCGTCGGCGCCACCACCAGCCCTCTCGGTCGATTACTAAGTACATGTCCAACTAGAAGTGCCATGCAATTTCGTTACCATGATGAAAAACCGCACCCCTTCTGTTTATTAATTCCGGCCGCTTTCTCTCTACTTGCTTTAATCTCATCAGTTGTTCGCAGTAGAGTTCAGAATCGATGGTGCTGCCTGGTGGTAACAGCTCATAATGAATAATGCCCTTCCAATCCCACCACACACACAGCATCACCTTGTTGCGAGTTAACCCGGGTTTCGCATCGGTCTGTGAAGCCTGACCGGCCTTTGACCACGACCTTTTTCACACTTTCTTGTCGTACGTGATCCACATTTCATCACCAGTTATCAGCTCCTTCAAAAATGGTTCTGTTTCATTACGTCGTAATAAAGAATCACAAATTAGTACACGGTTGATTAGGTTTCTTTCAGTGAGCTCGTGAGGTACCCAAATATCGAACTTTTTAGTGTTCCCAGTTTTTTTCAAATGCGCCAAAACTGTTTTGTGGTCAATTCCCAGTTCTTTAGCTACGTCGTAACTACCGATATGCCGATATTGCTCCACTTTTTCAAAAATGGCATCCATTTTATCCGTAATAGGGCGACCAGAACGACGTGCATCTTTGACATCAAGATTTCCGGATCGAAAATGCTTAAACCAAATTTGTGCTACTCTCACAGACACTGCACTAGGTCCGTAAATATCGCAAATTTTTTTCGCGGCTTGCGTTGCATTTTTACCTTTTTGTAGTAAAATTTTAAAATATATCGAATTTCTCCATTAGATCACTCATCTTGACAGTACGATAAATAAATAAAAACCACACATTTTCCTAATTTGAATTTGGAATTATCTTCTTTAAAATTTAAACTTTTAATGATACCTATCAAAACCAGCCAGATACAAATAGTATAGCCAAAGAGATTTTATTACAAGTTCATACATACTATAACGCGAAAAGACTTTTCCCCAACCTATTATTTGGTTGGGTAGGGCGTTAAAAACATCCTTGGACCCACGGTCTGCTCCCAACATCTGCAAACACTCAAGTTCCACACACCCAGCGCGTGCCCCCTAGGCTCGGACACCTCGTCGAAGGTTCGGCCCCCCTGCCCGAAAAAAGGATACTTTATGAGTAGACAATGCGGAGTGTATGTACATCCATGACTTTGTTATGCACTTGTAATACTAAATGGTAATATAATTATTGTATCAACGTGTTTAATTTGCGCGCTCGCCTACATTCGTTACGTGAAATTAATGCTCGGGCATGCCGCATTCTGGATTTGTGTGTGTCCAACAAATTTCCTATGTGGATCGTGCTAAATCAGGACTAAATGGGTATCGTTCTGATTAAGAAATAAGCTTATTGTTTGCGTAAATGCGTCTCAAATTTCTATTCAGATTCTAGATAAATCTATTCGTTCGCGCGTACGCTTCCAAGTCCCTGGAACTGCGATACTTTAAGAAAAATATTTTTCTTGTACGGAAAGTATCGACATCTTGTAGCGGATGCTCCTAAACTTATATGTTGTTAAAGTTAAGACATTTAATTATCGTGTAACTAAATAACCAAAATAAAAAACTAATAAATCACACAAGTTTTTATTTGTTATAGACAAATTGATTAAATTTTATCAAATACTGGTTTCTTAAAATTTACAAAATCCTTTATTAAAAATAAAATATAAGATAGATAATAGGTTACTCTCATTTACAAGAGCAATGAGAAACTAATCGAAGCGAAGCCATCTAGTGGCCGACGCCCGTAAACATTTTTGTTGAGTGCTTGAGTTGCTTATCTATTACTAGTTTATGTGTATTATTTATGTACGCTTCTACTGATATATTTTAGGTTTGAGACTGAGCTACTTGAAACATGATCGGTTTTTGTTTTTACCGTGTAGGCATAGGGATTTCTTTCATCGTATTATGGTATTCCGAGTACTAAATTTTATCCTAAACTTCAGATTATTTTGGCGTTCGTTTTTACTAAATAAACATGCTATTTTATAGTGATAATTAAATTTAATATTGTAATTAAAATTATTTTAACAACGTTCTTTATTTTTTTAATCTATGATTTCTCAATGCGAAACATTAAATTCTATTGTCTTGTTTCGGTTAATAATACAATTTGTGAAACTATATTTATCATCAAATTAATCGTACTAGTGATCCCGCATAGTTACAACGGCTGCCCTGCAAACCGAAACGCGTTACTGCTTCACGGCAGAAATAGGCGGGGTGGTAGGTACCTACCCGTGCGGACTCACAAGAGGTCCTACCACCAGTGATTACGCAAATTATAATTTTGCGGGTTTGGTTTTTATTACACGATGTTATTCCTTCGCCGTGGAAGTCAATCGTGAACATTTGTTGAGTACGTACTTCATTAGAAAAATTGGTACCCGCCTGCGGGATTCGAACACCGGTGCATCGCTACATACGAATGCACCGGACGTCTTATCCTTTAGGCCACGACGACTTCATTTGACCCCAACGTCAAGAACAAAAGTTTGACAATAAACAAATAGTATGCCTGCGTGTGTGCGTCAAATACATGGTAGTGTGTGTAATGTTTTCTTTATTGATTTATTGTACCTGTGAAGCATTATTTAAAATTTAAATTATTTAAAATTAGCATTGTGCACTTCTTCTCTATATTCTCTATAAGTGTGGAAAATTTCATACCCCCTCCGTCCGCGCAATTTTCGTAAAAAGGGATACAAAGTTTTTACTTCATGTATTAATATATAGATTTCAAATGTCAAATGTATTTTTTTTAATCAATGTTCATGTATGTCATTGTTTTTCCAGCTCGAATTACTATTATTCATTACTTCGACATTTAATATCTATATATTATTTCAGAATAAAATGAACATATCTGTTGATGTTTGTAAATTAAGTTCTTTGCCTACCAGCGGCTCCGGTTTAGCGTCGTGTGAAAAGCGCGCGAAAGTTGTTGTCGGAATTAATGTTTGCTTTGCGAATTTGCGAGACGTATTAGGTTATGTTGATTCAGGATTTAATTATTTGTAAGAAAATATAATTAAATTTGGACGAGGAAATTATTTTGGAGAATTCTATCGCAAGAGTGTTAGGTATTTTCGTTTTTAAATAGCCAGTGTTTTCGTGTATAATGTATTTAATGTAGGTTAAAATACGTTATAAATAATATTCATTTATTGTCACTATAATATTATTTCCGATTTTTCATATACAGTTTTGGCTGGCACGAAACGTTACAAATGATTTAGTGAAAATAAAAACAGCGAGATATATAATTAAAAGTACCTTAAAAGTACTTTTAATTATATATGTCCACGATTTGCGCAAACCTAAGAAAATACTAATATTCATCTGCTTATATAAGTATGAATGCTTATAGTTTTGTTCGTTTAGATAATTGAAATTGAGTTGATTACTTTCAACTCGATTGTTTTTTGTTGTAGTTCCAGTTTCTGTTTGAGATAGTATCTTTCATGTTCGTGTAATGTTTCATGTTTATTGTTATCGATGGTCAAGTTAGGTTTCGGTTATTTATATATATTTCTATTATATTTATTTTATTATATTATTTATATTCCTCTCGACCGGGTATCCGTAAACGTATTCCACGGCGTTAAAAAAAAAAGGTTCTGGTTCACGTATCGTTAGGTAGGGTGGTGTAGCATACCTCGAGGAAAGAGATCAAAATCTCAAACTTATGCCTTAAGTCTCACACCATAAATAAGAGAAAAAGGGAGTCGCATTTCGATCGATTAAGCTCGTTTCCTTCTCCTTGCGTCGATAATTCTCAATGCTGAGGGTCGTGGCCTCAAAAAGCTATTTTGGAAAAATACAAATGGCGGAGCCCCGCGTCTTTTCACGGCAGTGTTTTTGGAAGAGATTTACTTCTTCGAGACTGCTGAAGCCTTATTTGGGTCCGGCCATTGACTTAAATACGCACATACGGTGCTAGAAAATCACTTTTGCAATTTTCGTTAACACTTATGAGAAAATACATTTTTTAATAGTTATCAGTGAGATTTTTTACTTTTACTGATGAAATTTAAAGTTTTAGTTTAAATAGGTATTATCATTTTTATTTCTTTAGTCTATAGTTCATATAATAAGATGTTGAATTTTCCAACGTTTCTCCTGAAAAAAATACATAATTTGCGTAAGTCACGTTATCGCACCGTATTTGCGATATATCGATGGGTCCGGCTAATTAACCGCCTCCCGACATTCGGTGGTGACTGTTTTACGGAAAGGTCGAACTCCAATTCAATCCTCCTAATTTCTCATCCATGGCAGAGTTAAAGTTATGCTCGATTTAGAGCAGCTGAATTAGCACTGCGACGACTGTCATACCAAAATATTAATTTTAACATTTGCTGTATAACCTTTTTTCAGTCGGAACCAGAGCAAACTCAGGGTGGTGGAGGTGGTGAGGGTGTAGCACCAGCATCAGCGCCTAGTGAGGAACAACCAACGTTCGTAGTTGTAAAGATAGAAACGGTAAGAGAGATCATGGAAAAAAAAATGTCGAAATTCTTCTAAAAATTATCATAGCGTAGCAGTATATCCATTTTATTTTGCAATAAATACGTCTATTATTTTCTTTTCTTATAATATCAGTCCTTACGAACAGGAAATCTGTTGTAAAGTATTTTATTTTATTTTCTAATAAATCAAATATCAATTCAATATAGCGTATTGTACTAGGTACATTTTATAATATTCGTTAAAGAGTTCAAGACGTCATAAATCTCTCCTCTAGTTCGAGCCTATCTCAGCCGATGCTGAAACAGAGCAGCCCGAAGGAACAGAGAAGGAAGCCTCAGCAGACAAGCCGGTTGAGAACAATCAAACAGAAACAAAGGCTGGCAACACTGATGACGTCATCGACAATAACGCACCGGCCATCAAAGTGAGTGGAGCGCACACCGCGTGTGACAGGCGTAGCGCCTATAACGCGGCACTTGTAAAACACGGTTTCAATATAACGCGGTTTTTTTTGCCTTTGTAGGCAGACGAGCATACGGCCCACCTGATGGTAAGTGGTAACCGTCGCCCATGGACTTCAGCAATGCCAGGGGCAGAGCCAAGCCGCTGCCTACCGCTTAATACTCTCCACAAGCCTCGTTTGAAGAAGGACATGCCATAGCGCTTGGGAAACACCGCGGGAGCTCATTCCATAGCCATCATTCCATACGAATGATCGCGTTATACGAGAAACGTCTGTACTAGAAGGCTTTGTTGATTTGTGTTTGTTGAACGCACCAGACCAGCTGTGAGCTTAGTGCGAGTTTTTTTAACTTCTCGATCGCGTAAAAGTTAACTCAACGTCACTCCAACTCCATACATATTTGAGTTAACTTTTACGCGATCGAGAAGTTAATAAAGTCGTACTAAGCTCAAAGGTCTATTCGCTGTTAGTATAAAGGATTGATCGCCGCAGCGAATATCAAACACGTCTTTACTATTCAAATACTTATTTATTACTGTCTTATATCTTATTACACCACACGCCCCACCAAAATAGAAAAAAAATACATATAATTAATTTTTATTTTATTTTATTTAACTACAGTTTGGTTCTATTCTTATGTATAACTTCTTCTTTATTATTACGTAAAAGTTTCACATTAGGATCCAAATCTTCCTCCTCCAAAGCTCCTTATTATAAAAATATTAATTTTAAGTTTTATTCGAAGTATAAAGAAAATAAAACTGAAGGTTTCGCAACAACCCAAGGTCATTCGGTAACGTGCGTGGTACACTTCATTCACGGTTGTTTGCATAAGAGTTAGTGTATTGCGCAAACGAACGCTCTGAGATCGCGGTCAATGAATGATAAAAAAATGTTATTTTTGTACGTTATTACAAAGTTAAGTCATACACTGTGCATCTATATCTATACTAATATTATAAAGAGGAAAGATTTGTTTGTTTGTTTGTTTCGAATAGGCTCCGAAACTACTGGACCGATTTGAAAAATTCTTTTTCCATTAGAAGCCGACATTGTCCCTGATGAACATAGGCTACTTTTTTTTTAATTTTTTTTTATTTTATTTTTTTGGTTTCATGTGTGTTTTGATGTTTCCGAAGCGAAGCGAGGGCGGGTCGCTAGTTACTAATAAAAATCTTACGTTACGGACGTTTTTTCCCGGTGAGGGTACCCCTCCGCAACGTCCCATAAGGAACTTCGTTCCAAAAAAATTTGGCTACGATCTACCAAGTTGATCACCTCTGTAATAATATAGTATAAGGAAATACACATGTAGGGAATAAACATGTAGTGTGTTTTAAATTTACCAGTAAATCAGACGACTCATAAAATGTCAATATTAACAAATTCAACAGAGCATTCCGTCTCGTCCACAAATTTGATGTAAATCTTGTTTGGGTTAGATTGAGGGAGACTGGCAGCAAAGGGAGAAGGAGCTCCTCGAGAAGATCAACGAGCTGGAGAAGGTGAAGAGCGACACGGCCGAGAGCGGACTCCGCCTCGAGCTCAAGGTAACCTCGGCACTCCTCATGTACAGCCCTCCCGTGGCACTCAACGAGCATGGGAACTCACATATCAACATTAAAATTTGATATTACAATTACCTCGAATGCAATGTCCGCGGCCCCTTTATGATGAAAGATATAGTGGTCGAGGCTCTTAGAAAATTGGTTAATTGGTAAGAGAAACGTAGTTGAATACGTCACAGGCAGGGTGGCGGCGCTTGCACCGGTGCTCCCCCCGGGTTGCACCCTCCTCCCCAGCCTGGGTTGTACCCTCCCCCCTGTGTCGCACCCTCGCCCCCCCAGCCCAGGTCGCACCCTCACTGCCCCCCCCCCCAAAGTTTCACTTTTACCTTGGCTTCATAAAACCACACAATCCTTTTATTTGAAATCAGATATTAATTTCCCACCACAATATTTAAATCATTTTTCTTTTCAAAACATTTTTCAGTTCACTAATGTTGTTTATTGCGACAGGTGAAAGAGGAAGAGATAGACTTGCTCAAGGCGAGGGTCAAGAACTTGGAGACGGAGTTGCAGGCGGCCCTGGCCAAGCCCGGGGGGAAGAACCAAGACATCATCAACAGCATCAAGCTGCAACACGAGGAGGTACGGGCTGCGGGGACTTGTTGAGGCTACTTTAAGGCTTTTTTTTACATGTGAAAACACTATCGGACCAATATCAACTCATGTGAGCACGTGTGAGCACTCATGAACATTTTTCAAAACAATTTCAATTTCATCAGAATTGGTAAAAAAACATTTGAATTCATAATGCGCTTGAACATTCATGAGCACACTACGTTTAGTGGGTATTAGATTTAAAATCATTTAATAAGTTGCGATTGGTTCTTAAACGTTACTTTACAATATATGTGTTCGCCCATGAGCACGCTTAAAAAAAAAAAACATTTCATTAAGACCATTATAAGTCCATACGCTTAAAGACCCCTAAAAAATTATCGATAACCAATTTTATCTCGGAAATGTTCACAAACACAGCTCCTCAGCAAAGCGAGAGGCATGATCTTCGACAAGACGAAGCTGGTCAAGAATCAGGAGTTGCAGATAGAAGCTCTGACCACGCAAGTAGCGTCGCTGAAGGACATCAACCAGATCACTAAGGATCTGCTGGAGATCAGGAATTCTGAAGTTAAGGCCATGGAGGTGAGTTCTGTCCCTCACCCACCCGACCTTTGAACCTCTGGGTTTTTTTATTGCTTAGATAGGTAGACGAGCTCACAGCCCACCCGGTGTTAAATGGTAACTGAAGCCCATAGACATCTACAACGTAAATGCGCAACCCACCTTGAGATATAAGTTCTAAGGTCTCAGTATAGTTACAACGGCTGCCCTACCCTTCAAACCGAAACGCATTACTGCTTCACGGCAGAACTAGGCAGGGCGATGGTACCTACCCGTGCGGACTCACAAGAGGTCCTACCACCAGGGTGCAGAGAGCGTCGTGAGGCCAAGGCCAATGATGTCTTGCCGTATTTAAATATATTCAAAGCTTATTTAGTCGTCATCTCAATACTGAGTCGCCCCCTGACCCTGGACGTGTACTCAGGACCGCTTCCAAGCGATGGAGGCGCGCTACAAGGCGGAGAAGGAGCGGTACGACCTGGTGCTGAAGCGCGCCCAGACCAGCACCACCATCAACGACGACCTCAAGAAGGAGTACGAAACTCAACTCGCTATATTTAAGGTGAGCTTTTGTGAGGGGTCCCCCTCCCCCAACCCTCCGGCCCTCCTGATGCCGCCGGGGTAGGGGACGGTGTAGTAAATCGAGCCAGCAATGTACAGCGTGCAAAACTATGCGGTTGTCCGATACCGTACATTACTGGAAAATGTCAATTAATAATAAATGTGGGTGTACGGGCCAGCGCGCACATCATATAACATACCGATGCTTTTTACATGAAAGTCATTCATTTTTTTTTTTTGATGCACAAAACAAATTTTATACTCAGAAATTAAAAGTTTAACATAATAATCTGGATTGTAATTCAAAACAGGTGCATACAGAAAAAAATAACTACTGAACAGATGCCTCAATACTATGTCTACACATATATACACATTTTCGAGTCAGTTCGGGTACCGCCATTAGCAAGGCGTCGCGTACTCGCATAGTGCCATTTTTATTATATAAACAGCCACCAGTTTAGTGTAAGCATATCAATAAACAATCACTCAATATTGGAGTTGTTATCATTATGACAACTGAGGGCTGTGTGGACAAACCGTACAGTGGGTAAAAACATATTAAGTGGATCAATACTGAGCACCATGGTTCCTGAGGAACGTGGATCTCCACGATGACCTGGAGCTTGACTCTGTCAGTAAGTATCTACAGTCGGCATCGCTGCGCCATTTTGAGAAGGCGGCACGACATGAGAACCCTCTCATCGTAGCCGCTGGAAATTACATACCCGACCCAGTAGACCGAATGGTAAACCGTCGACGTCGCCCAACGCACGTCATTACGGATCCTCCTGATCCATTAACGGTGCTCTTAGGCACCACAAGCACCGGTCACCGTCCTCGTCGAACCCGTCGCTTGCGACGAAGGGCTCGACGAGCGAACTAACCCATAGACACAGCCCACTGAGTTTCTCGCCGGATCTTCTCAGTAGGTCGCGTTTCCGATCCGGTGGTAGATTCTGCGAAGCACTGCTCTTNGCGAACTAACCCATAGACACAGCCCACTGAGTTTCTCGCCGGATCTTCTCAGTGGGTCGCGTTTCCGATCCGGTGGTAGATTCTGCGAAGCACTGCTCTTGCTAGGGTCAGTGTTAGCAACTCTCCGGTTGAGCCCCGCGAGCTCACCTACAAACGTTAGGGTGAAGCTGAAATAGCCTCTCAAGGCTATCAGCATAGGTAAAAAAAAAAAAAAAAGGATCAATACTGTTATAAATGAGCTTTAGTATTTTGTAAATGAGTGAATGTTACTGATGATGTGTGAGTCTACGCGAATCTGCACTACCCTCCCGTCTGGGTCTGGATAGCGGTTAGGCAGGTCCGTGATGTCCGTGGACTCCATTAACCACTCGACAAACAAGCGAAGTCAAGCAGAACGCTAATAATGAATTATTAATTCCTAATTCTTAGAAAATATCACCCTGAATTTTAAACGGGATTGTTAATTTAAATACGATGAGATAATGTTTTTTTTTAACTCTCCAGGAATTGAGAGAGAAATACGAACAAAGAGTGAAAGCTCTAGTCGCTGAAAACGAGAGGCTGAAAGCTCCGACTCAGGGCGGAAGCTCGACGTGATCCTGTTACAAAGATTATTTGCAAAGACTGTCTTGTTAGATTGCAGTTTTTATGATTACGATTTTTTTTCTTATAAATGTATTTGATGATTTTATATATTTTTTTAATGAGACAAATAAATTAAATTGAGAATTCGTCGTATTTTTATTTATTATCTGTGTGCTTAGTGTGAGTTTTTTAACGTTGTCGATAGCGTGAAAGTTAACTTAAATTTGTATGGAGTTGCAACGTTTGCTTACGTTTGCCGCTAGGGGCGCTATTCCGACTCCATACAAATATGAGTTAACTTTTACGCTATCGAGAGCGTTAAAAACTCCCACTAAGCACACTGCACACGCAGCACGTGGGGTGCTTTTCAGGATATTATCAAAATAACCCTTCTACTCATATCTGTTCATAAAATATTTATAACTACTGATACCATGCACCCCACGCTTTTTTTTTATAATAAAATAATTTTTTCTTACACTATTTTTAATTCAAATTTATTAAAATTTATTTTCTATTTTTTTGTTTTATTTATTTCTATAAAAGCGCATTTTGTTAGTTTTTTTAAACTATTATTTATTTAATCTTTCCACTTGACACTATGGCGCCATCTTAATTGGCTCTCTTTTAGCGGACACTTTCAATACACTGAAATGTACCTCTGCAATTGCCGTTATATAAAAAGTCAATATTGCGTCTATTTCTTAGAGATCTTGAGCTGGCCAAGAAAATGAATAAATGCGTTAACTTCTTCAAATACTCATTATATTATTTTTAATTATTTTGCAAAATAGAATTGACGTTAGCGTCCATCTTTTTTCTTCGTGTAATAATTTTAAATTTTGACAATTGATTTTAAATTTTGATATTGCGTTTCCTGATTTGTGATTGGTTCGTGCGATATGACGTCATCGTTGGCCAATCACAGCCATCATTGTATGACGCAACGTTAATTCGTTAACATACAAGCTGAAAGGAAATTAATAAAATGTTCCTTTTCGTAACACCATCGCTCGCGTCTTCTTCCTCAACAACGGTTAAATGAAAATGAAATACGAGTGAAGGTAAATCATCTCGGATTTCGCGCGTAAATTCGTTGACATAATTTACTGTTATTCGTCGAAATCTGGCAAGTGTCGATGAAATAACTCCTTAGTCGTTCGCGACCACGAAACCTGTAAAATACTCGAAGCGTCAGAAATAAAATAATGACAACAACAAACGCGAGATGAAACCGTAAAAGTATTTTTCTTGTGAGTCTGGGAAAACAGAAAAAAAAACCGGCGCGGCGGCGCGTTTTTTTTATTTTATTATTTTTTGATACAAACATAACGACATGTTTTGATGAAATTTTATTTTTTTAATTTTATGTTGCTTAGATGGATGGACAAGCTCACAGTCCACCTGGTATTAAGTGGTTATTGGAGCCCATAGACATCTACAATGTAAATGCCGCTACACACCATGAGATAAGAGTTTTAAGATCTCAGAATAGTTACAACGGCTGCCCCACCCTTCAAACAGAAACGAATTACTGTTTCACGGCAGAAATAGGCGGGTTGGTGGTACTTATCCGTGCGGATCCACAGAAGTCCGTAATACGTAATTATGGGGTAGAATTGTGAGTCAACATGGAAATACCATACTGGCTATCTTTACCACGGAGTAGTATCGTATTCCAGCTTGAATGGTAGCGCAGTCGGTTTAAAACAAATAAGTCTTCGATCTTAACTGTTCTTGAGTTTGTTTGACTATCTAGAGCAACAAAAAAGTCAAACTCAAAACGACAACTCATACCGGCGTTTCTCTATTCCGCCATTTCATGCGACCGCGTGGTAGCCATTTTGGAAACGCAACAAGGTGAATATTATTTATGACTTCCGTTTGATACGCATTGTCCCGCGAGCGCGCCCGTAGTGATTAATAGTTGTGAAACAGCAGTTTTAATGCTTACACGATAATAAATTTCGAATACCACCTTTTTTTTGAATTATTGTTTTATTTTTCCGAACTTTGTAATGTGTCTATTGTTACTCGTTTGTTGATAATTTAAAGAACTTTTATTCCTTTGATATTCAGTAGGGTGATACGCGTATCTATCGGGTTTTGGTGTTTAATGTCGTACTATTCGTTTTTCTCAATAGATATGTAATGTTAAGAAAAACTATCGCGTCATATTACTACGATTTGACAATTTATTTGTATTTGATTCAATTTTGTTTGACTATTTTAGCTCGCTTACATCTGAGATTCAGAAGCCAGGTGTAATAAACTTTGAACTGAATTACTCATGTTTGGCGTACTCACACTACTCATGTAGTGGTGTCTTTTAATGCGTCATTTAATACACAGCCCAGTATTCATTAGACGGCATACACATATTTATATGTAGGGTATTTATGGACCTACATACGAAAAAAAAATCGGTCTACGCGCCCTTATTACCCTCGATCTAATTATCTCGAGATCCGCAGGCCGTGAGCCCAGACCTAGTCAAATTAACCGTTTTAATTCAACCTAACCGGCGAGGCGGGGCTTTATTGAAATATTCTGTAGTACGTGAGTTTAATTTGCGGTCTAGTTAACGAATACACGATTTTATGGGGCCGCCTGAGGGATTCGGGAAAATTTGCGAAATTCTCTATGATCTTTTGACGATCGAACCATTCATTAAGTGAAATATGTGAAGGGATCTAGTACGTGATACGAGTTTAAGTTATATCTGAGCATTCGTTAATGGAGATATTTAAAAAAATGCACTTTGGAATACTAAGTTGACACCCGAGTCTTAAATATTATCTATGATGTTTTTTTTTTTTTGGTCAGGAGGAAATCGCCGGACTTCCGCCCTTTTCTGGGGATACTGGGCGGGGTATGTCAGAGTCGAACTGACTAAAACCTCCTGTCGCTCAACAACCAACGTCCAAACCTCGCATGAGACAGAATTCATGACAAGGCACAGGGGGGAAAGTGAAGCGTTTAGTGCGGAGCACATCTCTCCCATCACCCTCCCCCTTGGGACGCCAGACTGGCGGTCGTCGGCGCCCCGACCACCAGCCCTCTCGGTCGGCAGACTGTCCGAAGCCCGCCTAGATGGCGCCGGTTAGAGTGGGTTACCCTACGGAATACCCCGCTGGGCCAGAACCAGCGTGGGTCGAGGATAGCCGGCCTTCCATCACCCGGATGCTCTTGCGTAAAACGCGTGCAGAGCAGCTTGCACGTTGTCTTCTTAGGCCCCCCTCGCCGGTCCCCAGACCGATATGTGAGGGGGACCCGAAACACTCATAGGGCCAGGGCTAGGGTGAGATCCGCCTCCCTGGCCCCCGCTCGACGGCAGTGGGATTGTGCGTCTCTCACGCGCCCCGCCGCCTCCTTCTGCGAGATGGTGCACTCGCAGAAGTCGAGCATCGCCTTCCACGACTCGTCGTCGCCGAGCATCGATGCCACAACACTCGGCAACGACAAGTCGGTTCCTATTTTTGCGACGAGGACACGGCGCCACCCCTCCCATGCGGGGCAGGCGACGAGCGTATGCTCTNTGCGTCTCTCACGCGCCCCGCCGCCTCCTTCTGCGAGATGGTGCACTCGCAGAAGTCGAGCATCGCCTTCCACGACTCGTCGTCGCCGAGCATCGATGCCACAACACTCGGCAACGACAAGTCGGTTCCTATTTTTGCGACGAGGACACGGCGCCACCCCTCCCATGCGGGGCAGGCGACGAGCGTATGCTCTGCCGTGTCCAAGTCACAACCACAATGGTGGCACTCTGCCGTCGGCTCGGCTGTGATCCGGTGCAGGAACTCACCGAAACAACCATGCCCAGTGAGCACCTGCGTGAGCCGGAAAGTGAGGCGTCCTCTGTCACGATTCACCCAATCCACAAGGACCGGGCGAATCGCCTCGACGGTCCTACGACCAGCCGAAGGATCCCTAAGCTGATAGCCTTGAGAGGCGATTTCAGCGTAACCTTAACTAGGAGGTGAGCTCACGGGGCTCAAACCACAGTTTTTTTTTTTTTTTTTTCCTGCCTAAGCTGATAGCCTTAGGGGCTATTTCAGCGTAACCGTGGCTAGTATGTGAGCTCACGGGGCTCAAATCTGATGACGTTGCTAACACGAACCCTAGCAAGAGCCGTGTTTCGCAGAATCTACCACCGGATCGGAAAAGCGACCCACTGAGAAGATCCGGCGAAAAACTCAGTGGGCTGTGTCTGAGAGTTAATTTACTCGTCGAGCCCTTCGTCGCAAGCGACGGGTTCGACGAGAACGGTGACAGGTCAAACCAGAGTGCTGCTAACACTGGCCCTAGTAAGAGCAGTGCTTCGCAGAATCTACCACCGGATCGGAAACGCGATCCATTGAGAAGATCCGGCAAGAAACTCAGTGGGCTGTGTCTATGGGTTAATTCGCTCGCCGAGCCCATCGTTGCAAGCGACGGGCGACGTCGATTATTTACCATTCGGTCTACAGGATCGGGTATGTAATTCCCAGCGGCCACGACAAGTGGGTTCTCAAAGTGGCGCAATGATGCCGACTGCAGATACTTACTGACTGAGTCAAGCTCCAGGTCATCATGGAGATCCACTTCCATAAGAATCATCCGACGGCTATCCTGCAAAAACGGGATTGAATAACTTGAAGAGGTTTCAAGTTGGTGCGGGCTGCGTGAGCGAACAATACACTTGCTTACGTCATGACGGGGCGTATTTAGTTTTGTAGAGTGTCACCTTATTTCGAAGGGACAATTTGCTTCGCTTGCAAATCAAGACCACCTAATATGAAGGCGGCACGGTCGCGTACCGTTTTGATGTGGGGATGGAATATCATCCCTCTGTCGAGGGTGACGCCTAGATATTTAATTTTGACCCTCGAGGCCCACGGTATGGGCTCGCCAAAGACAGTGATGGGGCTAACGGCGGAGGTGTTAACGCGTCTATTACGAAGTGGGCTGCTCGAAGTGGTGTTCGGAGGGCGACCCCTTTTGAAGAGCACCGCTGTGCTTTTCGTGGGGTTGATGTCAATGCGCCACTTCCGGAACCACTGTCCCATGATGGCTACTGCGATCTGGAGTCGCCGATGCAATAGCGAATTCTTCCTACACGAGTAGTAGATAGCCGTGTCATCGGCAAAGAGCACTAGATGGGTCTCCAGAGACCGCGGATATCATTGATATACAAACTAAATAATAACTGGGAGAGCGCGGAGCCTTGCGGGACTCCGGCAGTCAGTTGACGGGGACGAGAGCGAGTTCCCTCAACTCGATATCGAAACGAAGGCTTCGACAAGAAGTCTCGTATGATGAGCTGTTTATTATGCTGTCACGAGTTGACTACTCAACCGAGCGCCACGAAATTTTGCATACACATTTTCAGAGGCACAAAAAAAGATATAGGGTACCCATCACCCAGTAAAAAGTACCATTCCCTTACATTTTTCTAAAGTAACACTAGCGACATCACCTCAAAAAATTACTAAAAATGAAATTTCGAATATCATCAAACTATAGTTGATTCCATATTACTTGTTGTATTTTAAAATAACACTGTAGTTATATAGAATATTCAATTCTCTCAACTATTCATCGTTACATTTGGGCAAAAAACAAAAGATTTAATAACGAAGAGGTGAAAGCGAATATCACACAGATTAGTTAAGTTTGATGGCTTATCATCTCCAATTTCAAAGTATAAATTCAGTTAATTTAAGGGTTCTGTCTAGGTCACGTAACTTCGTTAATTGGATCACTGCCCGCCGCAGGTTAGACCCCGGATTGGTACAGATTAGTCCTGTATAGTCGAATCTTTAATTTAAATGTGGGACGTTCACCTTATTTTATTTTTGGCCTGACTTTAATTAGATTTAGGAAATGAAAAGAAAGATTGCTTGAGGGGGATTTTTTGTTATAATTTGAAGAGAATCTGGTTTGGATTGTTTATTGGTTATATAACCTTTGGACAGTTAGAAAATCAGTTGTCATTTTGAATTTTACTGTCGAAAAGTTATGAGGAAAAGCTGTTTGCTAAATAATATAGTGACGGGAATTCATTCTCCCGTTATAAAACAGACGAACTACTGCTACATTTGAGTGCCAAAACTGAAAATGCAATTAACGTAATTTTGTAGTAAATTTTTGTCTCCTACCTACGCGCTGGTAGATTAGGGGGCTATCCCAGCTACGTCCGGACGGGTAGGTGAGCTCACGGGGTCAACTTGAGTGAATTTGCTAACACTAGGCCTAGCAGCAGCAGTGCTTCGCAGAATCTACTACCGGATCGGAATCGCAACCCACTGAGAAGATCCGGCCAGAAACTTAGTGGGATAAGAACAATTTAAGGTTATTTCGCGACCACAATGTGTTTACAGATATTGGCTTATGTTCGACTGCCTACAAGGGCAAAAAAAAGCTGTTTTAAAAAAAAACTTTAAATATCTTAGATTCGATATTTAATTTGATTCAACTAGTTTTAAGCGGTTAGGCACTGTAGGTTACAATGTCAATGCAAATTTAACTTACTATCTCGATATAACTCTCTGCCTATTCTGCTTAATTGTAATCTAGGCTAGGTCCTTGTGCGTGCTCAGCACCAGTACAGATTAGGATACTATACAGTTTGCAATAAAACGTTCTGAAAATCCCAATAGTTAGACGAACTCGGCTAATAAAATCTTAATCCCAGGTTTATCTAGGCATCTGATTTCATTATCCGTTTGCACCAAAATGTTTTAATCATATAAGTCACAATCAGAAGCTACAATCATCACGAGTCGTAGATCATTCGTGTTCTAACACCGGTCACTCACATGCGCACGAATACGCAAACCCGCAAGTGTAGGACGACATTTGCGAATGATTATGCAAAGTTTTCGCTGCATTCGTGGTTTTCCAAGCTGTGTCGGTTTTTTAACAGACATCAAAGCGCGCGAACCTCGAACCTTCGCGTAGTCTCCCACACATTCGCTTGCCCAGTTGCGCCGAAGATTGCGAGGGTAACGGACGTATACTATACGCCATTTTCTTAATTCGTGACGTCTACTGTGTAGCGTATCTTCATCGAAAGAAATCCCATAAAAACAGCATGGCTGTTAATGATGTCTGGGAAAGAATTAAAAACTCTTTTTCTCTTCAATGTTCTATTGACGAATTAAAAAGGAGGAGAAATTCGTGAGACATTCGTAAACAAGTGTAGGAGGAAGCGCAAACGGGTTCGCAAATTGAGTATGCGAACCCATTTGCACAGCTGCTAAGTTTGCGAATGAATGTTTGACGGCCCTTCACATGCGCGCAAACATTCGTACAATGTACGAATATTNTCTATTGACGAATTAAAAAGGAGGAGAAATTCGTGAGACATTCGTAAACAAGTGTAGGAGGAAGCGCAAACGGGTTCGCAAATTGAGTATGCGAACCCATTTGCACAGCTGCTAAGTTTGCGAATGAATGTTTGACGGCCCTTCACATGCGCGCAAACATTCGTACAATGTACGAATATTTGCCCGCATGTGAGTGGCCGGCATAAGAGAATTTATAACATACACCTCACTCGGACTCAAGTGTTTATGTATTAAATTAACAATTTTACATAAATTAAATAAAAATAAAAAATTCGTTTATTTGCGTTGTAGTCGAAGTGAATGCTTAGTTGAAATTCAAAATGTTTGTTCACTAACTCGAAATAGAGTGTAACTGGAAATAATATTTTTCTTTATTGATCAAGAGCGGAGGGCATGTTCGTGGCCCAATTGATACTAAGCGATTACCAAAGCCCGTAAAATCAAAGACGATTTAGAATCTTGTGCCAGTTGGACATAAGGTGGTTCTGAGGGTTTCATTATTGCCGCTTAGATACGGAACCCTAAATAGCGAAATTAAACAAATGTAGCTTGTTTAAAAAAAGTAAAATCCTAGAAGCCTAAAACGTCGGGCCGACTCGAGTCGTAAACAGAACGAATTTAATTAATTGCTCAATGGAAATCCTTTTGTTTGTTTCGCAGATTACTCAGTAATCAGTTAACTCGACTGTGTATCTTTTAATTAAAATAATAAATTATATTTTACGTGTGTGCTATATCTATATGAAACTTTAAATAGCAGCTAAATTGATCACATAAACGTTGAGTCGAAATATTGATTTATATGTTTTCTAGACAGAGTGGTAAGTGACTATTTTAAAGGTTGCGGCGACGTTGGTAGTTTTTTTTTAAGGGATTTTATGACCTGGTAACTAGACTTTTAAGTCATGTCTTATGTTAATTTATATTCATATTTTTATGAAAAATGATATTATGGAGTGAAATGATATGAAGATGATTAATTTGAGACATTAATCAACTGGGATGAAATTAAATGAAATGAAATGGGATGAAATATAATCTCAGTAAAATGGTGGTACGCTGGTAGTGATTTCTAGAGCCAACAGATACTATAATGTGCATGAAACACTAATTTGAGACACTAGTTCGAAATGTCATTTGGTGTGGAACAAAATAGATTTAGTATCCACCAAAAAAAGCTTTGCAGAAAATAAGGCATTCCTCGATGACAATACTTTATTCATTACGCATTCATCCGATTAACAACGCATTAATAACGCATTAATCCTATTAACAATTTATCTTTATCAAACTAAAACATAAAAATATTTACGCCCGGCAACTCAATTAAAAGTTTATTGTTTGTTTATTTTTCATGGCCGGCAGTGTATTGTGTTGTTTTAAACACGTTCGTTACGGAAGTGTAGTTTCGATTTCGCGATTTCGCGTTGGTTCGCTGTTCGATTTATTAATTGCCTCGATGGGCACATGAGGAAAGGGCAGTCCGGTGCCAGGATCTAAATCGCACCCCTGTTTGTCGTGGACCACTCGTTCGCTCGTGAAATAAGTTTGTGGCGTTTAAGAACGCACCTTTTTATGATGCGTAAGCCGGAACGCACGAGAGGTGAAAAAAAGAAGATAGTCTGTGACACGGGACCGTTTTACCGCCGAGGCTTTTTGGCGGGAACGCGAGGAGTGAAGTTGTGTGATTTATTTTATTTTGTCTATTTAGTGTTTCTTCAGGTTTAAATGTGTAATAATGGTGGTTTATTAACTTTTTAATATCTGTGAAAGTGCACAAATGTGGGAAAATGAAACAAAGCCGCTGGACGTAACTTCTCGGGATCCTTCAAAAAGTCCACTGAAAAAATCTTAGTAAATGACCACCATTTTACTGAGATATATATTTTATCCCATAACATCTCATTTAATTTCATCCCAGTTGATTAATGTCTCAAATTAATCAGCTTCATTTCATTTCACTCCATAATATCATTTTTTATAAAAATATGAATATAAAATAAAATAAGACATGACTTAAAGGTCTTAGTTACCGGGTCATAAAGTCCCTTAAAAAAGTGTATAATCTATGCTCTGTGACAGATTATACACTTATTATATTCGAGACCATAGATTATACACTTAATATATTTGAGACTCTGTGAATGGGGTTGGCAACTGTCAAAGTGGCGCTGGTGTGCCTTGTTCCCATAACATTCAATATTTGTATTGGAATTTTTGATTAAAAATTATTTTAAACACAATGACGGGTTGTTTTGTGCCAATATGCTCAGAAATTGGAGTACATCAATTCCCGAAGGACAAGAAAATTGGAAGACTGTGGTTAAAGGCCATTTGACGCGAAAAAAGTACTCCCACAAAATGTTCGAGGTTATGTAGTAAACACTTTGTGGAATCTGACTATGAAAACATTAGTAAATATACAGGTATGCTTCTTTCTGTCAAATATTTATAATGCATGACTAGGTGTAGCACACATCTTTGTTCTCTTATAAAAAAAATATCCAAAAATAATTAGTTAGGCACACTATTAGTTGCTAACATATTTTGCAAGTAGATTTATGCTGTAAGGAACCTTTTAACAAACACAAAATCAGACTGGAGGAAACACATTCCTCATGAGCTGTTGTTCATTATCAGCTGTTACTATTGAAAGTTCTATCTAAATCGCTGCATCCATTGTAATAACAAATATTTTGAAACTATGGTCAGGTTTCCTTGTGATAGTATATTTAAATGTTTTTCTTTGTGTTGTAGGTGTCAAACATCAACATAAATATCTGAAGAAAGGTGCGGTACCATCTATATTTTCATGGAATATGAAACCAGTTTCTGAAGAAACAAAAAGTAGAGAACAAAGGCTACAAACTCGTAACCTTAAAAAACAGCTTTTTAGCCTGCCCAACACTTCCCAATACTGTGAAGGTATAGTACCCCTTGAAGAAACAGCAATGTGCATTTTGATTCAAATGTCTCTCAAGAAATTCTAATAGAAAATAATAACTCTAGTATAGATGAAACAATTACAAGGCATCATCTTACTATTGGAACTCAAACATCCAATATATTAAGATTGTTCTCTACAGAGCTATTACTTGCAGACGATGAGACAGTGCAATACTACACCGGGTTGGAAACAGCATCTAAGTTTTCATTAGTTTTAATCACACTTTTGCCAATGGCAAATGATAAAAGGTATCGCTGGAGTAGACTGGTCGGCATATCAATAGAAGATAAATGTATATTGCTTAGATGTGTGGACGAGCTCACAGCCCACCTGGTGTTAAGTGGTTACTGGAGCCCATAGACATCTACAACGTAAATGCGCCACCCACCTTGAGATATAAGTTCTAAGGTCTCAATTATAGTTACAACGGCTGCCCCACCCTTCAAACCGAAACGCATTACTGCTTCACGGCAGAAATAGGCAGGGTGGTGGTACCTACCCGTGCGGACTCACAAGAGGTCCTACCACCAGTAATTACGCAAATTATAATTTTGCGGGTTTGATTTTTATTACACGATGTTATTCCTTCACCGTGGAAGTCAATCGTGAACATTTGTTGAGTACGTATTTCATTAGAAAAATTGGTACCCGCCTGCGGGATTCGAACACCGGTGCATCGCTCAATACGAATGCACCGGACGTCTTATCCGTTAGGCCACGACGACATCAACTAATTAAGCTTAGAAGAAACACAACAGATTTTGAATTAAGTAAAATTTTCGGTGTAAGTAAAACTGAAGTGTCTAATATTGTTGTAGCATGGATAAATTTTGTCAGTGATATCTGGAGCCTAATTGACATTTGGCCTAGCCGCAGCTTAGTAAATTATTATATGCCTAATTGTTTTAGAACACATTATCCCTCCACAAGGGTGATTATAGATGGGACTGAAATAGGCATACAGAAGCCTAGTCAACCTGATGCTCAAAAAGCGTCATTTAGTTCTTATAAACATAAAAATACCTTGAAATTTTTGGTAGGAGCTTCACCAGGGGGATTATTATCATATGTTTCAAACGGCTACGCTGGTTCTGCAAGTGATCGACAGATAGTAGAACGAAGTAAGCTGCTGCAGATTTGTGATTCTGGAGATAGTATTATGGCAGACAGAGGTTTTAATGCACAGGATCTGTTTGCCTCTAAAGGAATTAGTATAAATATCCCATCTTTTTTAAAAGGTAAATCACAAATCCTAGGTGTTCAGTTAAAGATAGATCAAAAATTAGCTAGTCAGAGGGTTCACATAGAACGATTATTAGGGCTAACAAAAACTTATTTAATATTAAAAAATGAACTAAATCATTTTTATGTACCTTTAGCATCTAAAATATTTTTCATATGTGTAATGTTATATAATTTTAGAGAAGGAATTGTCAATAAAAATAATTAAAAATATTCCTGATTTTTTATTTCGACAAGTGTGTATAGTTATAATACAGATATTTTTCATACAATGCTTTTTTGAAAATATTTTCATAAAAGGTATCTAATTTATTTAACATATTATTTATAAAATTATTGTCTTTTTCAACATAAATCACTTTGATGTCCTTGTAGGTGTAAATGACCAAGTTGCAGTATGTTTTGCCTGAGAAGTATAACTGCCCTTGGATTTTATAATAATATGGGCAGGTTTTTTTTAGAGACAATATCCCGTTATATTGTTCTAAGTAAGGCACCGTTGTTATATTTATTTCATGTTTTCTGCTAGCGTATGGACATTTCACTTCAATTATAGTTTCTTCGCCCAACACACCATCAGGAGATGCAGCAAGATATGGGCGCTCTTGGCTAATGAAAATGCCACATGACTCCACTAGCAAATCATATATATTAGCATATTTTGCTAGAGCAATTTTTTCATTTTGTTTCAAAATTAAAATTTTGGTCATATAGCTCTAATCTGAAAAAAGTAAAATAATACATTAGTTGGTAGGTAATGTGTGTAATATGAGCGATTCTTTTTGCACATGCTACAAGGAATAAAGTTCCTAAGGTACACAATTTAATATTATTATTATAATAGCTACCGGAAACAGTTTGAGAGAAGTTTTCTAAGTTAAAATAAAACATCAACATTGTGCCTTTCGACAAAATCCGCTTTTTTTCCTCGTAAAGATGCACCACGTTTTCTCAACTCCTCCTTTAATTCTTTAACTAACCAGTTGGAATACATGTTGTAAAACTGTTTAGCACTACTTAGAAAGTAAAAAGAACCGTATCAAAGTCACAAAATGCCGAAATATCACGAACGCAAAACACACAAAATGGCGGCTCTCTGTGACGAGGGAACAAGCTACGCTGGCGACATCTGAGAAAAGCTTTAACCGGCCAACCCCATTGAACTGTGAAGTGTGAACTAGCTTAGTTTTTAGATATGATGACTTTATGTATTTAATTAAACCCCCAATTATTCAGCTTCATTTCATTTCACTCCATAATATCATTTTTTATAAAAATATGAATATAAAATAAAATAAGACATGACTTAAAGGTCTTAGTTACCAGGTCATAAAATCCCTTAAAAAAATACCGCCGAAAATACAAAACGAAAAATAAAATATAATGTTTATAATAAATAATCTAGTTTCGCTAAAACTCGAGAACGGCTGGAACGATTTGGCTAATTTTGATCTTGAATTATTTGTGGAAGTCCAGAGAAGGTTTAAAAGGTAGATAAATATGACAATGTTGGGAATTAAATAAAGATAACAATTTTGTTTTTCATTTCATTTTGTTTGTTTTAAGTTTATTTTATACAAAAATTTAGGTCTTTTATTTATCGATTGAGGCACTACGAAGTTTGCCGGGTCAGCTAGTAAATAATATAATAACTTAGAATTGTTTATGCCGCTACAATAATAAAACTCCTATTGTTTCAACGGTGGCGTTAATAACATAAAACACGATTTTACGGCGAAATAAAGAAGGGACTTCATATGGACTCTCTCAAGTTTTTTGATTTATTTTTCGATCGATTCACCAGTTTTTACGAACGAACTAAAATGCAAAGTAACAAAAAAAAATATTCAGAGAATTTTGGGGCTACGAACACAACAGCAGTATTTATTATTGTAGCGTCATTATTTTTACCTCGTTTTTATTACCTCGCTTTGAACAATCTTATTCTGGTGGAATTTTGAATTTGTTTTTCAAACTTACTTCTCGGCTTGGGCTCCGTACCTACTTTATGTTTGCGACAAACTTCAGAATTTGATAATAATGCAAGAAGATAAAAATAAAACGGTCAAAAAGAGAGAACAGAAAAAGGGCTTTTTATTTAAATGTGAACGCTCTTAAAAAAATAAGACAGTAATGTCGGTTTTTTTAATGTTGTGTTTCGGTAAAATATTGAAATGATCTTCGTGTGAGTGTGTTGAAATGATCACACGAAACTTAAAATATAGATCAATATCGGATATGAAAATAAACGGAGAAAGAAGAATGATTATAATGTATCAATATTTATTTAACAAACAATAAACCTACGTATTAATGTGAACGCCACTGCTTAGTTAGGTACCAATGTTTCCAATTAAACTCAAGCTAATTACTTTTTGACGGGTATTTTAAAAGTACGTTTAAAAAATTAGGTAGCAATCTAGTTAATTAGTCTATCCAATAAAAAGAAACGAATGATTGTATGTCTTACCTGATATACATATATTATTATAAATTGATTTAACAAAGATGAGAAGTGTGTGGGAATTGCACGTACGGATGTGTAAATATACATATTATAGAAGAAAACATAATGTTTTATTTGAGTTTGGTTAATTTTCACAGATATGATGTAATTCGTTAATTATTTATTTGTTTGTCAATAGCATCTTCCCGATGCCCAAATGTTAGCTTCAAAATGGATATTTATCCTGATAAAATTTTAGAGTATAAGAGCAGGAATTAATTTGGATGCTTTAGACAATATTTGCGTTGGCCGTACTAGTCCCAAGACGAGATTATAGCAGCGCATCGGAACGTGTGGCGCCGACTGTGAGAAATGGTCTTATCGTTTGTACGTCACACAAAGGATCAGAGAACGTGAAAAGTTCAAGACGTGTGCCATTGGAAAAATACATATAAATCGGAAAATTACCTCCTAAGGTTACGCTGAAGGCTGAACAATGCAATTTTACTGGCAAGCTGTCTATTGACTGAGTCGTTGCAGTATTTAGCGGTTCTGTTACGCCGAGGGTCGTGGATTCGATTCCCACATCGGGCAAACATGTGATGAATGTTTCCTCATTGTCTGGGAGCTTTTTCTTTGTGTTGCTTAGATGGGCGGACGAGCTCACAGCCCACAGTAAAATGTTAGTAAAATGTTTGTAAAATCTAATATTGAAGTTCAGAATTAAGAACCAGACGAACATAAGTTACAAGTTACCTAGTAATATCACAATCTCACGTACATGGTACCAGAGTTCTACTCTATCGATACATGGCCCAACATTTTGAAGGACATTTGATATAAAACAGGCAGTAGAAAAACATGACGGATCCATGTTTGGCCGGAGGAAGAAGGATATTGTTTGTTTTTTTGTTAGGAAAATTTCCTCAAACATGAAGGATACGGTAAAATTTTACCTAATATATACACACGAATGCGACAATGTCCAGTGGACTGAAGCAGAAAGGGTTGAGCTGAGCAGGACGTTTCCTTTGAGTTTTTAGTTCAATAGATTTTCTTATTATCTCTGTCCGAACGCCTCGACAAACCATTAATAGAATACCGGTCTGTTTATATTGTGGGTACAATATACTCCTCCGCACGGAGACCCCGAGGATTACGTTTTCTCCCTGACAAAGGTTTCGCGGGACATTTGATCCCGAAAGTTTTTATGAAAGTCGTAAATAAAATACAATTCTGGACGGAATAGAATCGGACAGGATCGATCAGGGTTTAGTTTTTGTTGATGTGTTGCTTGGCGAATTTTGGCGTGAAAAAGGGAATCTGGTTTTTTTTAGTGTAGGTCGGTCGAGGTCACAGCCCGCGTGTTGTTGAGAAGCTACTGGAGTCCATAACGCACGGTGAGTCACTAGGTCTCAATTATATTGTATATTGGCCTTTTTACCCTTCAAACTAGAATACATGACTGTTTCGTGGTAAAAAAAGGCCGGATGTTAGTAACTCCCGATACGTTATAAGAATACGCGCTTCCACAATTAATTGTGCTAACTTATAAATTTAGATAGCTTGATTTTGCTAGACGATCTTCTTTCTAGGTAGAATTTGTTTATGAGCATTCAAATTGAATTGAATTAGTCCGCGCGCGGGTGGTCGTAATTACGATTCGTTGTTGTGGTTTCTTTTTGGATTTTTATTTCGCGATGTTTTATTTCTTCATCGCAGGAGTCCTTTGCGAACGTAATGTGTAAGCACGTATTTAATTAAAAGAAATGGTGGCTGCCTGCGAGACATTTGTATACCTTTGAACAACGGTATAGTACCATCGTTTGAAATTTATTTAGAAATGTGGACGCAAATTCTCTGCTATTTATAAATACAATTATTTGGCATATAAGCGAAGTAATTTAATTGAAACAAGCCTTTGTGAGTTCACTTGACTGAATCACTTTATTTGAATCCAAGGTATAGTACTTGAAAATGTTCATAAAACCAAATTAGGCATCGTTCATATCATCTGTTTCATTATTTTATTTTAATGACTGATCCAGCCAGGATTCCCTTCGCCTCCGCTAAACGAGCTTTAAGCTTCAATTGTCTTTGAACTTTAATATTAAATTTTAATATTCTTTAATAATAAATAACTGATTTAGTATTCGCAGGCAAAGGTCAGTTCAGATCGTACAAACAACATCGGTATTATCAAATGATGAAAAATGTAGATTGGTTTTTCGTTCTTTTAAAGTTAAAACAAAGAATATTTTTTAAAGTATTAGACAAAACGATCTCTATTTTAATTTTATGTTTGGAACTATTTGAAAATCCAAAACGAAGATTATACTTTTTAAGGCAAAAAATCCGTGGAAACTTTAAAACGCGATTCTCAGTAAGAGAACCTTTTAGAACTTTATGAATCTTTTTTATCTTTTAAGTAAGTTGAAACAGTTACAAAATTAATGAATTTAAACAAACATATTCTAAATGTAAACGAGTCCAAAGAGGTGGCCATTACAAACGATTTATATTGTTGTGAAGTTTTAAAAGTAATTTTCTATGATGTTGCACTCACTCACTTCGCTAAGGATGCTGATTCGTGGCAATTTTCTTGGCAAAACATCGAGGTGGTGGAAAGAGTTGTCACGATATCTTATTTAGTTGAACTATAAAAAGTCTAAACTATATGACGGCGAAGCGAAGGATAGCTTCCTAACTAATCTAACAACGGGGTAAGGTTAGTTAGGATTAGACGTCGCACAACTTAGTAAATTAGTTTTAAAAGAAAAATCAGATGGGAGCTGTTTCCACTTGCGGGAAAGAAGACAGAAAGAAGAAGTAAAGAGAAGACAGAAAGAAGAATTGAAGAGAAGACAGAAAATGGAAGCCAGGCCAGCTAGTTAGTACTGAAAGTCCTGCAAACACATCACCCATGCTTTGTTAGGCATGGAACCTACACCCGGGTAGTGAGGATTACTGAGGCCCTGAGGCCTGATCCGCATATCCATAACCCGACGGCGTTATAATGGCAGTCCGAGATTGACAACAATGGGAGATCAATATGTTCTACTAAAAATACAGACCACCTATGAAAATTGAATCAAACTTATACTAACATTTACTAAGTGAATTGACAACGAATGAATAGTTATGTACTGTGTACTTAGTTATTTGTGTAATGTAGTGTAATAAAAATCAAACCCGCGAAAATTATAATTTGCGTAATGACTGGTGGTAGAACGTCTTGTGAGTCCGCACGGGTAGGCACCACCACCTCGCCTATTTCTGCCGTGAAGCAGTAATGCGTTTCGGTTTGAGGGGTGGGGCAGCCGTTTTACTGTAAAAACTCATATCTCTAAGTGGGTGGCGGCATTTACGCTGTAGATCTCTATGGGCTTAAGTGACCACTTAACACCAGGTGGGCCGTGAGTTCGTCTACCCAACTAAGCAATTAATAAAAAAACCGAATAACTTCAATATTACGAGCAGCCCTATAATAAAGTTGTTGTACTGACGCGAAACTCCAGGGCCCCAGGGAGGCGTGGAAACTTTAACTGTAGTTCAAATTACTCGTGCACTCAGTCTAAGAATAATGTTCTCGGAATGGGGTCTGAACAAGGCTTGTTTTACTTAGATTCCAAATTGGCGAGTAGTTGATATTTACAATAGGTTCTTCTATGAGATGGGCAGGTGAGCAAATCGCTCATATTGAGGGGTGAAAGTGAAATTTACAGGAGAGCCATTAAAATATTAAAATTTGAACAAAATATCGTAACAGAATCTTCAGCTATTTCAATAAAGTAAACTTAATTGAAGTTCGACGACGGTTCAAGCGACGGGTTCGACGAGAACGGTGACCGGTGCTTGAGGTACCTAAAAGCACCGTTAGTGGATCGGGACCGAAATGACGGGTTTTGGGTGACGTCGACTGCTTTCCATTCTGTCCGCAGGATCGGGAATGTCAACGTCTACTACGGCGGCACGCGTTTATATACATATTTTATGTGAACCAAAGGTGTTAAGATGCAGCGCATGCCAAGCGCGGTTCGCAAAACTTGTTAAGATGCAGTGCATGCCAAGCGCGGGTCGCAATAAAATTATGCATAACATAATACTGTGTTACACTGGTATATTCCACCATCCCACTGTTTAATTTTGTAATTTGTTATACGGTTAGGGAGGTGGTATAATTTTAAAATACAACTGTCGCATCCAGACTAGTGTCCGGTAATCGCTTTATATAAGGTAGGCGGCGTGTATGTCTGCTCGTTCGGGGTAATTTTTTTCATTTTATTGCTATGTGGGTGGACGAGCTCACAGCCCACCTGATGTTAAGTGGTTACTGGGACCCATAGACATCTACAACGTAAATGCGCCACCCATCTTGAGATAAGTTCTAAGGTCTCAGTACAGTTACAACGGCTGCCCCACCCTTCAAGCCGAAACGCATTACTGCTTCACGGCAGAAATAGGCAGAGTGGTGGTGCCTACTCGTGCAAATTCGCCATAGTTCCTACCACGAGTAAAAAAATACGTTGAAATCTCAAAGGTCGCTGTAGAAATTGCCTTATAACCTAGAACTCACGACTCTTCCGTGAAAATAACTAAATACTAATCTAAGCAAAGATAACAAACACAATCTTATCACGTGTTCGTGCATTGTACTCAGCCCTTCGGAGCTTAATCAATTTCTGTTCTTGACGTTCTCTTAGCTGCGCGTAGCGAATCTCCTTGGAACGGGATCGTGTGACTCGAATCACGAGGCGTCACGTGCAAGTACAAGGACTAAGTTAATAGTAGGGACGACTAGCTTAGAATTATCTTTGTTGTTTTTTTTTATTGCTTAAATGTGTGGACGAGCTTACAGCCCACCTGGTGTTAAGTGGTTACTGGGGCCCATAGACATCTACAACGTAAATGCGCCACACACCTTGAGATATAAGTTCGAAGGTCTCAGTATGTTACAACGGCTGCCCCACCCTTAAAACCGCATTACAGCTTCACGGCAGAAATAGGCGGGGCGGTGGTATCTACCCGTGCGGACTCGCAAGAGGACCTACCACCAGTAATTTTCTTTGAAAAAAATTAAAAAAATCTTTGGTGAGTGCGATTATTGTTTTTGGTTTTCAGTTATGTTTGCATCCCGGCGGATGAATGGCGATTGCATGCAGCAGAGATGCGAATGTTGTGATGGATGTGTGGAGTAACGAGAATGGATAGAATACGGAATGAATATGTTAGAGGAAGGCTGAAAGTGGCACCTGTGACAGAGAAGCTGAGAAGTGCGCGTTTGGGATGGTGTGGACATGTGATGAGACCAAATTAAAATGAGGTTGGTAAGAGAGTGTTAACTATGAATGGAAGGATATAGAGGAAAACCTAAGAAGAAATGGATAGATTGTGTGAAAGACGATATGGGTAAGAGGGGAGTGAGCGAAGAAATGGTATATGATAGATAGAATATAAAACATGTTGCGCCGACCCCAGGTGACTGGGAGAAGGGCAGGATAATGATGATGAGTTATGTTTGCGTCCCATCACTGTATTAATCAAACTTGTTTCGCTCGACGATATTTGATTTGACTTCGATTTAAGCAAATCTGAGGATTTTGTGAATATTTCATTGAAATCGGTCTGGACGTTTCGGAGTCTATAGTGAACATAGACACACATCGATATCCTTTATCTATTTATATAGAAATGAATTGCTGATCGTTAGTCTCGCTAAAACTCGAGAACGGCTGGATCGAATTGGCTAATTTTGGTCTTGAATTATTTGTGGAAGTTTAGAGAATGTTTAAAAGGTAGATAAATATGAAAATGCTCAGAATTAAATAAAAATAACAATGTTGTTTTTCCTTTGATGTGTCCCCCGTCGGACGGATTCCTTTTGTTTGTTTTAAGTTTATTTTATACAAAAGTTTAGGTTTTTTATCGATTGAGGCACTATGAAGTCTGCCGGGTCAGCTAGTATATAGTATGTAAATGTTATTCTGTACTTGATGTAGCCTAATCTAAGATATACTGGCTCTGTGTAGCATTGTTACTAAGTGCAAATTGTTTTTACTATTGGCTGTTTTCTGGACAACTTTTGTTATTTATTTATTTAGTTGCACGAACCAAGTGATCATCAATACCATAGACAATATACTTAATATTTAAGAATCAATTTAAAACATTCACAAATTGGTAATAAGTACACGACAGATGTCACTTCAATTTTAGAGGTGCAATCGGCAGTAAAATTATAATGTCTTGAAATTAGAAAAGTATAAATACAATGTGTCATTTAAAGAAATGTGAAATCCAGAATAACACTTATTATTGGAAACATCTGAGGAATAATTACTTTTTGGGACATAATTAGAGGAAAATATTTGTGCGAATTTTTTATATCGGGGATCCGAGTACCGTGCAATATATTGAATAAAAATAAACGAAATTTTTGCCTTAAACAATATATATTCTCTATTTCAAGTTGTTCCACAAACTCATCGACTAGTTACTATCACTTCACTATTCAAGTGCCTTCTATCGAACCTGCTGTAATAATAGGTTGGGCAAAAAGTCTTTTCGCATTATAGTATGTATGGGCTTGTAATAAAATCTTTTTGGGTATACTATTTGTATCTGGCTGGCACACATCTTTAGTCACTCAGGAAAAATTAAGAGAGCTTGGCTGGGAGGTGTTAATGCATCCGCCGTATAGTCCTGACCTTGCACCTTCAGATTTCCACCGGTATCGGTTTCTTCAGAATTCTTTAGGCAGTGTCAGGTTAACATCACTACAGGACTGCCAAAACCAATTGTCGTAGTATATTGATCAGAAGCCCCAAAATTTCTATAGCAATGGGATCATGCCCCCCTACCTACAAGATGGCAAATTATATGATAAAATGATACCTACATACTTTAGTTAAATGTTAATAAGTTATATTAAAAAATTTTGTGAATTTTCTTAAAAAAATGCGAAGAAACTTTTTCCCCAACCTTATAGAACTCGAGCTCTTAGTAATTGTTCTAGAAATATCGTTCTCTAGTGGAAATATAAAGTACAGTTGATTGAATTTCGTTGAAGTATTCGATTTCCGACAAGAACCATTGTTATCAGGTTGTGAAAAGCAAAGTTTTGCAAGGCTTGATTTATTTATAAGTAATTAAATTTATTCTATTTTTACACGCTTTATATTAGCTTCACTTGTATGTATGTTTGTAACTGACTCCTTTAGACGCGATTTTGACCCACTTTAAACGGCCAGATTTCATTCAAACTTTGTAGATTCATCGAGGAACGATAACAATTCAACATTAAAAAAAAACTTGAAAAAAAAATTTTGAAAAACAAAATTGAAAAAATTGTAATTCAACTAAAAAAGGAAAAAAATAGTTTACAAAAACTAAAAAACACGCTTTATATAAAATTCAACTAAAAAAATTATAATTGAAAATGCAAAAAATTATTAAAATATTTTTTTTTAAATAAAATATTTTTTTTACGCTATTTTCAATTTAAATTTATTAAAAATTATTTTCTATTTTTAAGTTGAATTTTATATAAAGCGTGTTTTTTAGTTTTTTTTGAATATTATTTATTTTTGATCATGTCTAGAATGTTAAAAAAGGTTTTTTGGTCAGGAGGAAATCGCCGGACTTCTGCCCTCCACTGGGGATAGAGGGCGGAGCATGTCAGAGTCGAACTGACTAAAACCTCCTGTCGCTCAACAACCAACGTCCAAACCTCGCATGAGACAGAACTCATGAAGAGGCAAAGGGGGAAAGTGAAGCGTTTAGTGCGGAGCACATCTCTCCCATCACCCTCCCCCTCGGGACGCCAGACCGGCGGTCGTCGGCGCCACGACCACCAGCCCTCTCGGTCGGCAGGCTATCCGAAGCCCGCCTAGATGGCGCCGGTTAGAGTGAGCTATCCTACGGAATACCCCGCTGGACCAGAACCAGCGTGGGTCGAGGATAGCCGGCCTTCCATCACCCGGATGCTCTTGCGTAAAACGCGTGCAGAGCAGCTTGCACGTCGTCTTCTTAGGCTCCCCTCGCCGGTGACCGTCCCTAGCGTTTTCAATGTTCAAGTAGTGTCAGTAGTAGTAGTCAATGTAGCCAATGTAGTTTGGCTTGTTTGGCTTCGTTGCTAATGGTACACAATTGTTTGAATATCGACAGGGCCGGATTTAAACTTAATGCCGCTCCTGGGCATCGGAAAAAAATCCGCCCCATTACTGGAATTTTACTTAAACTTTAATTTCAAAATTAAAAATAACTAATTTATTGCAGAAACGTTTTTTGCAAAAATATAAATAAATATTTTTGTTTTTTATTAACAATTATTAATTTTACACTAAGGGTGACTCATAAAATTATATTACACTAGCGGCCCGCTCCGGCTCCGCTCGGGTCTTTAACAAAAATTTCGACGATATTTGACCTTGTTTTATTTTTTTAAATAAAATAACACTTATTGCGGCATAACTATAATAGTTTACAAAGTCGTAGTACATTTTATTCTATCATTAATAGTTTTCGCAGGGCACGCGATGTAAAGAATATTTTAGGTAATTTATTTACACCTTGGGTTACATTATTGGAGTTTTCCCTAATTTCCCTATCCCTAATTTCTCTAATTTTTTTCTAAAAATATTATAGACTATGTCACTCGGGAATAGTGTAGCTTCCAAACAGTGAAAGAATTTTCAAATCGATTCAGTAGTTTCGGAGCCTATTCAATACAAACAAACAAACAAATCTTTCCTGTTTATAATATTAGTATAGAAGTATAGATAAAAAAAAAATTTCATTACATAGAAAAATCGATTATTATTTTAAATGTCCAAGGAAATAAATTGATTAAATCATTTTAATTATTATTTTTTACCAAAAGTGCCAAAATTATAATTCACAAATAACAGATGAATTGAATTTGTTGAATTATCTATTAAAAAGAAAATTATTAATTAATAGAATGAATTATTTATATTGAGCAATTTTGATAAAAACTTGTCACTCTCAAAATTTTGCCGCCCTAAAAAATTTGAGGCCCTGGGCACTTGCCCCGACTGTCCCTAGTTTAGATCCGCCACTGAATATCGAGCCACATAGCTAACGTAATCCAGCCGTTCTAACATTCGCTTCACATTGGTCCTAACTCCTCATTAAGTTCCACCTTTGAAAGCATGATAAAAATGGTTGGCGGGAAACTCAAAACCGCTTAATGTCGTCATTATGGATGTAAATAGCGCGTGGCGGAGGGGAGTTTTCATAGCCGAGAGCATTCACGGTCGCCTGGTACGACCGCGTGCGTGTGCGTGGCGCGCCTTATCGCGCCCTTTGTGCGTGCCTCATTAACCTTACCCTGCTATATACACTAAACTATTGTAACAAAACAGTGATTTTCATTTTGTTGCACTTGGTAAAAAACTATAACGATAATAACAAGTCCCACATAGTCATTTGGTCCGAAACTAGGATTTAGTTTTCGCCATTTTTTTTTTATTGCTCAGTTGGTGGACGAGCTCACAGCCCACCTGGTGTTAAGTAGTTACCGGAGCCCATAGACACCTACAACGTAAATGCGCTAGCAACCTTGAGATATAAGTTTTAAGGTCTCAGTATGGTTACAACGGCTGACCCACCCTTTAAACCGAAACGCATTACTGCTTCACGGCAGAAATAGGCAGGGCGGTGATAGCTACCCGTGCGGACTCACAAGAGGTCCTATCACCAGTAATTATGCAAATTATAATTATGCGGGTTTGATTTTTATTGCACGATGTTATTCCTTCACCGTGGAAGTCAATCGTGAACATTTGTTAAGTACGTATTTCATTAGAAAAATTGGTACCCGACTGCGAGATTCGAACACCGGTGCATCGCTACATACGAATGCACCGGACGTCTTAACCTTTAGGCCACGACGACTTCAAATTCTCAAATACAAAATTTACATAATAATATTATGTATAAGCACAGCTCTGCTCTCACCTCTGGGCCATTTGACTCCATACCGCAGAGGCCATTTCGGATTGTCGATAATCCCATTCACACGGATCTTTGGAACCTCGGGGTTTGTGGAGGGATTTCGGTTCCCCCTCTATTTTGTACCAAATGTCCTATGGAGAGTGCTCTGAGCAATTGTTTGAGATAAAATTATCATCAGAATCTGTGCAAACGGTATTTTTAGAAAATTATTATATCTTTAATTCCTTCACACCTCTGCACAAAACTAAAGCAACGCACCAGGGTTTACCGTATACACAATAAGGCTTTGTATTTCGTGCGACCGGGCTATATCCCGCGGGATTTCAGGCTCTGATTCTGTTCGAGAACATTCCACCTCTTGTATAAAATATCTCGTATAAAAAGTTCTTTTACATACCCACGTTCTAATTTAAAGACGTCCATTGTCATATTTTTAAATAATATAGTAATACTGAGAAACATCGTGAAATTTGTTGTCAACGAAGGCAGATATTGTTGCTGTAGGGTATTTCTTAGATCTACGGTGTTTCCTGTTCCTGATATGTCCATCTTCAAAATAGACTTGTGGAGAGTATTAAACAGTAGGTAGGCGGTGGCTTGAATCTACCCCTGGAATTTCTGACGTCTATGAGCGATGGTAACGACTCGCCATCAGGTGGGCCGTATGTTCGTCTGCCTACAAAAAAATAAACAATTTGAAAATCAAAATTTTGTAGTGTAAATGTTTATAATCTATATATATAAAAAATGTATTGCTGTTCGTTAGTCTCGTTAAAACTCGAGAACGGCTGGACCGTTTGGCTAATTTTGGTCTTGAATTATTTGTGGAAGTCCAGAGAAGGTTTAAAAGGTAGATAATTATGAAAAAGCTCGGAATTAAATATATAAGTTTTTTTTATACAAAAGTTTAGGTCTTTTATTGAGGCACTACGAAGTCTGCCGGGTCGGCTAGTAATAAAATACAAATCATAGTATGTACCGAAAACAGATGAAGTAAAAGACACAACAATAAAAGGAATAATTATGAAGTCGTCGTGGCCTAAAAGATAAGATGTTCGGTGCATTCGTGTTGAAGCGATGCACCGGTGTTCGAATCCCGCAGGCGGGTACCAATTTTTCAACAAATGTTCACGATTGACTTCCACGGTGAAGGAATAACATCGTGTAATAAAAGTGAAACCCGCAAAATTATAATTTGCGTAATTACTGGTGGTAGGACCTGTTGTGAGTCCGCGCGGGTAGGTACCACCGCCCCGCCTATTTCTGCCGTGAAGCAGTTATGCGTTTCGGTTTAAAGGGTGGGGCAGCCGTTGTAACCATACTGAGACCTTAAAACTTATATCTCAAGGTGGGTGGCGCATTTACGTTGTAGATGTCCATGGGCTCCAGTAACCACTTAACACCAGGTGGGCTGTGAACTCGTCCACCCATCTAAGCAACAAAAAAAAAAAAAAGAGTACCTTTCTGTGGCACGTTTCAGTGGAATACTGGAGATAAAATCTTAGCAAAATATTGCAGTTTTGTGTTAATCGATTGTAACTAGTTACGGAAGGCCACAGAAGATACGTATTGTACAAACGCCACCTTGAAACCGACTTCGACTTATGAGTTGTATTGAATTAAGGACGATATTGCCAACAGGTTAATATGGAACACGCTATCGGTAGGAATGTAACGAAATAAATAGATTGGTGGCATCGAACTGTGTTGATTCACATAACGCCCTAGTCCCTGGTAAATGTCAGTTGGCGTTGTATGGTGTACTTAGATAGCGCGATTGCCCTTACTTCGGTGATAACCTTAATAGTCATTTGTGACACCCAAGGGAAGAGGTAGGGTGGTGCTATTGTAGGTCGATACTACTCAGCTTAGGTCATGGGCCCCTATTAACTATATAATACCAATTGGACATGGAATTCGACTACTTATTCTGTTCAATAACAAAGTCATATCAGGTCGGTAGGTTGCAATGACAAGATTACGTTTACCGATACGTAGAAGTGGTAAAAGTTAAGACATCTAAAATTTGAAAGGGCTCCTGTGGTCTCTTCATGTCTACAAACTTAGCTAGGTTATAACAATTATCTATAATTAATGAATGAATCTATATATTATATAAATGTGTGTAAAAAACGACATTTGTATTTTCTCTATATCCGTGAAACGACTGAACCGATTTTGGTGAATTTTTCAAGTAATCTTCATATTGACTTCGCTATGTCAATAACTACTATATATATAACACTAACATGGTTAAGTAGCCATGCTAAGTTACTCACTTAGTCGCTAGTAACCCTGTTACTTCGTAAAAAGTCACAAGATCGAATAAAAAAATGTCCGTGGTTTGATAAGTATAGAGCATGAAATAGGTATTAGTATAAAAATAGCAGAGAGACTGACTGGGTTTCCCTTTTTTATTTTTTTTATTCTGTATTGCGTAGTTGGGAAGTAGATGAGATAGGATAGTCTTATTCCAGACTACGTAGCCATAAAGTTGAATTAAGCAAGATCTATTGTCATTTTATATCATTCTAATTGAGGCCGACCGCGCAAAAGTGGCTAAGCTTACCACAGTTCGCATGGAGATAATGAGGTTTGAATTTACTGTTACACTGCTTTGTAGGCAAAAACAATACGCGCAAAAATAATATTTACCAATCCATCTGTTAACTATGTGTGAATCTATGGGTAGGCCGGTTTTGCATCAAAATTTATTTATGTTTTAAATAAATTGCAGTATAGTATAAGTACGAATGTGAAAATTGCGGGCTGGGCCACTTCTGCGCTGACAGCCTCAATTTTAGTCTTGAGAATTACCTAATCAGTACCTTTGGTGTACCTGTGGGATCGTTGATTTGATTACACAAAAAACAACAATAGAGAGGTGATAGATATATGACAACTAAGGCTCTGTTTATTTGAAGCTAATTATTTCTTTAATATCTTACCTTAATCTGTTTGGCAGCAGACCCGTGGGATATCCATGAATATAAGAACAAGATGATACTATGTTTGCTAACACGAAGAATAGCTATGATATTATAATACTGACGACGTTAATTAAAGTCACATACGGCTTTGCAAATACATTTAACTAAGTAAATAGCACATGCTCACGAGCGTCTGCCGTGATTAAGGAATAATAACATCGTATATTAAAAATGAATTCGCAGAGTTTAGACGTAATTACTGGGGGTGCGGTGTTGTGTTAGCTAGGAGGTTAGGTTCTACAGTTCTACCGTCCTTTCTATAAAAAAAAAGTGTGTGTGTGTGCAAGTCACACACGGTAGAAGTGAAACTTATAAATAAGATACAGATATACTGACTATCCCACTACACAGGAGCATACATATGGACTATGTTTAGTAGACGATAGTGGGGATGCTACGAGAAGTCGCACAAAGAGGAGACCGAGAACGTCTAATGTGTTCTATCTCATTCTCTCGCCGGCTGAATCCTATACATTTATGTGTTTGTGTCTCTATGGACTTATTTTTTCGTTTCATCGAGCTTGAAATCACAACGATTCTAAAGAAGTTTCACTTCAAATAGCAAACATACTTTCCGGTTTGTGCAGTGGTACAGTCATTTCATAATATTATTGAGACTGACCAGCAATGGTCTGCACTCTTGACTGCTGGACCAAGGGTCTAAGGTTCGATTTCTACTCCACGCTAGCTTTCGTGTGACGAACGGTTTTGTTCGCTACGCTATTGGGATCCTCGTGATCCCTTACAGCGTGATCTCGCTGGACAGGGGTGTTGTGATTGCTATTTTTATATAATATATGTCGTAGATTCCCGCTAGGATTTTGTCGCGTATCATAAAACAAGACCTGAAGCTCGGTGCTTATCGTCGATATACAAGACACGCCCTAAATCAATCTTTACAATTACAATGAGTGGATCGAACAAAACGTCTTCTGTTGCGATTTTCATTTGTAACATAACTTATGGCTGGACTAGACTATGTTGATATGAGTGGACTATGTTGATGTGTCCCGCTGAACACTTAATACCAGGTATGGATAGTGAGCTAGTTAGATCGATTGAATTTTTCTTTGTACTAGAGGTCCCCTGGTAGTCGAAATTTGGCTAACTAAAGGAAATTAAAAGTTTGTACACTATTATGATTCTATTGTCAAGGACTATTATACTTCTTTAATCACAGATTTCGTCAAGACTACATTTAGAGAAATATTAATAAAGAGAAAACAATATTTAATCTATTCTCAATTTGACAGACTATAACTGACAGACTGTAAAGAAAAGTTTGACAATAAACAAATAGCATGCATGCGTGTGTGTGTCAAATACATGGTAGTGTGTGTAACGTTTTCTTTATTGATTTAATGTATCTTTTATGCATTATTTAAAAAATATATTAACATTGTGCACTTCTTCTCTATAATCTCTATAAGTGTGAAAAATTTCATACTCGTCCGTCCGCGCAATTTTCGTAAAAAGGGATACAAAGTTTTTGCTTCAGGTATTAATATATAGATTATAGCATCTGAGATCAACAACCCTAGTCATCGTTTCCATGGGCCGCCCGAGGAACATGAAGTATATTAGTCGATATAAACCTTAGCATAATAGCGTTACCCACAAACCGATCTCGGGAGCAGGTTTAATGGCGTTAATATCGTTAAAGTAACTCAGTATCGTTAAAGCAGACGTGGGTAATATCAGTGTTAATACGTTACGTAAAATCTCGATGTCACAGGCATAAAGCTACCGACGATTTCAACTCTTGAAATTGAACTTCAATCAATTTACTTTACTGATGGGAAGGAACTCTTGTGAGTCCGCGCGGGTAGGTACCACCTCCTTGCCTATCTGCCGTGAAGCAGTAATGCGTTTCGGTTCGAAGGTCGGGGCAGCCGTTGTGTTGTACTGCTTAAAGAGAGGTCTTAGAACTCATGACTCAAGGTGGGTGGCGGCATTTACGTTGTAGACGTCTATGGGCTCTGGCACTTAACACCAGGTGGGCCGTGAGCTGACCCAACCATCTAAGCAATAAAAAAAAGAGCTATTGTTTGGCGGTGTGTTGCACTTCTGACCCGGTAGGCTGGTTCTGGTTCAGCAGACTATCCCAAGACACATTCGGTACCACACGTTCTTACGGATCCATCAGATCCATCCTCTAACACTAGGAGAATGCTTAGGGACACCGGTAACCGTATTCGTCGAACTCGACAAAGAGGTCGACGTGCAACCTTACCCATGCATCAGTCCGCTGAGTTTCTCGCCGGATCTTCTCAGTGGGTTGCGATTCCGATCCGGTAGTAGATTCATTCGCGAAGCAATTTACTCTCCCACCTGTCCTAGTGAAACTGGAAAAGCCTCCGGGCCACCAGTAATCTTTCAATCACAAAAAAAAGCAATTGGTACAGCTTAGGTCTGCCGTGATGGCTGACGTAGAGTCGTCGACTCGACAATACTGTCGTTCGGTTGGGTGAACACACGGAAATTTAGGATTAATTATAATTAATAATAATAATAATAAATTAGAACTGAAAGCTAGAACGGAAACTAAAAGTTGAACTACATTAACGTAAGTTGATTTTATCATGTCCCAATTTGGTTGTACAATTTATTTTACTTTTTCTTTTAATATGATCCGTTTTAGTTTTTAAACTTTTATTACTCTATGGTGTGAAATCGAAATAAATTGAATTTATTTATATATGTTTTTAAATTAGCATCATTGATTGTAATTTAGTGAAATTACGCTGCTAAAATTCGTCATTTATTCTTTTCATTGAGCAACTGTTTATCATCGCCAAAGCAAATCCACGAAGTCTTTACAAACATATATTCCTCAAGTAAATTCACAGACGCACATCATTACGAAATAAAAGGACAAGAATAAACCGACTTTTATGTATATATATAGACGATTCACGTTTCGCATCACCGTACCTTCCTTTGAATGGAGCTCGCGAATGAGATTCGCCAACACTCTCGCCGGCTTTTAATATATGAATTTTGTCGCAAAAATTCCCCTCGCCTTGTGAGATTAAATACGTCATTATTTACGGGTTTTTTTTTCCATGTAGTCTTCATAGTCGCGAAAGTGGGCCCTTTTCAGGATTATTATTTTCAGACGTTTTACGATGTATTACGGAACAGCGCGAGGCGTTTTATCGCTGTCTGGTTTATGAATGTCAAATTGGATTTTCTGTTCAAAGGTAAGGCGCCCGCTGGGAAAATGCGAGGTCTGTAAATTAATTTTAGGGAAGAGTTAATGTGCACGCAAACCCCGTTTTGTATTAGAAATATTGTAACTGGTGACATGTAGTAAGAATTGAATTCTAATTTCTGCAGATTAGAATTCATATTTCGTTTTGAAGAGTCGGGTTGTACTGTAAAACTGAGATTTATATCTCATGTCTCAAGGTGTATGACGACAATCACGATTTGATCTATATTAGCTTTGGTAATGGTTAACCAGCGAGCGTCCCGTGAGCTTGTGGCGGTAGCCATCACAGAACACAAGATATTTGATATCACCCGCTCGGTGGAAGATCTTCCTTTCGTCGTTAAACCTACAAGCTTAACTAATAATTTCTTTCTTTTCTTCATAAAAAAATAGGCATTGAAGGTGGAGAAGGCGATGCGGGCAGAAGGTCCCACCCGGCTTCTGCAGGGACCGTCAAGTGCCAGGTGCAAAGGCGCTCGATCACACCTGGGTCCAGTGAGGTGGTGATGCGCTATGGCTTCAGTGCGCCCCTCGTGTGTCGCATATCTCTTTCTTATTTAAACTAGTGGTCCCGCAATAGTCGCAATTCGGCTATAATTAATTGAAATCATAAGTTTGAAGGTTCTATTGTCAAATTATTTATTCACAGATTTCGCCAATACTACTCTTTATGTAGTGCAAGCAAGCAAATGTTAATAAAGACAAACAATATTTAATCTATTCTCAATTTGACCACAGACTAAGAAAAGTTTGACAATAAACATATAGTATGCATGTGTGTGTGTGTCAAATACATAGTAGTGTGTGTATGTTTTTCTTATTGATATAATGTATTTTTTGTGCATAATTTAAAAAAATATTAACATTCTGCACTCCTTCTCTATACTCTCTATAAGTGTGGGATATTTCATACTCCTCCATCCGCGCAATTTTCGTAAAAAGGGATACAAAGTTTTTGCTTCACGTAATAATATATAGATTATGACAATACAATAATATTAAACAAGCCGCATCCACCTGGGATTTTAAACGAATCTGCATGGTAATCAGAGCCACTAAATACTGGACCAATAAGGCTTAAATTATCTTAATCATTAACATGAGATCGTGCTTAAGGATGAGATGTATATTCAATTCAGAATAGATAGTGCTTGCCTCTGTAGGCAGAGCTACCGCAATTGTTGTCATTCAAGTACCAAGAAATACTACACTAGTTTCTCCATTTCAAACAGATTAATTGACAGCGCTTGGCGGAATTCTGTAATTGCTTAACAAGGAATCTAGTTTCACTGGTTCTCTAGCTTTCAGTAAAGCATATACAGGTAATCTGAGATATATATTGTAGACTTAGCTTCCAAAGCCAGGAAATAAATACACAGATTGCAATAGTTCACTTAATTCTGTATTGCTTTATTTGTAACTCCACTTGTACAATCTAAATTTTTTTTTTTTTTAAGATTTTATGACCTGGTAACTAAGACCTTTAAGTCATGTCTTATTTTACTTTATATTCTTGATTTTATGCAAAATGATAATATGGAGTGAAATTTAATGAAGATGATTAATTTGAGACATTAATCAACTGGGATGAAATTTAATGAAATGAGATGATATGGGATGAAATATAATCGCAGTAAAATGGTGGTCATTAACTGAGATTTGTACAATCTTTAGATATCTGCTCACTACAGAATACACAGCTTTTTTTTTTAAAGGGATTTTATGACCTGGTAACTAAGATCTTTAAGTCATGTCAAGTTTAATTTATATTCTTATTTTTATGAAAATTCATAATATGGAGTGAAATGAAATGAAATAAGGATGATTACTTTTAGACATTAATCAACAGTGATGAAATTAAGTGAAATGAGATGAGATGATATGGGATGAAATTTAATCTCAGTAAAATGGTGGTCAGTTACTGAGATTTTTTCAGTGGACTTTTTGGAGAATGCCGCTTTCTCTCCCGTTTTTTCAGACTACCGCCTTTTTTATTATGTCACGTCCTCACTACTGCTATTGCTCTCACCAACAGTGTTGCTATTAGGCAATCCGAAAATTGCCTTAACATAATAAATTTTAACATGATAAATTTTATTTTAATTACCTTACAACAAACCTTACAGTATATTCATTCGATCCAGATCCATATTCAAAATTAAACTGAAAATTTTCTACAGTGAATGGTTCACGAAACGAACGTCGAACTCACGAAAAAGTCTGGTATTTAAATTCGGACAGTATAAGTATACAACCGGTTTTTCGGGCATCTGGGGCGGCCCGGTACTCGAAATCCGCTCATCCGGCTTATCCGGCGCGAGTGGGGCTACATGCAGCACGGCAAATGCCGCTCAACCGATCAACCGGATAATTTCAATAGCTGAACGTGATTCAGCGAGAGAGAGAGATTCAACGCACAAAACGCTTTTTTGAAAACGCGATTTCGTCACTGTCACTTAGTTGCATGACCCTTTATTTTTTGTTACACTGAGCTTTTTGAAGCTTTATTAGTAGCCTATACACGATAATGACACGTTGACTGTAATATAATACTTTTAAAGGATGACAGGTGGCGTATAAGTAGCTTTTTTTAATAAACAACATTATTAATATGAACATTTTTTTAAGCCATTCCTTTTTGTGTTTATCCATAAGGAAGGATTGCCGAATTAGAAACCTCAGAGGTTGTGATATATTAGCTTTTTGGGTAAAAGTGTTTGGTAAAACACAAGACGAGGACGCGACACACATGACGTCTAGTGGTTATTGGAGCCCACGGATATCACAGTATAAATGGCGATATTCATCTTGAAATATGAGATTGAGACAATTGGCTTTTAATGTATTATTAATAGTACACCGCAACATAACTGCTGTATCTTTATCTTTTCCAGGATTTCTGTTAATTAAACGGTTGTCTGGACGAAATCGCTTTTAGCGATAAGACCGCATATTGTACAAATGTATCTGCTTGTTGACTATTTTCTAGCGTTAATTGTGTTTTGATGTAAAGTATTGTTACGCCGGTAAGAGTAACGCCATCTATCACCGAATAGTCGCACGAATATCGAAGGATCTAATAGTACCTAGAACGATCGAGAAGTGCAACGCCATCTATTGTCAGATAGTGGAAACACAATACTAGATATGTGTGGAATATTCTCGATAATTCTAGGGATGTGTAGCGACTATGTCACCTAAGAATAAAAAAAATAAAAAAACTGTAAGCTCGCTGTAACCTGGTGTTAAGTGGCTACTGGAGCCCATAAACATCTACAACGTCAATGCGCCACCCGCCTTGAGATATAAGTTCTAAGGTCTCAGTAGAGTTACAACGGCTACTCCACTCTTCAGACCGAAACGCATTACTACTTTACGGCAGAAATAGGCGGGGCGGTGATACCTACCCGTGCTGACTCACAAGAGGTCCTACCACCAGTAATTACGCAAATTATAATTTTGCGCCTTCGATTTTTATTACACGATGTCATTCCTTCACCCTGGAAGTCAATCGTGAACATTTGCTAAGTACGTATTTCATCAGAAAAATTGGTACCCGTCTGCGGGATTCGAACATCGGTGCATCGCTAGATACGAATGAACCGGACGTCTTATCCTTCAGGCCACGACGACGACATCTTGAAAATCTTGTTAGTGCGATTCAGGTTTTCGTCTGATTTTTTGTATTCTATTACAGTTACTGCTACAGTATCTATGAAGACAGAGACAAAGAATAATACATATATCTGAAACACGAACTTTTACAGTTTCCTTAGAATCTCAGCACAAAGTTCTTCGTGTAGGGAAGCTTTTAGTAAATTAAAGCTTACTGCCTTAAACTTTTAATGCTCGTGCTTTTAATTCCTACGAAAGTGTTATATTTTTACGTTGTCAGTTAAGAGATTAGTTTACAGTGAGCAGGATTTTGAATTCATAAAACATTGTATTTTAAGGTGGTAGGTATGGCAAATAAACAGTTAGTATACTGGTCACTGTTGGTTGGCCCACACGAGTATAGTACCACCATCCTGATTATTTTAGACACGAAGCAGTCTTAAGTTCCAGTTTGAAGATAAATATTATACAATTTGACGGAACGACTGGTTCCATGGTGTTTTTCAAATAATAACGTCCCTTTATTTATTTTTTATTGCTTAGACGGGTGGACTATCTCACAGCCCACCTGGTGTTAAGTGGCTACCGAAGTTTAACAGTACAACGGCTGCCTCACAATTCAAACCGAAACGCATTACTGCTTCAAGGCAGAAATGGGCAGGGTGGTGGTACCTACCCGCGCGGACTCACAATACGTTCTACCACCAGTAAAGACATTCATTATTATGATTTCCTTCTATAGTGACAGTAATTAAAACTTACTTTTCCAAACAATTCCACTTATTGAATTTCAAGTGTACCACAATAACAACAGAGAGCTCCACACCGTTTGCCTGCTCGAGCCGGAATGTATGCGACAATAGCACGGGGGTAGCTTATTCATTAATTTTCCTGAATACCGTCTTAAACAATGCGTTGGACTTATAACAGCTAACATTAACACATCTTAGTTAAGTAAATAGCAGTGCTGCGCCGACAAATATAACACGTTTCACGTCTCAAAGTGGGCGACAGTTTTAATTTTTTAAAAATTTTTCTTCGGTTAACCACTTAACACCAGATGTGTCGTGAGGTTGCGCATCGGTTTAGTGTAATATAGAAAATTCAGAAAGAAGAAATTGAAAAAAAATTAAGAAATACTTAAAAACAGATACAGAGAGACACAAATTTTATGCAATAATAAATCTAAATGATCTTATTGTGATGCTTAAAATACCTATTAACTATTTTTTTCGGATTACCCGACCTGCAAATAATTCAATGTAAGAATTTCTGACTTCGACTTTTTATTTTTTATTGCTTTTGTAGGCAGACGAGCCATACGGCCTTACTTACCTGATGGTAAGTGGTAACCGTCGCCCATGGACTTCAAGTGCCAGGAGCAGAGCCAAGCCGCTGCCTTATTACACATCAGTTAAATAAATACGATTAAAAAATCCGAATACTTAAATTATAATAATATGGTCCAAAACATTTCTCTTGATAAAATAAATGAACCCGCTAATCAAATCTGTAAACATTTTAACTTGAAAATTTATGAAAAATAAAAATATCTTTTGTTTTTTTATCCTCCCGCTAACAATGTCAAGAATGTCATGTGTCACTTACAGCCGCTGGGTTTTCATAAAGAAATTCATATCTGCTAAAACAACGTTATTTTTTTCGGGCAAGAAAACGTATTTTGCTCGAGATAAAATTCTAATCGTGTAAATACATATATTGTAAAATGAATATTCATCGTCATGAATTTATATTAAGAGTACCGAAACTAAAAACGACACTCGCAATTGTCACTCAGCTCTATTATAGTCTGTGCTTTGAGCATGAGTGAGTAGGACAACTTACCAATGGTCATACACTCAGCGACAATAACTGACGGACCAGTCATATGCCCAACCATTAAAAGTACTGGTGGTAGGACCTCTTCGGAGTCCGCACGGGTAGGTACCACCACCCCGCCTATTTCCGCCGTGAAGCAGTAATGCGTTTCGGTTCGAAGGGTGGGGTAGCCGTTGTCACTATACTGAGACCTTAGAACTTATATCTCAAGGTGGGTGGCGCATTTACGTTGTAGATGTCTATGGGCTCCAGTAACCACTTAATACCAGGTGGGCTGTGAGCTCGTCCACCCATATAAGCAATAAAAAAAAAAAAAAACGAGTTGAGAAATTCAATTTATTATTGTCATTATATTATTATTGTCATTATATTATTATTGTCATTATAATATCTCCGAGGATTCGAATAATTCTCTAGTCCTCACATTTGGTCCTAAGGAATTCTAAGATGTTTTTTGACGACATTTGTATATTGTATTTACCGATTTCCGTGCATAAATAAACAATAAGTATGTAAATCTTGACTTTTATGTTCTTTGTGCATAGAAACAACACAGTAACTTGAGGCCTGACTTGTTTAACTTGGGTTTCCATCTTCCATCCAACAAGAGGATCCCAGGTCTTAGGTAGGTAAGCACCAACAATCTTTCGCACAAAGTCCTCTGTAAAGTTTTTTAAAAAGAGTCTAGGATTTATTTATTTATTTCGCAGACTAATAAAAAGCAATTAATTTTGTTTTTTTTTTAAATAGAATTTCTTTGTGTATGTTAGCATGATGTCGAACTGTGTTTTTAAAAATGGATAAAATTAATGTTCGCGCGGTAATAAAATATCTCTGTTCAAATATCTTTTTTCTACGGAGTTGGTAAATCAAGACTTAAGAGCAACACTAGAGGTTCATGCTCCTCCATATTTTGCGATTACAGGTTGGTGTGCTAAGTTCAAGCGAGGAAGAACTTCCATTAACGACGGACTTCACATGGGACGCCCTGCATCGGTAATGACTGAAGAAATGATTAAAAGAGTTGAAAACATTGTTTTGGCGGGTCGTCGTGTTACTGTTTGTTTTATAATAGAAGAAATGAAGATTTCTATAGTAAGTGGCCATAGTATTGTACACAACCATTTGGATATGAAAAAGCGTCATCTCGTTTGCCCAGAATGGTTTCTTACGCGCTGAAACAAACGAGACTGAGAATTTCAGCAAAACTGTTTGGGATTGTTACAACAAGATCTTGATCGACTTTTCGCTCGATTCAAAATTATGGACAAAACATGGCTTCTTCACCACTATGACCCGGGAACGAAAAAACAGTCCACGGCTTGGAAGAGACCGTCATCTACAACTTCGAAGAAATTGAAGGCGATTCCGTCCGTCGGTAAGTTAGGCTGTTTTTTCTAAGACAACTAAAGGGTGGTAATGATCGAATACTTTAATCACGGGGACTTTGTATGCAGGACAAAAAAAAAGTTATGTGAGGAAATACGCAAGCTCGTTAAAGCTGTTTTGTTTCACCAAGATAACGGTACCGCGAGTTGCGATGGCGATATATTCACCGGTCCTAGCTCCTAATATTCCGCTATAATATTAGCTCCTGCTTGCGCGGTTACAGGAACATCTCATTGGCCATAAATTTGAAGACGCAGGAGTCGCTGTGGTACTGGATTTTTTAAGGGATCAGAAAGGAGATTCTTATGAAAACGGAATTTTAGCTTTTGAAAAAAGAAACATACTTATAGCGTGTAAGCCTCAAAGATGAATACATCGAAGAATTAATTAACTGTTAATAAAAAATAATTGCTTTATCTTCATCGCTTTTTATTTAACACCCCTAGTATGTTAACATTATTTTGATAATTTTGTAAACCACGAGCTCATTAGGAAAACTGCCTGCTTTGTTATTATAGGCTAGAAATTCACCAACAAAAACATGTAAATGTATTATCTGCAAAACAAATGTTCATAAAATAATATTCGCAATGTACACAATTTACTTCGAATTAATTACGATTGATATAAAATGAATTTCGAAAGAGAATCGGGTTTGGATGTTAACGAGTTAACTCGAGACTCTTGTGTGTGTTTTTTTGCGAACGTTATAATTATGGAAATAACTCAAATTACAATGGAGGGGACCAGCGAGTTTATAGGCGGTTAATGAAGCCTTTGTCATCAAGCTAGAGATTGAAGCTACAATCGTATTTTAGCAATGACTGTCTCACCCTTTAAGCAGGGTTGCCTGAAGGATTTATGGCAGAATAGGACTTAACGATACTAATTCCGGTAGACAGCGGCTTGGCTCTGCCCCTGGCATTGCTGAAGTCCATGGGCGATGGTAACCACTCATCATCAGGTGGGCCGTAAATTCGTCTGCCTACAGGGCTCACAGGGCAAACTAACCGGTGTTCAAAACACGTGCATACGATCAAGTTACATGGAAAACTCGTACTGTCGCGTCTTGTAATAACTAAATAGCGTCATAAAAAAGTGCCCTGTTTTAACGTTAACACAATTTACGCTTAAAAACAGCAGAATGAACCGCGAAAAATTAAAGAAACTCCAGTCGCAAGTACGCATCGGTGGTAAGGGCACACCGAGACGCAAGAAGAAGATTGTTCACGTTACTGCGGCCATAGATGGCAAAAAACTGCAATGGTTGCTCAAAAAGTTGTCAGTGAACACAATTCCTGGCATCGAAGAGGTAAATATGATCAAAGAGGACGGTACTGTGATACATTTTAACAACCCGAATGCACAAGCGTCGCTGGCCGCGAACACGCTCGCGATTACCGGACATGGGGAGAATAAGCAAACCACGCTCTGCTACCATGTTGAGGTTTTCAATAAAAGGAGACCAGTAGTGTTCTTAGACAATTATATGCACGGAAAGCGGAAGAAGGAACTATGACAGACATTTTTATACCAGCAACCATAGATAAATCAGTATTATAAAAATTACCATAGATTACAACAAAAAAAATACAAACTTATTCAATCCATAAAACATGCGCTTAATGCGGGATTAACGGGATAAAAAATGATAATGCAACTGAAATCGCACGAACCACAGCACGTGTAGTTTGTCAAGTTTCAGCTTCTTGATAAATGGCTCATGAGCCTCAATATTTAAAGACACGCGAAAGTAAATGCTAAAAGTCAATTTAAAGGCATATCACAAAACGTATTTTCACCTGTTACCCGTCCGCTTAGTTCGCGCATGTCTACCAAACCAAAGTCGAGACAGTCCCGTGTCGGATTCGTTACGGAGGCCACACGTTACACGTTGGCGACGATTCCCGCGAACTAAACTCAAATATCGAAATCGTAGCTTTAAAGAAACAATCAAATATAAATACTACAACTTGGTTTTGTAACTGTATATTGACTTGAGAATCGTGTTTTTGGATTTTCTTGACAATCTCATAAGGTTTTTTTTTAAAGTAATTACTCGAAGATGTGGTGGATACTCCGACGTGCAAGGCTCACAGGCGCATCCCTGTTCAGCCAGGCGACGGGGGCGAACAATAACAACAGTACCAAAACAGGTAAGTACATATGTTGCTAATAACTTTAACAATTAAAAAAAATCATAGGATTACTACTTACTGCCTTTGTCGTTTGTATTTCTTTAACCAGTAAAATACGACTTGACAGCAAGCCTACTTATTTATAATCATTTTATGACTCTTTCAGCAATTTCACAAATTCGTTATTTTTTTATATTCGGACTAGCTTTTGCCCTCGGCTTCGTCCGCGTGGAATAGTTCACAAATAATGCTTTATTTTAGAACAATTTTGGTTAACAAAATGTTATAATGAGCCAGCCAACTTTAACATATAGACATATGCTGTCGCGGACTTTCTTTTAGATATTTTAGATATTGTCATACATTATTTTAGGGAAACTTTAACCGTTTCTGTAACGCACGCAGCGGAAGCTCTTAAAAGGGAAAAAAAAACTCCGATTTTAAAACTTTGTTTTATAGGTGCTCCGCTTGCATTGGTCTTACCAGGATGTTATATAGCCTATAGCTTTCCTCGATAAATAGGCTACCTAACACTGAAATTTTTTTTCAAATCGAACCAGCTGTTCCTGAGATTAGCGCGTTCAAACAAACAAACTCTTCAGCTTTATAATATTAGTATAGAGATCAAGTATTAAAAAAAGAATTTAGAAAGAAGTATCTAAAGTGATTTGGCGTTCCTACTGGACATTTAAGGTATTTACAAGCTGACGTATACAAGGTGTATGTATATAAGCATTGAAACCTCTAAAATCAAGTGTGACCTTATGTCACAAGACGGTCACATTCACATTGTGACGTTGAGGGGTTCTAGAACAGGCCTGTGAGCTCACTCACAAATATCTATGAGAGGATGATCAATGGAACCCAACAGTTCTTTATAATTCTCACGAAGTTCCAGATTAGTGATTGTGGCAGAGCGTGGACTGTATTTTGGACTGGTCGCTTCAATAAAGCTATATTCAGAGCGAAGGATTTTTATTTTTTGAAGTGAAACTTCTTTAGAATCGTTGTGATTTCAAACTCGATGAAACGAAAAAATAAGTCCATAGAGACACAAACACATAAATGTATAGGATTCAGCCGGCGAGAGAATGAGATAGAACACATTAGACGTTTTCGGTCTCCTCTTTGTGCGACTCTTCGTAGCATCCTCACTACCGTCTACTAAACATTGTCCATATGTATGCTCCTGTGTAGTGGGATAGTCAGTATATCTACCTATATCTTATTTATAAGTTTCACTTCTACCGTGTGTGAATTGCACACACACACACTCTTTCTTTTTCTTTTATGGTACCACACGTGCACGTACGACCAGAATCTTTATTTCTAACTGACACTAACTGTGTTGCCACACTTGTTAGTGTGTTCCCACATTCAAAAACAGTCATACAAAACTTTATGTTTAGGATTGCCCTAATACAAAAAAGTGATAAAAAGTCAGGAAATTTCGTCCCAGGACCGAGAAATTCAACTCATCCCAATAGACGTTTTGTAACTTTGGGAATATTAGAATTCTGAAGACCGAACTCAGTGGTGTGGATTAGGAGAGGTCTATGTGCAGCAGTGGACGATTGAGGGCTGATAATGATATACATATTTACTATATTTACTAACAATCACGCCACGTTAACTACTGGTCCCGTGCTAAGTTCGTAAAGAACTTGTGTTACAAGTACCAGATAACGGAAATAAATATAATATTTTTATTATACACATACATATATTTAATATACACCCATAACCCTGGAAAGACATTTATATTTATCATACAAATATCTTCCCTTGGCGGGATTCGAACCCGGGACCCCCTTGTGTAGTGACCATGTCACTCACCACTACACCAGACGGCCGTTATGATAATGATGAAGATATGCGTTTGGAGGGATTTTTACTTACAATTCGTGTCAAAAGTACTCTGCTAAATAAACGATGTTATCGTAGATTTAAGAGATTTTATTTGGATGCATAATACCAGTGTACTAATAAGATATAGAGATAATAATTACTTAGAGAGCGCCGCTGGTTGTTCCCCGGGAAAATCCCTTAGTCACTCTTCGCTACCACAATCACGGGAACAGATGAGTGGTGCTCTTCTACCCCATATCACACAGCCGGATAGGGTTATTGTCGTGTCGAGAACGAATTTATTAAGAATAACCCTACTTTATCAAGAAGAAGAATACTGTCTATTTTGGTTCTAATTACTTCAAGTATACACCAAGCATTAACTCAGATATAATTTACATTTCGCGAAAGTAATAATTTTGAATTAACCAAAAACTTAAAATACTTTTCTTTCTCATTGAAATGAGTCGATGTTATACAAGAAAGTTTTCAGCATTCTAAAGCGTCCACCGGAAAGCTCCGGAACAAAAATGAAGCTTTCGCATGCAAATTTTCTTCTTCGAAACATTTAAATTGGAGGAATTTGTTTCCATTTAAAGTGATAAAGTTGTTATTTGAGTTTTGGGCAATTACTGGGCATTAATTAAATAAAAAGTTGTGATTTTTGTTGAATATAGAAAAACTTATATTTTAATAATTTATCGAAAATGTTACCGTTTATCAATACGTAGACACCGTCAATAGGAAAAAAGGTAAAGAAGATGCCTAAAACAATTTAAATCTGTGTTTTTTATTTTTAATAATTAATATTATATTATAATACTTTGTATTAATTGTATGTATATTTACGGAGATATGTATGTGTATATGTATGTGTACATATATGTATATGTATTTCACTGGAATGGTACACCGTGCGTAGTTCGTTTCCAAATGATTCTTGTCCACCTGATGGTTGTCTGGAAGAGATCGCTCTTAGCGATAAGACCGCCAATTGTACTTTTTTGTTTTTAATGTATCGCACTGTTTATTTGTTTTTTGGTGTACAATAAAGAATACTCTCTCTCTCTCTCTCTCTGTGACATTGTACACTTTTCATCCTTCTATCAATGTCACGCGTTGATTTAATAAATAATTTCCATTTTTTTAACGACCTAAGTACAATACATGAAAACTGATTGATTTCCGATTGTTAAACACCGCATTTACTTAGTCTGGCCATAAATACTGCTACAATTAAAAATAAACAAAATATTACATTTGAATTTGGAATCTGTCATTTTTATATTATTGCTCATTAGGTTTTCTCATTTTGGCGCCAATACATTGTACAATATTTTGCGATATTAAAATGGAGTGGAGGGATAAAGAGAACCGAATCGCTGTGATTGCATTACACAAAGTAGGTATGGAGCCAAATGCAATTTTTAAAACTCTCCATACGCTTGGTATTGGTAAAATGTTTGTGTACCGGGCTATTAATAGGTGCAATGAGACCTCCTCTGCTTGTGACAGAAAAAGATCTGGCCGTCCACGTAGTGTTCGTACGAAAAAGGTGGTCAAAGCAGTGAGGGAAAGAATTCGAAGAAATCCTGTCCGAAAGCAAAAGATTTTATCTCGGGAGATGAAGATAGCACCTAGAACCATGTCGCGTATTTTAAAAGATGACTTAGGACTTGCAGCCTATAAGAGACGTACTGGTCATTTCTTAACTGATCATTTAAAAGAGAATAGGGTGGTAAAATCGAAACAACTACTGAAGCGGTACGCAAAGGGAGGTCATAGAAAATTTTTGTTTACGGATGAGAATTTTTTTACAATTGAGCAACATTTTAACAAACAAAATGACCGTATTTATGCTCAAAGCTCTAAGGAACCTTCCCAATTAGTCGACAGAGTGTAATGTGGGCACTATCCGACTTCAGTGATGGTTTGGTGGGGTATTAGCTATGAAGGAGTGACTGAGCCATACTTTTGTGAAAAAGGTATCAAAACACCGGCACAAGTGTATCAAGATACAATTCTTGAGAAGGTAGTGAAGCCCCTTAACAACACCATGTTCAATAATCAAGAATGGTCCTTCCAGCAAGACTCGGCGCCAGGTCATAAAGCTCGGTCTACGCAGTCTTGGTTGGAAACGAACGTTTCGGACTTCATCAGAGCTGAAGACTGGCCGTCGTCTAGTCCCGATCTTAATCCGCTGGATTATGATTTATGGTCAGTTTTAGAGAGTACGGCTTGCTTGAAGCGCCATGATAATTTGGAGTCCCTAAAACAATCCGTACGATTGGCAGTGAAAATTTTTCCCATGGAAAGAGTGCGTGCTTCTATTATAACTGGCCTCAACGCTTAAAGGACTGTATTGCAGCCAATGGAGACCACTTCGATTAAGCTTTTTATACTTTAAATTGTTTTATATTTATGTATTAAATACTGTAGTAATTATGTACTGTAAAAGTAATAAATGTTATTAGCAACAGAATTTTTTTTCCTTTGTCTCAGTATTTATGGCAAGACTAGGTACATACCGGGCTAATAAAAACCTTTAAGGAACGGCATTTTCTCATTTATTTAGGCAATTACTTAATGACCTCACAGTCACAAATAAAGTTGTCTTTTTTTTTGCCCAGGCACACGAATATTATTTTCTGCTTAAAAGAGATTTGTAAGTATAGATTTTAGGCACGTAAGTTTTAAAAATAATGTGAATGTGGTTATTAATTGTAGATTTAAGATCGGTTCATTATTTGATTGGAAGTGCTATTTACAAATTAAAAAAAAGTGAGCCGTCACGGGACGACTGGCAGATGTGAAACATCGACATATTTAAAAGTAACAAGCAGAAAAGAACAGATTGTGATAGGAACTAAATATGTCATAATGATAAAATAAAATATTACGAAAAAATAATTTGTTTTCAAGTAAAACACAGGTTATGTGTACTGTAGTAAACAACACTGTATACACTACGGAGTATACACTATAAGTATCCGAGCTCAGTGTAGCGAGAGAGATGGCTTAACGCCGGATCGAGTGGGAGAGAATCGCACAGTCGATTGCACATGGCGACGCGTCGCCACAGCATGCGTCGCCACGCCAGAGATCGGTTTTACGTGCGGCTATAGATGTTTCACATCAAAAATATGTACATTCAATTTCAAAGTGCGTATGGAACGCTAAATAAATGCTGAAGGTGGAATATTATAGCTAAAAATAATAAATGGTTAATGTGAATACGAGCTGCAATCGAAAAATTATTTAATATCTCTTCATCGTGTTATTAGATACCTTTTTTGAAATTCAAAACATTTCAAGAAAAAACCTTAGAAACTATACGCAATTAAATTCAAAATTAATTTTATTTCGAGGTTCTTTTATTGTTTTTATTAAATTATAATATGTTTAAAATTCGGCCTTATATTTGCTATAAAATGTTTGGATAATAAATATAAAAATCATGGCTTTGTTGATTTTGCTCATCGCAAGTGATGTTATAGGATAGTGATAAAGGTCACAACCTTCCTCTGAAATGTATGTGCAGTTTTCACTCAACATTTTCCTTTATATTATGGGTGGCCCACCTGGTGATAAGCGGTTATCGGAGTCCGTAGACCTCAACTACGTGAATGCCGCCACCCGCCTTGAGATATAAGTTCTAAGGTCTCAGTACAGTTACAACGGCTGCCCCACCCTTCAAGCCGAAACGCATTACTGCTTCACGGCAGAAAAAGGCAGGGTGGTGGTACCTACCTATGCGGACTCAAAAGAGGTCCTACCACCAGTAAAACATTATTAACGGGCTGCGATTACAATTGATTCGTGAAGTAGCTACCAGAGTTGTTAGGCCTCTCTCGAAGATGCTCGGACGGTTGTTGTCAAACCCCTCCCCTTTCAGTTGAGTTACAGGCTCGCTGATATGTTTTTTTATTCTTTTTTATTGCCCTTGTAGGTAGACGAGCACACGGCTCACCTGATGGTAAGTGGTTACCGTCGCCCATGGACTTCAGCAATGCCAGGAGCAGAGCCAAGCCGCTGCACACCGTTTAATACTCTCCACAAGCCTCGTTTGAAGAAGGACATGTCATAGCGGTCGGGAAACACCGTGGAGGGGAGCTCATTCCATAGCCAGATGGTACGTGGCAAAAAATACCTCTGGAAGCGCACTGTGGATGACCGCAGTGGCTCCAGATAGTATGGAGCCTCCAGGTAGTATATGTCTTGATGAAGCAACCTTAAGACCCTTTGGCCAATAGCAATCGAGAAAAAAGAACCACGCCACGCACGAGTAACTGTCCCAGTTGTAAACAAACCAATTTGTATGGAGCCCGTAAAAATATCGTTACCGATATTTTTCAATTAGCTCACTCGTCGACGTCGGCCGATAAATCTTGCGTTACGACCGTGCTTGTGTTACAGCGGTACACGAAAGCGCGACACAAATTGTTTTTCATACGTACGAAAAAACAAAAGGGGGTCGCGATGAAAATTAGATATATGTTGATGAATAGTGTGTCGGCGGACGAGTAATGTCTTATTTATGTGTAAAGAAGCAAAATTTATCTTTTATTTTTTATTTTTAATAATTATTGTTATATTATAATACTTTGTGTATTAATTGTATGTATATTTACGGAGATATGTATGTGTGTATGTATATGTACATACATGTATATGTATTTCACTGGATTGGTACACCGCGCGTAGTTCGTTTCCAAATTATTCTTGTCCACCTGATGGTTGTCTGGAAGAGATCAGCGATAAGACCGCCAATTGTACTTTTTTGTTTTTAATGTATCGCACTGTTTATTTGTTTCATGGTGTACAATAGAGAATTCTCTCTCTCTCTCTCTCTCTCATATGTCGGAATTACCATTCTAACTGCAACTAGTGGTCCCGCAGTAGTCGAAATTCGACTATAATGAATTGAAATTATAATTTTGAACATTATTATGATTCTATTGTCAAAGATTTTACTTCTATAATCCCAGATTTCGTCAAGACTACACTATAGGCAAATAATATTAAAGATAAACACTATTAATATATTCCCAATTTGACCACAGACTTTGAGCAATAACAAAAGTTTGATAATAAATATAGAGTATTTATCTGTGATTGTGTGTGTGTGTGTGTCAAATACATGGTAGCGTGTGTAATGTTTTTTTTATTGATTTAATGTATTATTAATGCATAATTTAAATAAAATATTAGCATTCTGCCCTGCTTCTCTATATTCTCTATAAGTGTGGGAAGTTTCATACTCCTCCGTCCGCGCAATTTTCGTAAAAAGGGATAAAGTTTTTGCTTCACGTATTAATATATAGATTCTGGTTGTTTATGTAGCTTTACAAATGCCAAAGCTTAATCAATGACACGTGCCGACTAATGTTTACCGTCCAATGATTACTGTCCGTACGAATTGGAAATTTGAATATCGCGTGAACTGTACCGGCAAGTGTTAAATTGATGACCAAAATCGATTCAGAATAAGTGAAGGCATCTTCCGACCCGGATCAATGTACGAGATGTTGCACCCCAATGATTTGAGAGTTAAAGCTGACCTACTGGTGGTAGGACCTCTTGTGAGTCCGCGCGGGTAGGTACCACAGCCCTGCCTATTTCTGCTGTGAAGCAGTAATGCGTTTCGGTCTGAAGAGTAGGGCAGCCGTTGTAACTAAACTCAGATCTTAGAACTTATATCTCAAGGTGGGTGGCGCATTTACGTTGTAGATGTCTATGGGCTCCATTAACCACTTAACACCAGGTGGGCTGTGAGCCCGTCCATCCATATAAGCAATAAAAAAAAAATACATGTGTGCAATTCACACGTGGTAGAAGTGAAACCTTCCAAAATTAAAATACAATTATCCTAAACGTCTTAAGTATATGTAAAATTTTGTCATTAGTAAATAATTGTAAGGTAGCGCCCTCTGTGAATTGATATTTTAATTTCACGAATAATCCTAAATTAAAATTCACTACAAGAGCTTCCATACACACGTTAGTATTAAAAAATCTCACAGATGGCGCTGTATTAAATAGTATGTATATTTCTGTCTCATTCTTTGCTGGCTTCATCCTACACATTTTTGTATTTGTGTCTCTTACCTGTCGTTTTTTCCGTTGCATCCGGTTTGAAATCACAACGATTCTAAAGAAGTTTTCACTTCAAAATAACCTACGAGGAGACACAATTCGCTTACTTCCTTTCTGAAGTTCGTAAATGAACTAGAATAAAGTAAACCAGAAAACCAATTCACACAAAGTCAGAGTATATCCATAGTTGTGTTATTACTTCTACATGTACACTTCGTTACGAGAGCGAAGGTTCGGAAACTACGCACTGTATTCAATAAATTTGTCGTGTCCTCAGGGGACTGTGATAAAGTAACTATCTCTATTCACTGTTTGGTTATTTGGACCTAAGTTATTTATCGTGTCGACTGGTTCAATAGTCAATTAAGGATTTGTGACTTGACAAAGAGAAAGCGTAGTTGAAGTTATTGTTATTAGCGAGAAATTAGATCGACTGTTGGGTTAGTGCCGTCCATCAGGGACCCCATTCCCGGGTGAACTAAAATCTGGGTTAAAGTCATCTGCTGGCTCGGTAGATTCTCAAATGTTTCCGGCACCCATCATATAGCAGAAAATCCAATCAAGGGCCATTGACCGTTTTATAAATATGTAGTTACTTACCCTTAGTTTTTCTCACAGAGGTTTCTCTTGTCGACAAACCAGCTGTTCTCAACCTTACAAACTGTATTATGATTACATTAGAGCGAACTCTCCAGGGAAACGGTTTCAATTACTCGCACCGGTTTTGCGAAAAGTAAAGTGTAATGAAATCGTCTTGAAGCGCAGCGCAGCTGTGTATTCTAGGGGCAGTTACGTAGGCCAATTAAAAAAAATTAGTATTCTCTTTTAGTGTATTTTTTTTGTTGCGTAGAGCTCACTGCCCACCCATCTTGGGGGGTTGTACATTGTAGTTGTCTATTGGCTCCAGTAACCACTTAACACCAGGTGGGCTGTGAGCTCGTTCACCCATCTAAGCAATAAAAAAAACCCAAACTTGAGATATAAGTTCTAAGGTCTCAAGTATAGTTACAACATTTGCTCCACCCACAGATAACCCCCTATCTGTGGCCCCACCCTTCAAACCGAAACGCATTACTGCTTCACAGCAGAAATAGGCAGGGTGGAGGTACCTACCTGTGCGGACTCACAAAAGGTCCTACCACCAGTGAATTTAATATGCGGTCTTGTATTGTATCAACAAAACTTCAATCTACTTCAACTAATAGTAGGTTTTTTTCAGGTACTTTGGTATCCTCAGCTATTTGCTTAGTAGCGCGAATATTGCTAGCGTGGATGTTGTCTATTTCTACCGTCAAGTGATTATTATTTCCGGTACAAAGGGGAAGGCATTCTCGTTGTCATGTCGACGTGTCCTAGCCACCTCATATCATTAGGCAGATCGTGATGTGGCCTGTTCTTATTAGGTACGAAAAAGTGTCTCTGGAATCTACATTTTTTTTTTATTTTTTTTTTATTGCGTTTATAGGCAGACGAGCATACGGCCCACCTGATGGTGAGTGGTTACCGTCGCCCATGGACTTCAGCAATGTCAGGGACAGAGCCAAGCCGCTGCCTACCGCTAAAGGCACTGGTTTGGTCGAGTAAAACTCGACGGGTATTTGCTTGGCATACGCCTTCCAGTTCTCGATGATAATCACATTTGTCGTTGTTCATATTTTTGAAAAGAATATAAAAATAATAAGATAATAAGTAATAAGCTACCACGTGGTATCACGTGTGCTCAGAGCTGGTTATTTATAATTTATTTATGTTACAATGTATATGGTAAAGAAAGATTCACCGGATTTCAAAATCGCGCCGGAAGAAAATTTGTACTGTATGTTTCATGGGGAGTGCTCTGAGGAATTGTTCGAGATGATATCGGCATCTCGTTTTTACCATCGCACCGCCCGCCACCGGAGTAGAGTTCATCCATACTACCTGGAGCCACTGCGGTCATCCACAGTACGTTTCCAGATGTCTTTTTTGCCACGTACCATCCGGCTATGGAATGAGCTCCCCTCCACGGTGTTTCCCGAGCGCTATGACATGTCCTTCTTCAAACGAGGCTTATGGAGAGTATTAAGCGGTAGGCAGCGGCTTGGCTCTGCCCCTGGCATTTCTGAAGTCCATGGGCGACGGTAACCACTCATCATCAGGTGGGCCGTATGCTCGTCTGCCTACAAGGGCAATAAAAAAAAAACAGAACTTCACGCAATTCGTTCAAGTTCTAAGTAAGCTATTGTCTTCGTAAGCTACGAAATATGGCTTTCATAATTTAATGTTCCGTCACCTGAATACGCCACTGCTCAGAGACGAAAGTTTTAATTTAATGTCATCGGCTGTTCTGTGAGATTCCGCCTTAATATACCTCCCGGGAGAGGATTATTATACCTGCTCTTTTTGTTTGTTTTGGCATTATAACAATATAAGATTCTCATGCCATCGTAAAAGTTTTTGCGTAAGTAGTATCATATTGTAAGTAAAGGTCACCTTTGATGGTTTATTTAGTTCGTTCTTATTTGCTCTGTGTGTTTAGTGCGAGTTTTTTGTTGGAACAGCGCCCCTAGTGGAATACGTTCCAACTCCATACAAATTTGAGAGATGAAGTCGTCGTGGCCTAAAGGATAAGACGTCCGGTGCATTCGTGTTGAGCGATGCACCGGTCTTCGAAACCCAGGCAAGTATCAATTTTTCTAATGAAGTACGTACTCAACAAATGTTCACAATTGACTTCCACGGTGAAGAAATAACATCGTGTAATAAAAATCAAATCCCCAAAATTATAATTTACGTAATTACTGGTGGTAGGACCGCTTGTGAGTCCGCGCGGGTAGGTACCACCACCCTGCCTATTTCTGCAGTGAGGCAGTAATGCGTTTCGGCTTGAAGGGTGGGGCAGCCGTTGTAACTATACTTGAGACCTTAGAACTTATATCTCAAGGTGGGTGGCGCATTTACGTCGTAGATGTCTATGTAACCACTTCACACCAGGTTGGCTGTGGGCTGGTCCACCCATCAAAGTAAAAAAATAATTGAGTTAGCTTTTACGCTATTGAGAAAGTTATAAAACTCGCACTTAATTTACCAAACTTACAATCAGTTTAGTAATACGTAATGTTAATAGGGGTCAGCTGTATAGAAATTTAGCGGAACCACCTTTACATACGTTGATGCTATTATGTTAGTGGTTAAACACCGCTGAATTGTTGCAATTCCTTAAGAAGTCGTATGGAATAACTGAGGCTCAATGGCTTAAAGAAAAAAAAAATTGTTCGACATTTTGCGTTATTGCAAAGAAAACGGCGAATATCAATCTGCTATAAAAATTAATAACGGGTTCGCAATATTAAAAAAATCTTTCATGGAAAACAAACATAGCGCTAATACACGTGCCGTATTCTGTTAAATATTTGCTCTGATTTAAATTTTCAGAGAATCAGGGAATTATATTCGAATGGAATGAGTAAATTATACTAAATTGTTGCTACAGCGTATCTAAAACACGATTTAAATATTATATATATTCGTTCTTCGTTTATTCTGTTATAATGATTTAGGTCGACGTCATTAAAATTCATTTAGCTCGATTTATTTTTGTCAACACTACAACATTTCAATCGCAACGCGTGAAACGTAATTTTCTCGCAATCTCTTTTTATTATTGTTTGTTCGGGTCAACGCAAATATAATACAAAAATGTATGTTCTAGTCGTGTTTGTACTCGACAAACAATAAATATTGATGGGAAAATAACAGTGGAAGAGAATTTATGTTCTTACAATTTCGGTTTACTTAAGACCGTTTTTTTTTTATGTGATTTTTTTGTTACTGCTTCGCTTCGCGTCCTCTTGATGTTGATTACTTTCCGGAGCCCATAGACATTTCAATCGGCCGTCTGGTGTAGTGGTAAGTGACATGGTCACTACACAAGGAGGTCGCGGGTTCGAATCCCGCCAAGGGAAGATATTTGTTTGATAAATATAAATGTCTTTTCCAGGGTTATGGATGTATATTAAATATATGTATGTGTATAATAAAAATATTACATTTATTTCCGTTATCTGGTACCTGTAACACAAGTTCTTTACGAATTTACCACGGCACCTGTTAACGTGGCGTGATTGTTAGTAAATATTTATATTTATTTATTAAAAAAAAAAAAAAAAAACTTCTTAAGCCACTATCCACCTTGAAACATGGTGTTAAAGCCTCAATTGTAATATGTAACGGTTGTCTCTACACTCGACGTAGAACTCACAACTGCTTCGTGGCAATAATAGGCAGATATAATATATTTGCACCTGAGTAGCGATTGTTTAATTATATTACACAGTTAAGGAAATATCAATAATATTCAAAATCATATACGCCGACGAATAATCCAAACGCCAAACCATTTTTTAATAATTTTATCTGGAATTGAGTTCAGTTCTCGCCACGAATTCTCATTGATGTTTTCTACGGAATGAAAACGGTTACAAAGAAATGGTGATTTGAGTTTAGGTAAAGGAAAGAAGTCTCCTGGAACTATATCAGGTGAATAAGGTGGTGCCTCAATGGTATTTGTTGATTTTTTTGTTTGAAAAATTGCTCACAGTGATGGGCATGTGTTAAGGCACATTATCGTGAAACAAAAGCAAATAATTTTGATTTCAAAATCTGTAATTTTTCGCTGAATTTGCTCTCTTAAACGCCGCATAACCCTCAGATAATATTATTTACTTATTGTTTAACCTGTCTGTCAAGAGTTCCGATTGCACAACACCGCGATATCTATATATTAACACGTGAAGCAAAAACTTTGTATCCCTTTTTACGAAAATTGCGCGGACGGAGGAGTATGAAATTTTCCACACTTATAGAGAATGTAGAGAAGAAGTGCACAATGTTAATATTTTTTTTAAATAATGCATAAAAGATACACTAAATCAATAAAGAAAACATTACACACACACTACATACCATGTATTTGACGCACACACGCATGCATACTGTTTATTGTCAAACTTTTGTTCTTGACGTCTGTTGTCAAATTGAGAATAGACTAAATATTGTCTGTCTTTGTTAATATTTTTTATAGTGTAGTCTTGGCGAAATTTGTGATTATAGAAGTATAAAATACAATCATAATAGTATACAAACTTACAATTCCAATTAATTATAGTCGAATTTCGACTACTGCGGGACCTCTAGTTTAAAGAAAACAGTCAACGCGACTTTGACTTTTCATCGAATTTGGCGTGGTTTTTTTCGGTTTCGGTTCAGTTAGATGGTGTCACTCCGAAGCTTGTTGGCTAGTTTGCATGTTAAGCTCAGGGCCCTGAAGCTGCGATCATCATCATCAGCCTGCGGCAGTCCACTACTGGATATAGGCCTCCCCCAAAGCTCGCCACTGAACCCAATCTTCGAAGCTGCGATATTTTAACAAATATATTTTTTTGTACGGAAACTATCGACATCTTGTAGCGGATGCCCCTAAACTTAAATGTTATTAAAGTTAAGGCATTTAATTACAGTGTAACTAAACACAGACAATAAAAAAAAAAACATACAAGTCTTTATTTATCATAGACAAATTGATTAAATTTTATCAATTAATTTTAATTTAATTTTATAAATTATCAATTTATTATTAGTGATTTCTAAAAAATTATAAAATTACCTATCTTTTATTTTATTTTTAATGAAGAAAAATACAATAAAGGAAAAAAATAGGTAATTTGTTATTGCTATCTACAGCAACTAATCAAAGCGAAGCCATCTAGTGGCCGACGCCCGTAAACATTTTTGTTGCGTGCTTGAAGATGGCACCAGTCTCTCTCCGCCATATACATATATGTATATATTTTACAGTCAGAAGAATTGGGTATGGTAGCACGATCTACCCGAATTTCTTTTGTTATGCGTCCTTCCTTTGACACAACCGAGAAACCCTTTTTTACCCTTTCTTAATACAATTAGCACAGTCGTTTCTATTCAATTGTGTTAAAACAATTATTTTAAATTATGTGCCCTTCTTTTAGTTTACTACTGTTGCAATCATATACATATTGTTTTGATACATTTAAATAGTAATTATAATATATATTGTTGTAATCTATGGTAATTTTATAATACTGATTTATATTAATCTATGGTCACTTGTTTAAAAATGTCTGTCATGGTTCCCCCTTTCTCTTTCCGTCAATATAATTGTCTAAGAACACTTACTGGTCTCCTTTTATTGAAAACCTCAACATATATTATTTCCTAGTCTCTAGGCAATTTCAGTATCTTCCTTTTAGAGTTATTACAAGGAGCATTAAATATAGGTATGATATATACAGGATTCATTTATTAAGAGTTCACGACCCACCTGGCTTTAAGTGGTCTTAGTTATTACAGTAAAATGGCTGCTTCGTCCTTTACTGGTGGTAGGACCATTTGTGAGTCCGCGCGGATAGGTACCACCACCCTGCCTATTTCTGCCGTGAAGCAGTGATGCGTTTCGGTTTGAAGGGTGGGGCAGCCGTTGTAACTATACTTGAGACCTTATATCTCAAGGTAGGTGGCGCATTTACGTTGTAGATGTCTATAGGCTCCAGTAACCACTTAACACCAGGTGGGCTGTGAAATCGTCTATACATCTAAGCAATAAAAAAAAAGATATTAAAATGGTTGCAAAGACGAAACTCAAATTATTGTGTAACAATTTTACCTTTGTATGTTAAGAACACAAAGACGGTTGCTCCGTCTGGACACCGCAGGGCAATTTGCTCGAAGAAAGATGTTAAGCAAATTTGCAATCTGCTCACGTAGGGCGAGAGTAATAGAAAAGCTGTTTGCGTTAAAAGCCCTTTATCGGATCCGAGACTGTTCCCCCGTCGGCATAGGGCACAGGTAGTGTACTAATGAGCGTCCCTTTTGCAATGAATCATTAAAGTAAATTAGTTTCGAAAATTCTGGAAGAAATATCTATTTAGTGTACACCGCTCGGAGATCGCTGAGTATAAGTTAGCTGCCCGAATAATCAGCTCTATTTTAGCAGTAAGCTGATATATTTTAATATTTACACTATTTTTTGTCCGATAATTGGATATGCTGTAAAACATGGATTCCCACAGATGTCTTTTTCGACCACTGAAACACACGATAACTTAATCAATCGCAAAGTTTTTAAATTGGTAAGTATTTTTTCAATTAAATCAATAAAATATGATTTTTATAGTAATTTGATTATGGAGGTCTGAGGTATCAGTTTATTCTGATAAGGGGGACTCTTGCTCAAAATAGTTTGAGAATTTCTGCTATAAAATCAACCTCATAAGTAGTTGGTAAGCATGCAAAAATGAATAGAAATTTTAACATGCATTATTGCAGTGATCTATACTAATATAATATTATAAGGAGGAAAGATTTGTTTGTTTGTTTGTTTCGAATAGGCTCCGAAACTACTGGACCGATTTGAAAAATTCTTTTTCCATTAGAAGCCGACATTGTCCCTGATGAACATAGGCTACTTTTTTTTAAAAAAAAAAATTATTTTATTTTTTGGTTTCATGTGTGTTTTAATGTTTCCGAAGCGAAGCGAGGGCGGGTCGCTAGTAGATAATAATTATGCACCAAATAATATGTTTCGCTCGAAATATATTTTCTGACTGTAAATTAGTTTATTAATCGAGGAAAAATTGCAACAACTAAGAAGATACCAGGTAAAAAGTAAATACAGTAAAAAGTAAATACAGTATGGAGCGAATCATAACAACGCCAGGTGAAATATCTCATGCAGGAGGCTAGGATAGGATCTTGAGACGAATGAGTGTTGAAGCACACACGACTTTATAAAACCGAGAAGAATTTGCCTACCGACTACAATGTAGAATGACAAGTCATTGGGCGAGACGATTCTAATGATGTTCTCGACCCAACTTAAGGTTCTGACATAGCTCTTTCTAGGTACACTCATTTTTGATTGAAGCAGTTTGAGTATTAAGCGGTAGGCAGCGGCTTGGCTCTGCCCCTGGCATTGCTGAAGTCCATGGGCGACGGTAACCACTCACCATCAGGTGGGCCGTATGCCCGTCTGCCTACAAAGGCAATAAAAAAAAGAGAGGTATTTTTCCGTTTTTTAATTTTTTTATTGCTTATATGGATGGACGAGCTCACAGCCCACCTGGTGTTAAGTGGTTACTGAAGCCAGATGAAGATAGACATCTACAACGTAAATGCGCCACCCACCTTGAGATATAAGTTATAAGATCTCAGTATAGTTACAACGGCTGCTCTACCCTTCAGACCGAAACGCATTACTGCTTCACGGTAGAAATAGGCAGGGCGATGGTACCTACCCGCACAGACTCACAAGAGGTCCTACCACCAGTAACAATTAAATATTGTAAGAATTGTAAAGTAAGAATTAATTAAAAAGTTTCTCTCTAATAAAAAAGATACTAGATAATGGCCGAGTTTTGCTACGAATTTTTATATATTATATTTAAATACGAATTACATATTGATAAAATGATGAAATATGAATAATATTTTTCGATCTTACCAACACAATAATAATAAAATATGAACTAGTTATTTAGAGAAAAATCAAAATTATCGATAAAGTTGATTATTGAAAATAGGAATAAAACAACATTTTCTGAAAATAAATCGTAGCTAGATCGATTTATCGCCCCCGAAATCCCCTGTATACTAAATTTTATCAAAATCGTTGGAGCCGTTTCCGAGATTCAGATTATATAATTATAAATAAAAATTTATATACAAGATTTGCTCGTTTAAATATATAAGATATTTTGGTTTGTAACGCGAAATAACTTCTATTTTAAACTCGGCATTAAAATTATTCATAAAGAAAGCGCTCCTTCGGTCTTGCTATCTTGAAGTTTGAAATTTTCAAGACTCATTTTCGAAATTGTTCTGCAGTTCATTTTAGTTTCAAAGGTAAGGAAGGCATTTTCGATTATCTAAAACTGAATCGATTTGGTCAAAGCACTCGGTCATCGAGCAATTTATTTAGGTGACTCGCAAACATATTTGTCTCTATTGCCCGTCCGTGTGAAAATGCAATAGATCGATTTTGTGTTCGAGTCATTTGGGAGGTTGTTCTGAATAACATGTGCCGACGAAACGTGGCCCGGTTGAAGATGGGTTCGATTTTCTATTAAAGCGATGGGATCTGTGCCCTTCCATGCGTCAACAATTTGTAAGGGATTCGTAGGATAGCTGTAATGTAAAAGCTATTCAGTTATAGTATTTTCGTCCGTTTTCGAGAATGTTCTACCTTATTATAAATAAATAAATAAATATTTACTAACAATCACACCACGTTAACTGGTCCCGTGATAAGTTCGTAAAGAACTTGTCTACAGGTACCAGATAACGGAAATAAATGTAAGATTTTTATTATTCCCATACATATATTTAATATACATCCATAACCCTGGAAAAGACATTTATATTTATCATACGAATATCTTCCCGTGGCGGGATTCGAACCCGTGACCCCCTTGTGTAATGACCATGTCACTTACCACTACACCAGACGGCCGTTAAAAACCACTTTAACTTTTTGATCACGAATTTATTATTTTAACTTTACTGTTTTTGATGTTTTGAATACTGCTCAGTTTTCGTGGTCGGATTAGGCAGACCAGACTTTAAGATACCATTCGTTTTCATTACTATTCGTTATTATATTACCGCACGCTGATCCATCCACCTTATGTTCCAGATCTATTTAATGGTAGGGCATATTGTGAGCACGACCCGGTGGGCAATAAAATCTTTCCCATTCTATTTATTGCGTAGACGTGTGAAGAAATTCGCCGGTTACCAAAGCCTGTAGAGATCACAACGCGAACACCACCACCCATTTTAAGACATTAAATAATAGTCCCAATTGTATGATTTTTGTTGAACAAATTAAATTTATAAAACTTGCAGTTAAATTTTATTGACAGTTTCCATAAAAAATATGCGAAATACACCCAACTTCTATCGAATGGAGGGTTTTATTCAAAACAATTTTATGCCTGATTAAAATATCTCCGATATTATCTGCTTCCCTGAGTTTAATTCTTCATCGTCTGAACAACCGAAATAGCTATCGTGCCTACATTTGCCTGCTTCTTTTGTCCAAGTTAAAAGGAATTTAATTTTCACGGTCAAGTTCCAGTTCAGCCTCACAAAGATCCAACTCGAGTTATTGGATCTCACGCACTAGATCATTCGTCTTGTTGAATATGATTATTTTTTTCCGATCGATAGGAAAGGTTTTTTTATTTATTTATTGCTTAGCTGGGTGGACGAGCTCACAGCCCACCTGGTGTTAAGTGGTTACTGGAGCATATAGACATCTGCAACGTAAATGCGCCACCCACCCTGAGATATAAGTTCTAAGGTCTCAGTATAGTTACAACGGCTACCCCACCCTTCGAACCGAAACGCATTACTGCTTCACGGCGGAAATAGGTGGGGTGGTGGTACCTACCCGTGCAGACTCCCAAGAGGTCCTACCACCAGTGATTACGCAAGTTATAATTTTGTGGGTTTGATTTTTATTACACGATGATATTCCTTCACCGTGGAAGTCAATCGTGAAAATTGGTTAACTACGTATTTCATTATAAAAATTGGTACCTGCCTGCGGGATTCGAACACCGTTGCATTGCTAGATACCACTCTTATCCACCGTCTTATCTTTTGGGCCACGACGACTTCAAATACGTATGGCGATGTATATATTTTTACTAAATTATTGTACGATCGGCATGTTAACATTAGCTTTTCTCTACACGTGTCAAATCCTACACATATTTCTGGCCACGGTTCCTAAATTACTCTTGCCAATAAACGCCGATGACTTCATATTCGCAACTCTTTGATTCGATCGTGACTGATTGAAACTTTTACGAAACGAAAACAATCCGGATTTACACAAATAAGGCGACGCCATCTGTCAATTTCATTCCAAACATCTTCTAAGAACACCAAATAAGGGCCTAAAATTAAGTAAACACACAGAGTAGCAATGCCGCAGTATGAATCATGCCTGCGAGATGAACACTAACTCTAACTCTAACAATTTTCGGAGCTTGTTTAGTAACCTGAACATAGATCTAGATTTATTTCATATTTTTTTAGTTTTAGCTGGCTTTATCGTTTTCTAGTGTATATCGGAGTTCACAGATGTCGCAAAATGTATGCTACCCCTGGAGACACTACCGAGAGGGCTGGTGTTTGTGGCACCGACGACCGCCGATCCGGCGTCCCGTCCAGAGAGATGTGCTCCGCACTAAACGCTTCACTTTCCCCCCTTTGCCTTTTCATGAGTTCTGTCTCATGCGAGGTTTGGACGTTGGTTGTTGAGTGACAGGAGGTTTTAGTCAGTTCGACTCTGACATGTCCCGCCCTCCATCCCCAGTGGAGGGCGGAAGTCCGGCGATTTCCTCATGACCAAAAAAAACCCCTGGAGACAATACGACAAAGTCGAGATCGAGAATGACAACTACAGGCAGAGCAGTGGTACTTTAACAATGATACCGGCTCTGGGAATCGAACTGTAGCCTCGCGGTCTTGGGATCAAGGTCACTTACTACACTAACAAGGCGATCTAAGTAGACAGGCAGCGGCTTGGCTCTGCTCCAGGCGTTGCTGAAGTCCATGGGCCACGGTAACCACTTATCATCAGGTGGGCCGTATGCTCGTCTGTCTACAAGGGTAATAAAAAAAAAGATAGATAAATTATATTTAAAATACAATACGTTGTTAGATTATTGAAATGTTAGGATGGACTAAAGTTAGATTAATTATTGAGTTTAGTCATTGATTGATAGTATATTAACGGTCGATGCAGATGCGTAAAAATCGGTCAAAATATACCGCCAACACAAAAATAGAATAAGAACTGATAAGATTTACGTACATAAATACATACAGTAAATAAATCTATACTAATATATTATCTACAGTGGTTTTTACGGATGTTCCGTTATAACTACTGAACCATGCATCCGATTGACTTGAAACTTGGTATTCATGTAGAAAATACATGTACTTAACGGATAGGCTAATATTTATATGAGTGTTGGAATTCCTAATAATAATGACAATAAATTATAAATTTAATTTTAAATGCCCAGCGAAGCTAGTATATATTATAAATACTATAATAGTATTGGTATAGTAAATAGATATAGTCTAAGAAATATGTGTGTATAAAAATATCAGCTATGTGTTCTGTCACGTATTAGCTGACTTGTAACAGGCTGATGCAACTGGGCCGTTTAGCGTAAAGGTCAATATAACCTTTTGTTCCATAAATATTCAGGAGGCTTGCGTCCCGAACGATAGCCAGTAATTTATAGACCAAGTCCAACTTCTGATAGCACAAGGATTATGGTTCAAACTTTTAGGCTGAATTTGCAGGATCAAATTTTAAAACAAACTTAATAACAAATTAGTTTCAGTGTCTGTATTTATGTTAACGTAACATATTTATTTTTGCTGTTGATAGAATGAACGGGTTATTTGTTTAGAATTTTGTTTATTCTGTTCTGATTTCTAATTAAAATTTATTTTAAAATATTAACGGCCGTCTGGTGTAGTGGTAAGTGACATGGTCACTACACAAGGGGGTCGCGGATTCGAATCCCGCCAAGGGAAGATATTTGTATGATAAATATAAATGTCTTTTCCAGGGTTATGGATGTATATTAAAATATATGTATGTGTATAATAAAAATCTTACATTTATATCCGTTATCTGGTACATGTAACACAAGTTTTTTACGAACTTATCACGGGACCAGTTAACGTGGCGTGATTGTTGGTAAATATTTATTTATTTATTTATTATTTATAATCAATGTTTGTGTCTTTTAATGGACAATTTTGTAATTTATAGCTACTGAATACTCAAATCGTGAGTTCTATTGCCTTCGAAGGCAGAATATATACTATGCAATTAAGATATAATTAAAGTCGTTTTGACCTCAAACATAAGATATATGGTGTACTGCTATTGAGCGAATCGATATCAGAGTTCAAAACTTGCACGAAGGTACTACTTTTTCTAATGAAATTTGAACTCAAAAGAATATGTTCGCGAAATACTTCCAAAATGAAGGATAAAATTGTGAAATAAAAATTAGCCCACAAAAATTGTTACTTACGTAATTACTATACATTTTCACATAGATTTCAAGTCTGGAGTTGGGTGGTGACATTCAGATTGTGATGTCCACAATGGGGTTACCCCATTTTAGAACATCTGGGTCGTGAGTCAGATCATTTGATCATTTTTTCCTCTACCTCTTGGCTGTTGGTTGATTTATCTACATAACGATATTGGGAAAGCAAAACATTACTAATACCTTCCAAGCTTAGAGTTCAAATAGACGGCATGACCAGCCGTTCTGTTAATACAATCCTCTAAGACGTGGAGTTTACGTTTTTGAATATGGACATTGAATACCACTTAACACCAGGTAGGCTGAGAGCTCATTCGTCCACGAGAAGCACGAAAAAATCGGTCGTCTGTTAAGTCGGTTTACTGACGATAGTTGAACGTGACAACGTCATAAGAAAATACGCCTCAGAGCGAGGTAACGCCGCATGAGTCATGTTTTTTCGTGCGTGCAGCCAGCTCCATCGAGTTATCAGACGTGGTCACGTCAAAAACGTTTTACTTTTTTAAATTGTCCAAGATAATCCTTTAAATACCAGAAGTCGAGTAGGTGAGTGATAAATAAAATTGTGAGTTTTATTTTATTCCACCTTCGCTTAAGGATTAGATTTGTTTTACGTTGTTTGATTAAAAATAAAGAAGAGCTGCCTGATTTTCTTTCGTCGGTTCAGACATTCGGAATTCAATTTTTTTATTTTGGGCTCAATAAATTGATGTTGTGTTATTTGAAATTCTTTTTGTGCGTATATTAAAAATAATGAATCAAAATCTGAATGTTAGCTATTCAAGACCTTTAGAGGTGTGAGTTTGCACGGGTAGGTACCACCGCCGTGCCTATTTCTGCCGTGAAGTAGTAATGCGTTTCGGTTTGAAGGGTAGGGTAGCCGTATACTGAGATCATAGAACTTATATCTCAAGGTGGGTGGCGCATTTACGTTTTAGATGTCTATGGGCTCCAGTAACCACTTAACACCAGGTGGGCTGTGAGCTCAACCACCCGTCTAAGCAATAAATAAAAAGAGTTGACCGCGGGAACCTCCCTACCTTACCCGAGCTCTGTCTCAGGCGGGGATCTGGAACAAGACTGCAGGGGAGTCGTTTAGTCTAATGGGTCTGGCGTTTTAGAAATAAATTTCACAAGCGCTCAGGTGCTTGGACCCTTTCATATAATTAATTGGCACGTATCTTGTCTATTAGGGCTACAGTTGTTATACTGCTTACTGGCAAATCTAACAAAAGATTCGTAAAACAAACTGAGCGTCGCGACAGGGGCGGATAAGGAGTGCTATCTTCAAATGATCCGAGGGTCGTGTAATGTTCTATTTCCGGTGGAATCCGGATTTAACCGGATCATTTCCTATCGAATGCCCCCGCCGTTAAGAGCATTGACAAGATTTACTGAAATGTTTTTGCAGTAATTTGTTTGTAAAAGACGGCAACGGCTTCACAAAAGAAAAAAAAAGTATTGACAAATCTTTAGATTAAATTTGTAACGGTATCACAACTTTATCGACCAGACCGATAAAACTGAAACGTCACTTATATAAAGAGCAACCTATCAAAAAAAAGTTGTGTAATAGTAAGCTTGGGAGGCGATTTGTAATTTCATCTAAGATGACTCTTAGACACCGACTGAGCTTTCGCTATAGTGGCTTTTAAGCAGATGAAAAAATGGGACAGATAAAAAATAATTCATTCTCAAAGTGGACAGTAGACAAAATAAGTTTGAGAGCCTGTGGCTTAGAGGTACATTTAATATTAACATTGAAAATAATTATTTTAGCGATTATATGATAAGCTGAGATAAGGTACTAATACGTAAGATCCTTAAGGCCGTAGTGCACGCTGTGTCGTATTTATTGCTCTTATCTGGAGTCGTCGTAGCCTAAAATGATAAGACGCTCGGTGCATTCTAATCAAGCGACGTGACTATACCGGTGTTCGAATCCCGGAGGCAGGTACTATTTTTTCTAATGAAATACGTACTTAACAAATTTTCACGATTGACTTCCAGCATTGTGTAATATAAAAATCAAGCCCGCATAATTCTAATTTGAATAACTACTGGTGGTAAGAAGTCTTGTCTTACCGATCGGGTATGTGCCACCATCCTGCCTATATCTGCCGTGAAGCAGTAATGCGTTTCGGTTTGAAGGGTGGAGCAACTGTTGTATTGTTAAAACGGAGACCTTAGAACTTTGTCTCAAGGTGGCTGGAAGCATTTACGTTGTAGATATCTATGGGCTCTAGTAACCACATAACAACAAGTGGGCCTTGAGTTCGTCCACCCATCTAAGCAATAAAAAATAAAAAAAATTAGAGCACAAGCATATGCGAAATAAAAACATGTACATATAAATTTATAAGCAAACTGTTTTATTAATAAGATTTATTAATAAGATAGTCGTCATGGTCTAATGGATAAGACGTCTGGTGCATAAGTGTTGAGGCGATGCACCGGTGTTCGAATCCCAGGCGGGTACCAATTTTTCTAATGAAATACGTACTCAACAATTGTTCACGATTGATTTCCACGGTGAAGGAATAACATCGTGTAATAAAAATCAAACCCGCAAAATTATAATTTGCGTAATTACTGGTGGTAGGACCTCTTGTGAGTCCGCACGGGTAGGTACCACCGCCCTGCCTATTTCTGCCGTGAAGCAGTAATGCGTTTCGGTTTGAAGGGTGGGGCAGCCGTTGTAACTATACTTGAGACCTTAGAAGTTATATCTCAAGGTGGATGGCGCATTTACGTTGTAGATGTCTATGGGCTCCAGTAACCACTTAACATCATGTGGGCTGTGAGCTCGTCTACTCACCTAAGCAATAAAAAAAAAATCTGCAGAGACACTATTTACAATTTGATATATAGATAATGTTTCTCTTGTAGACTGAAGCATACATTGTCTTTTGGCGTATATTTTTTACGTTCCCTAATAAAATATGAAACGAAATACGACGAATCCTTATAAAGCTGTCATCACAATGTTTTATGTTGCAAATACAAGAAAACGTAAGACCAAACCTACAACAATAAAACGCATTCGCGTGTCGGGGAATGTAAAATATAAGCATGAATTTTCATATTTTGTTTTCTGCGCTGCTTTAGAATCTGTGATGGGTAGAAATGATGAAACCGCGAGGGTGAATTTGTGCCGTAGGCAGGTGAGGTGACTCATGTACATATGATACTCATGCTAAAAGCTTTTTTAAGGACTTAAAAAAAAAAACTATTTGAGGCCTCAAGAGACCAGAAGGCCGGTACGTATTTTGCACAAAGAATTAGCATTGCTATCCAGCGTGGAAATGCTGCCAGCCTTCTGGGAACGCTGCCAACTGGCGGTGAGCTAACGCAGATTTTCTATTTATAAGTAGCTTTACCTAAATAATAATTATTTTTATTAATTTATTAGATAGTTATTGATATAGATTTTTATTAGTTATTGTTGTTAGTTGACCCTTCATCAATATAGGTAAATGCACATATTACATATTACTACCAATAGCATCTCGTTTTTTTTTTTCTGCTTCGCTAATGAATCTACTACCGGATCGGAATCGTCGTCATTGATCGATTCCTTTTTAATATAAGATTACGAGTTGCCAGACTTGGTACCATAACATTGCCACGTTGGACACAAATTGTTTATCATTCAGTTTTCATGTTTGCCGACCTTAGCAAGCCGTTCTGTTGCAAGCAGAAATAATAAGTTAACTTTTGTCACATTTGATATTTCAGAACAATTCTGAACAGAAAATATTTAGAAAATATTCCTAATTCAACTATTCACAACATGATATTGGAATTCGGAACTCCAAAATTCCAACATTAATTTTTTATTCATTGCTTAATGTTTTTTTTCTATTCGGTCAGCCCATATACGTGCGATTGCTGAACATAGGCCTTTTTTTCGGGCCGAGGCCGGACCTCCTACGAGGTTCCCGTGCCTAGGGGCGCGCGGGGTATCTGGGACTTGACGACCTGCAAATGTTGTCCTGCACTCTTACACCCGACGTCCGATCTTTCGTCCGGAGTCAGAACCCGGTTAGAGGGGGGGGGGGGACACTACAACCAGATTTGCGGCAACACCACGAGGACGCCCGACTGACGGGTCGTCGAGTCCCGGTCCGGCCTCTGCGGTACGACGGCCTTACCAGGCCGCCCTCGTCTTCCGAGATTCCGGGTCAGAACGCGATACACCACCGACCGGGTTGCTCTTGCACCGTATATTCGGCGATGACAGCGACGACGACCAGGTGAACCGCATCGCAGGCCGCAGTCGCCGACGCGTTGTGCCGTCCTCCTGGTGCCAGCGTGCCAGAGTGACGGTAGCGTGCGGCGCAGCTTTAAGCCCCTCAGATCACCCCGTAACCGTCACCGGGAGGAGACTGCCTCCTCACAGGGGCCGGAGCTGGACGAACGCCCTCCTCCGGCCCCCGGCTTGGCGGCGGCGGCACGACGCCGAGAGGGAAGAAGAGCTCTCCCTCTCCCTCTCCCGTTCCGCCGCCTCCTTCTGCGAGATGGTGGACTCGCAGAAGTTGAGCATCGCCTCCCAGGACTCTTCGCTGCCGAGCATTGTAGCCACGACGGTCGAAAGCGACAAGTCCGGTTGTGAACATAGGCCTCCCCCAAGCTCTCCACAACGATCGGTCCTGCGTTTAAAGTATGTAGATTGGAAGACAGCATGCCAATTTAAAAAAAAAAGTTAATCCGTGCGTTGCATTACAGGCTCGTAGCTAAGAATTTACTAATATTGTTTTCCCCTCACGTTCAGTGCTTTATAGTACCTACGGGAACGATTATTACTCAGCAAAGAAGTGTCTGATCAAAATTATGTAAATTATGTGTAATTTATAAAACTTTTGACATTTACGAGGGCTCCATTAATTTTTGTTTCGAAAACATTTTTAAAATGTCCAAATAATGTAAGTTTCTATAAATACGAATCCAGTATAGATAGGTCCATCCAGATAAAAGGCCAGTACAAAATAGGGGGTAATAATTGTGATTTCTTTTTGTAAATAATGTATAAGTGTATAATTTAATATGTGTGCCGAATTATATGAGGACACTCGTTCAGGTGGTGGATAGTCTGGGTGGGAAATTATTCTAAATAATACTTATGTATTTATGCTTCGTGCCGTATATTTTTAGAGCAGCTGCTGTTATTTGAGCTCAATTTGGGACGATACTAGGCTGATCTTCATTATATGTGACATAATTTAGGGCCGTGATCTATACCGGGTTAACCGTAGATTATACAATGACTCAGAAAGATTAATGAAATGTGACATTAAGTGCTGTCACTAATGTTTACTTATACATACTTCATAAAAGATAGTCTAATCTCTGCGACATATGTCAAACTGACATTCCTAGAGTTGTAGTAATTATCTATGTTTTCACTATTATCGATGGTAATGTAACATATAATTGGGTTTAATTTAATTACAAACGTTACTAAATTAAACGAATAATTTAATATAAAATACATTTATTCTCATAAAGGAGTACACCCCAAATCCATATCTGAATGAGTTTCTGAATCACTAGAACAATCTTGTAAATTTATTATAAGCTATTTTTCGCAAATATTATATTAAATGTTGTGCTGTTACTGGCAGCGTAACCTTAAAAGAAAACATATTTTTACTAAGAATAATTATACAGTAGTTAATACTTAAAGTACCTATCTAACTAGAATTCAAGCAAACAAACCTTTGACTTGGGCCCAGATAAGTTCGATCGGATTACACTGGCAGTGGTGCGGCGGTAGTCTTATGAAGATATGACCGTTTTCGTGGGCTATATCATCAAGACATATGTTGGAGTACTAGGTTTGTGCAGATCAACGAGTCTTAATATGAATTATTCTTGAGCATAGTTTAATTTGGCCTCTGTTCCTTTTTCTTGAAGTCATGCAATGATTTCTAATTTTCTGTTTGCCGAAGTTGGTGGTTTGCGCTTTTGGATTGAGTGATATGGAGCGTTATCTATAACTATGCAATGTGGCTCCTTTAAATTATCCAATAATTTTAAAAACCACTTCTTAAATTTCTCTAAATTCATTTCCTCGTGGTATTCAGTACTTTTAGTTGATTTGAATGCCAATAAGTAATTGAGCACAAAAATAGATGACGTCCCAGCACGAGTGATGATTAATTTTTGACCTTTACCGTCCGGTACTTTCGCGGTTGATTGTACAGTATCATCGGTTCAAGCTTTGGATTATATGATTGGCAATGTCTCATCTAGAAACACTATTTTGTTCCAGTTTGTGAATCTTTTTTATTTTTCGGAGAAAATTCACTCGAGCTAAAGCAATGTCGGTTCTTTCCATAATAATTTTTCTTTTGTCACTTTTTTATAGCAAAAACCAATATTTTTCAATATCTTCGTTAGAGATGGCAAGCTTCCTTTAAACAAGTCGGTATCTTTGAGGGACGCAGCAAGGTTTTTCAATGTAGTCTAGTCGCTCCGTGTATTGTAACCATAAACATTTAGCGAATCGCAGCGCCGTTAAAGTCGTCAATATTTGTGACTGGAGCAGCCTTTTTCCTTTTTTTATTTGGCGTTGTAAGTTTTTTGTCCTCGTCTCCAGCCAATGCTGCGGTTGAAGATTCGATACTTGTCTTTGCTGATGCGAATTACTGTTGCATGTCCAATGCCAAGAGCATCTGCAATCTATCACATACTTTCTCCATGGGTAATAGCGGCCCATCCATTTTGGTTCTCTCGCTCAAAATATTCACGTAAGCGAATCACAAACTCACGACTTTGACTGTTCAAAACAGTTTTCTTCGTTTTCTTTTGCATTATGCCAACAAGAAACTAACAGCAATAACAAAAAATAACAAAACTCAACAAATAAACAGCAATAGTAACAAAAACAAAGTAATGGGAACGGAAAACACGTAGCGCATACAAGGCGTCGGCACTCGTACTGAGGAGAATAGAGTTTCATATTAAACAAGATGGCGGCGAGAAGTTTAAGAGAAATAGGATTTTATTTATTCCCTATTATTTCTAGATCAATTATGTACAAATGTAAATAATGTTATGATATTAAAATTAAACGATAAATTAATTTTAAATTGATTTATTTAAAAAATATCGATTGTTTATAGTCTATCACTAATTAGGCCGGCATGCCTATAAAGTATGACATTTACAGGTACGCTCTGTACTATTATGAAATTCAAGACTTCATAGGCGTGATTTAATAACAGCTGTCGCAGAAATCAGCTCTTTTACGAAGTATAGACGTGAAGTTTTTTACAATTATTCGAACGGTATTTCACAGAAAAAGTAACTCGATTGTTTTAATTAAATGAAGAGACCTTATTATCGTAATGTTCGGTTACCAACTGTCTGGTAGTTCTGTACTATCTATATATTACGTGAAGCAAAAACTTAGTACCCCTTTTTACGAAAATTGCGCAGACTGAGGAGTATGAATTTCCCACGCTAATAGTTTATTTAAAGAACTATGCATAAAAAGTTCATTAAATTAATAACGAAAACATTTCACACACTACCATGTATTTGACACACATACGCCATTATAGTCTTTTGTTGTGCATAGTGCAATTCAACTGTTCGTTTATTTAAGAACATCAATGAATGAAAATAGAGTGACAGCAATTTTTTTTTTAGGCACTTTATGACCTGGTAACTAAGACCTTTAAGTCATGTCTTATTTTTAAGAAAAATGATAATATGGAGTGAAATGAAATGAAATGAGATGACATGATATGGGATGAAATATAATCTCAGTAAAACGGTAGTCATTTACTGAGATTTTTTGATGTGAAACATCTATAGCCGCACGTAAAACCGATTTCTGGCGTGGCGACGCATGCCGTGGTGACGCGTCGCCATGCGCAATCGACTGTGCGATTCTCTCCCACTCGATCTGGCGTTAAACCATCTTTCTCGCTACACTGAGCTCGGATACCTATAGTGTATACTCCGTACATTGTTGTTTACTACAGTACACATAACCTGTGTTTTACTTGAAAACAAATTATTTTTTGTAATATTTTATTTTATCATTATGACATATTTAGTTCCTATCACAATCTGTTCTTTTCTGCATATTACTTTTACAAAATAATGTCGATATTTCACATCTGCCAGGTGTCCCGTGACGGCTCACATTTTTCAGTGGACTTTTTGGAGGATCCCGAGTAGTTACGTCCAGCGGCTTTGTTTCATTTTCCCGCATTTGTGCACTTTCGCAGATATTAAACAGTTAATAAACCACCATTATTGCACATTTAAACCTGAAGAAACACTAAATACACAAAATAAAACAAATCACACAACTTCACTCCTCGCGTTCCCGCCAAAAAGTCCAGTGACAGCTATTTACAAATAATTTGAGTATACCCTCTTAAAATTCCAATATCATTATATTCCAGGCGTCGCCTATCATAACTGTCTCGATTCATTCCCTTGTGATCTGAAGGCTTGCCTTTGATAGCTTAATCGCTTTTAAGAAGTGATTGGTTTATATTCAGAATTCGTTTTCAAAGAGATGCGAATTGCTTATATTCAATTTATTGAAAGTTAATGTATAGCGTACTATTTGATTTTGATGTGACGCACGTGATACATGAGATTAGATTTTGGAATATCTTGTTTTAATTCTATTCGTTGAAAATTTATCATTTTTGTTTGTTTGCTTATTTTTATCAAAGCATAGAAAACATAGCTTACAGGTGGTAGGTGGTTACTGGTGGTAGGACCTCTTGTGAGCCCGCGCGGGTAGGTACCACCACCCCGCCTATTTCTGCCCTCTAGTAATGCGTTTCGATTAGAAGGGCGTTGTCACTAGACTGAGATCTTAGAACTTATATCTTAAGGTGAGTGGCGCATTTGCGTTGTAGATGTCTATGGGCTCCAGTAACCACTTAACACCAGGTGGGCTGTGAGCTCGTCCACCCATTTAAGCAATAAAAAAAACTTCTATATTTAATTGGTTGCTTAATTTTAACTACAAGGACACTGAAATTTTATTAAATAGCTTTTAATATTTTTGATTACACCCACACACACCCTCTTACACCCACTCATGCTCAGACTCATTTTACACAGAGGGTACATTAATACACTCATTACAATAATATTTGTTAATTGTAATATTTGAAGCTCACATATTGACATTTTTAAGCCATCCATGAATTTCAGTTAAATTTTTGTCTAGTAATTATCTATTTTTGTGTATCTGAACTGCACTACTGCTTGAGATACAGGTCTTATCACCTAGTTCAAGCACAGATGAAAATTATGATTGTGTTTCTACTTCTATATCACTACATAGTATAAAACGAAGTCGCTTTCTCTGTCCCTATATCTGTCCCTATGTATGCTTAAATCTTTAAAACTACGCAACGGATTTTGATGCGGTTTTTTTAATAGATAGAGTGATTGAAAGGGAAGGTTTATATGTATAATAACATCCATTAAATTGTGAAGAAATCAATAATAAATTACAGTTCCCGAAGCGACGCGAGGGCAGGTCGCTAGTTAACAATAAATAAATAAAATAACAGACGTTCTGATTGAGGTTAAAACAGAATGAAGAATTTAAATTACACTAGAGGTCCCGCAGTAGTCGAAATTCGACTATAATTGTAAGTTTGTATACTATTATGATTGTATTTTATACTTCTATAATCACAAATTTCGCCAAGACTACATTATAAAAAATATTAACAAAGACAAACAATATTTAATCTCAATTTGACAACAGACGTTAAGAACAAAAGTTTGACAATAAATAGTATGCATGCGTGTGTGCGTCAAATACATGGTATGTAGTGTGTGTAATGTTTTCTTTATTGATTTAATGTATGTTTTAAGTATTATTTAAAAAAAAAATTAGCATTGTGCACTTCTTCTCTATATTCTCTATAATTGTGGAAAATTTCACACTCCTCCGTCCGCGCAATTTTCGTAAAAAGGGATACAAAGTTTTTGTTTCACGTATTATTAAATAGATTCTTAAATACAGGTACGAGTAACATAATGTACGTAAGCGTGTATTGTTTATTAAAATAATAAAACCTTTCCTTTGAATTTCTCACTCGCTAATTTACCTCTTGGTTTTCCTTTATCTACATAAACCTACTTTATTAAGGTGCTGTAGCTTCTCACTTTTATATTAAATTTTTTAGTACGGCTTGCTCTGATAAAAACTCTCATTTTCCACGATGAAGTAAAAATATATTAGTACGATTTATTCGCGTGAAAGTGTACATAAATAAAGGCATTAAGTGAATCTTTTCGTGCACACCCCTCTCGGACAGAGCTTTTTCATTCGCGTAAAAACTTTAACGAAAATTAATCAAGTAATACACGCGACTGCGGTTCTCTAGACAGTTCTAAAGGTCAGTGACTTTTAATGTGATTTCTAATGGTATTTTTAGATTTTTTATAGAATTTTTTTTATTGCTTATATGGATGGACGAGCTCACAGCCCACCTGGTGTTAAATGGTTACTGGAGCCCATGGACATCTACAACGTAAATGCGCCACCCGTCTTGAGATATAAGTTCTAAGATCTCAGATCTTACAAGAATTTGCCTTTGGTGATGCATTGTCACCGCGAGATACTTCTATTCTACCACTACGTTTACCATAGTTCTAGTGGCACCTTATTTACACGTTAATTGAAAATTAATATTACATTAATTAAAATTGATTAATTAAAAATCAAGAATATTTACACGATATTTTTATTGGCTCCAGGTTGTTATGAGCTCGTGCGGATCAGTACCATTATCCTGTGTATTTTTAACTCTAAGCAAACACAAAAAAACATTAAAAAGAGCTTAAGAACTTAAGTACAATTTCTTTCGATTTAACTATAATAACTACTTTCTCTCGTTTTAATAATAATTATATTATTTCCCTGTAGTTTTCGTGGTCATGGAGAACTGATAAGTTTTTCGTCGACATTTCAGTAGCTTTTTTTTTTTTTTNCCAAGAGCCAAGGCCCAAACCCGGCCATGGACGCCATCCGGGCCGGGTGCAGTGTCCTTCGCGCACATTTTGCGAACGGCCACACGGAGCTCCGCCCCCGTTATATGGGGCACCTCAGCAGGGACTTCGCCGTCGTAGTCCGGCGGCGCGTCCATAGCGGGAGCGACAAATCCCTCCCGCTCCTGCGGGAAAAGCACCGAGACGATGTCTCGCAGCTGCTGAGGCTGGAGACGCTCCGTGATCGGGGGGGCCCATGGGCGCATTTTATTGCGCACCATATGATAGGGCCGCCCCCACGGATCCTCATCCAGCGTCTCCAAGAGACCCTCCATGTGAGCTACCGACTAACTTCATTGGCGGTAGGTCCTCTTTGTGAGTCTGCACGGGTGGATACTACCACCCTGTCTATTTCTGCAGCAAAGCAGTAATGCGTTTAAGTTTTTCAAATAAGGTAGCCGTTGTACTGGTGTAAAAACGGAGAGATAGAACTCATGTGTCAAGATGGGTGGCGGTATTAACGTGGTTGATGTCCATGGGCTCTGGTAACCATTTAACACCGGGTGGGCCGTGAACTCGCCCGCGCATATTAGCAATTAAAAAAACCCTTTAAAACACATTCACAAAAATTATTATAACAAACTAGCGACCCGCCCTCGCTTCGCTTCGGAAACTGTAATTTATTATTGATTTCTCCACTATTTAATGGATGCTATTATTATAAATATAAACTTTCCTCTTCAATCACTCTATCTATTAAAAAAAAACTGCATCAAAATCCGTTGGGTAGTTTTAAAGATTTAAGCATACATAGGGACAGATATAGGGACAGAGAAAGCGACTTTGTTTTATACAATGTAGTGATATTGTATGGGTTTGTGTCTGAGTATGTAAATACGTGCAAGTGTGTTTGTATGTACATACTATTAATATTTATTCCATAATATTTCAACGAAATATGTCTGCCAATATAATTTCATTTTAATTATTGAGTACGTGAACAGCTTAAAATTTAATTAATGAAAATTGAAATTTACCAATTTAGTAATTTCTCTCTCAAATTTCTCTCAATTCATGTATTGTTGTAAGAGTTCTGCTGCAAATATTCTAAGAATTTTGAATGAAAACCATTAATTAACTAATTTCGTATCAAAACTATTTCTAGCCCAGCACCTGTAAGTAATACCGACACTCGGCTCAAGAAGCATTAATTAAACTCGTATTCAAAACTTTCCCTCGTTTCAAATGATCGATTTTTAATTAAAACAAAATTATACTCGAGCCTCGGAACCGGTACAATATTAATTAATGCAAATGGATGTTCCCGGTTTAGGTATTGTATTGTATATCCGGACTATGATAAACTACGGTTATACCCGGTTTCGATATGACCGGTTTCGAAATTCGATTGTGTTCGCTATGATTAATGTCAGTTCATTTTGACCAATTCGTCTTCGTGAATAATTAAATTTTGAAAAGAAATTCAGGTCATTCTGACTTGTGTTCTTACAGTTTGGTAATAAAATAAAGGTATGGTTACAAAATTCTGACGTAGATAGGCCTACATTCCCGATCCTGCGGACCGAATGGTAAACAGTCGACGTCGCCCAAAACACGTCATTTCGGATCCTCCCGATCCATTAATGGTGCTTTTAGGTACCCCAAGCACCGGTCATAGTTCTCGTCGAACCCGTCGCTTGTGACGAAGGGCTCGGCGAGTAAATGAGCCCACAGACACAGGCCACTGAGTTTCTCGCCGGATCTTCTCAGTGGGTCGTGTTTCCGATCCTGTGGTAGATTCTGCGAAGCACGGCTCTAGCTAGGGTTCGTGTTAGCAACAACGTCAGGTTTGAGCCCCGCGATCTCACCTACTCGCCCGGTGACGCTGATATGGTCTCTCAAGACCATCAGCTTAGGTAGGGGAAAAAAGGTAGATTGGTCTGTGGAAGAAATGCCCCAAGTAATCAAAACATACAAATTATCTCTACATTCGGTTGGAGGACAGACCGAAGAAGAAATGGATGGAGCTTGTGAATTACCATAGGAGAGAAATATGAAAGATAGAAGAGAAAGGAATGGAAAGATTCGCTGTGCATTCCCCATCTGGAGAGATAAGGTGGAGACAAAGAAGAAGATTTGACATAATTTAATTGCACGTCCAACTAATATTACCAATATTAGTCGGAAGTGCAATTAAATTAAAACATAACCGAAATAACGCCACTTGTTATAAAAGTAACACAAGACAAGATCGTTTGATCTCTGGTGTAGTTTTATTGAAGATCCTTTCGCTTGAAAGTCACAACTACACCAGTGGTTACTGGTGGTAGGACGTCTTCTTAGTCCGCCCGGGAGGTACCACCACCCCGCCTATTTCTGCCGTGAAGCAGTAATACGTTTCGGTTTGAAGGGTGCCGCAACCGTTGTACTGTAAAAACTGATACCTCAGAACTCATATCTCAAGGTGGATTTACGTTGGGCGGCATTTACGTTGTAGGTGTCTATGGACTCCGGTAACCACTTAACACCAGATGGGCCGTAAGCTCGTCAACTTATCTAAGCAATATAAAAAAAGGGTGCGTGTACTTATGTACGCGCGTAAGAAGTTATACTCTATTTTTATTAAATTTATTTCTTTTTTTTATTTAAATTTTAATCAATTTGTAAAAAAATCGATTAAACAACATCCTCAAACACGCATATTGGACATCCCTTTTCTTCACATCGTATAAATTCGGTAATTCTCGGTACGGTTCGGAAAGTTCACCTGCGGCTATATTCAGACTCGCCAAGTTACGTCGGTCGTATTGTAAAGAGCGATTTAGTGGGCAACTGTTAATTTTGTGCCACGGTGCGCGCGCATCGTAAAATTTCACTCTCATCAATTTTTCATAACGCGCCTAAAGAAGTATAACTTCAAAAATATTATAAAAAACTATAAATCGCAGTCTATTGGAAATCCCAATTGTCATTGACGCATTTAGAAAATAGCACACAGATGAATGTGTGCGTTTATAGATAAACGAATAGAACTTAATCACGTTTTGATTACGGGACGAGCCTTAAGGGAATTAAGTTTCGAATCAAAACACTAATTACTTATCTTAAAGCTTACACGTGTTGTGATGGATTGGTTGTAACGTAAATGTCTACTAGATGATAACCGATCTTTGCTCGTTTTTTTTTTTTATAGCGCCATCTTGTTGTGTCTTTAAAGCAGTTAGTTGCCCTCAATTAAGAAAAATAGTATTATTATTCGCCAATAGATGTCGGGAAGAGTTGATTATTGAAAACACGATTAAAACAACATTTTCTGAAAATAAATCGTGGCTAGATCAATTTATCGCCCCCGAAATCCCCTGTATACTACATTTTATGAAAATCGTTGGAGCCGTTTCCGAGATTCAGATTATATACATATATATTAATATACAGGAATTGCTCGTTTAAAGGTATAAGATTTCGGTCCTAAAGCAAATAGTTATGCGTTTCGGTTCGAAGAGAACGGCAGCCATTATTTCAACACTATGAGACTGTTATAAATCATTGATGATTTATATTATGTTTGCGTAACACGAAATACAATTAAAACGCGTTTTTACTGGAAAATATGATCGTAAATAGTTGTAAATTAGTAATTGGTGTTTTAAAATCGGTACAAGAATATGGGAGAGAACATTTCGGTATCTCTCTCTCTATATAGCATCTAGGATTGTCGTGGTGGTGGCAACCTAACCCATGCATCAGCCCGCTGAGTTTCTCGCCGGATCTTCTCAGCGGGTCGCGATTCCGATCCGGTAGTAGATCCATTCGCGAAGCAATTGCTCTTGAGTTGTTAGGTCTCCCTCGGAGGCGCTCGGGCAGTTGTTAAAAAATCCCACCCCTCCTGGCTGAGCCTTTGCTCGCCCACCTGTCCTGGTGAAACTGGAAAGGCCTTCGGGCCACCAGTAATCTTTCAATCATAAAAAAATATATCTATGATTGATTTTTAATAATGTTGCATAGCACGACTCTGTTCTCGTAAAGGTCCACAGAAAGTTGAATATCAAACTGATATTAAATTTGTCGGGATTACAGATTTAACTACACTTGAAGTTTAGTCACGAGTATTTGCGTAACAAATCTATGGACATGAAGTCGTTTAATGATAAAATGGAGTGTTTTTGCAAACCCAGACGTTTGTTGGTTTAACACAATGAACGCTTTTAATATACGAGATGGCGTCATGTGCCTTTTGATAATTTATGATTGAAGAACGTATTGTTAATTAGCTGTGTATTGTGGAATAGTACCTAAAAGCGGTTCACGCAGAAGTATTTGATTTTGTAGTGTCTGTCTAGAAAGGAATTGTTTGAGATGATACCATCGTCTCGTTTTTACCATCGCATGGCCCGCCACCGGTGTACTATACTATCCATACTACCCGGAGCCACTGCGTTCATATACAGTGCGCTTCCAGAGATCTTTTTTGCCACGTACCATCCGGCTTTGGAATGAGCTCCCCTCTACGGTGTTTCCCGAGCGCGATTACATATTCTTCTTCAAACGAGACTTGCGGAGAGTACTTAACAGTAGGTTGGTTTGGCTTTGCTGAAGTCTATGGGCGACGGTAACCACTCACCATCAGGTGGGCCGTATGCTCGTCTGTCTACACGGACAATAAAAAAGGCTCCGTCTCTTCCGTTCCGATTTGCAGATGAGAACAGAGATCGGGACAAGCGACAGTACCTTATGGTACTTTTTTCTATATACAGAGAAACGTAAATCTATACATATAAATAAAATTGGAGTTTCTGTTTGTAATATTGAAATAACCACTTTTTACTACATGCATATGAATATATATACGGTACATATACCAAAATAGCATTTTTTAATTGTCTGTCTGTCTGTCTGTCTGTTTGTTCCGGCTAATCTCTGGAACGTCTGGACCGATTTTGACGGGACTTTCACTGACAGGTAGCTGATGATATAAGGAGTAACTTCGGCTACTTTTTTTAGACTAGCTTCGCCCCGCGGCGTCACCCGCGGTACGACAATAACCGCGGGTAACATCGCGGGACTCAACTATCAATAATAAAATTTAATGTTTCCGAAGCGAAGCGAGGGCGGGTCGCTAGTAATAATATATAATTTAAAAACAAACTAGACGGGGCTAGCACAATATTTAATTGCCGACGAATAGCGTTTAGCCGTCTGTGACTATGAAAACTGTAAAATATTGAGTATATACGAAACGTGGCGGGTACCAATTTTTCTAATGAAATACGTACTCAACAAATGTTCACGATTGACTTCCACAATGAAGCAATAACATCGTGTAATAAAAATCAAACCCGCAAAATTATAATTTGCGTAATTACTGGTGGTAGGACCTCTTGTGAGTCCGCGCGGGTGGGTACCACCACCCTGCCTATTTGGGTGGTGGGTGGCGCAGTTACGTTGCAGATGTCTATGGGCTCCAGTAACCACTTAAGACCAGGTGGGTTGTGAGCTCGTCCACCCATCTAAGCAATAAAAAAAACGTCGAAAATTATAAAATAAATCTAATAAAACGTGAGATTAAACTTTAAAACTAATTTAATAAGGTTTCACTACATTCGCATTTATTAAAATCTGTATTTGAATATTAAATATAAAACGTACTGAAACTTTTTTGGTTGTATTACGAATATATTAATATATAATTTCTCGGTTTTCTCTTTTGGCTAGATTCAATCTTAATGTCGTCAATTGAGCTAAAATGAATAGTAATTGAGGCAAGGAGAAAAGTACGAAGTTAAAGTCGAAACAAGGTGTGTCTTAGATTGTGATTTTTTAAAATAGTTGAATATTGTGATTAGAACGAAAAAAGACTACCTATTCATAAAGTTTTCTCTTCGAAGATACAAACACACTTATAGGACTACGTACTTGGGTTCGTTATTTGTTTCACACCGGTTTCGCTGGAAGTGCTCTGAGGTGTTGTTTGAAATGAAGCCGTCATTTTCATTTTGCCATTCACCATCAGCCTGTATCTCTCCACTGTTGGATGCAAGTCTCTCTCATAGTCCGCAACAATGAACGGTCCTACGCCTTCCACATCCAATCTTCTCCAGCATATCGCTGCGAGACATCGCTCCACCGGGCAGGGGGATGCCCAACGCTGCACTTACCGGTACGTGGTCGTTAATAATTAAGTTAACTTTACCATTACCGTGGATGAATTCTGTTTCGATGCTAATGGTTCGTTTTCAAACAATATTTTTTCAATATACCTTCCACCACAAATTCGAGTGTGGTGTTCGCTCACTTTACCCGCACCCATATAGCCTCCCTTGAAACTCCACTCCGGCTTCCTTAGAATAAGCCATGAAAGCATCTTCGTATTTGGAGTATGTAGATTTTTACAAGCAGGGACTCGAAACCCACTATACTGTTGTCGACGCTTACTAAAACCCTGATCCGTCTTATGTATATGGCACCCGTCCAGCCGAAACGCATTACTAGCTTCACGGCAAATATAGGCTGTATGGTGGCGCCCTACCACCAGTGATACTTTGTTAATAGTTAGCCCAAATGATCTCGTTTGAGCCACTGAACTCGTCCCGATGTGGCTTTACATTTGGGCCAAAAGCAATTCCGCCATTCAAAACAAACGCTTCCATTACGTTCTGTGGCTCAATCGAATGCGGAGGCTCTGCAGGGTTGACTCTGCATAATTAATAAGACTGTTCTATTCGATTTGTTCATTGTGTTTCGTTTATTTGAGTTTAATTGAAATTGTAATTGGAAAGTGAGCCCTGAGCACTGAGCGAGTAAAAATTGCTGATAAAAAACTTTCAAGTCGGGATACTCCTACAGGGGAAGATTGTTTGTTTGATTAAATTAATAGTCTATGTTTAATTCTCGATGTATAATAAAACAATTGAGATCTCATGTTACGTGGCGGCTTTGACGTTGGATTATGGGTTCCGGTAACCACTTAAAATCGGGTGGAACGTGAATTGGTGGTAGGACGTCTTGTGAGTTCGTACGGGCAGGTACCACCAACCCGCCTGTTTCTGCTGTGATGTAGTAATGTGTTTCGGTTTGAAGGGCGGAGCAGTCGTTGTAACTACACTGAGACCTTACAACTTATATCTCAAGGTGGGTGGCGCATTTACGCTGTCGGTGTCTATGGGCTCCAGTGACCACTTAACACCAGGTCGGCTGTGAGCTCGTCAACCAGAGCAATAAAAAAAATAAAAAATCTCGTCTATCCACAATAATCCAGAGCAAATTTGTCCATTCACTCATTATATTCATACACATACTACACGCACATTGCTATTATTATGCCAATTTTGTTATGGGCACTAAAATCTACTAGTCTACTGGTACTGGTTTCAAGTCACTTCACGTCACATCAATTTTTGAAGCTTGAGCAATAAATCTTGATCCGCAAAACCTAAATAATCCCGTATTGAAATAAATTGCCGATTATTATGCCAAAGGAAAACCCCTAGATTTGGGATTAACGTCATTTTGTGGCTACCGTAATAATATATGTAGCCACTGCCTGATGTGGTTCTAATTGGTTGGAAACTACTCTTATATTGCTGTATCTGAAAACCCATCGGATTTGTCGTAACAGATTATGTATTAATTATTAATATATGTTTCATTCAAATAGTTTGTTCTGTAAATGTATGTTTAAGATCATCTGCGGTACATTCGTGAACACCCTTTATATAGAGCAGGGGCTCCCAAACTTATTTTGTCTACTGCCCACTTTGAGAATCAATTATTTTTTAGCGCCCCCATTTTATCACCTACTTAAAGACCACTATGGCGAGAGCTCAGTCGGTATCTAAGAGTTCTCCTAGATAAACTTACAAATCGCCTCCCAAGCTTCTTCACAGTGCCCCCAAATTTTTTCTGTCTCTCTTACCGCCCCCCTTTAGGCCTGTAGCGCCCACAAGGGGGCGTTATCGCCCACTTTGGGAAAGGCTGATATAGTGCATGTCAGCGGCTGTACCCCTGGCATTGTCAATGTCTATAAAGCGCTATGCACCTTTTGGAACAATACTTAGTTTGCGGCCTGAAACTCGAACAAACAATTTAGCTTATCAATTTAAATCTAGTAAAGGAGCTTTCCCCAAAAAGCTCAATTAACAAGATTAAAAACGTCTTTAATTAATCAAAATGGTCACTTTCAAACGAGCCGCGCTCTCGAGCTTGAGCCAGAAAAATATTTAGAGGTGAAAAAAGAAAAATATATAGGCAGGTAAAAGAAATGTATTTTAGTTGGGTAGGTGTTAATTGAGTAACGCTTATCCTTGATCCTCGCCGCGAAGTACCCACTTGATTTATTATGTAATTAATGTTAGTGGCGAATATTTTTTTTACTGTAATTAACTAATCTCTCAACATACAGAAAGACAGGAAATTTAGAGGCCACGGTATGGATGCCTACATCGGCAGCCAGCACATCTTTTGAAATTGAAATTCAGAAGAATTTTACTGGTGGTAGGTCTTGTGAGTCCGCACAGGTAGGTACCACCACCCTGCCTATTGCTACCGTGAAGCAGTAATGCGTTGCGGGTTTGAAGGGTGGGACAGATGTTGTACTATAAAAACTGTGACCTTAGAACTCCTATCTCTCTCGCCCACTGAGTTTCTCGCCGGATCTTCTCAGTGGGTCGCGTTTCCAATCCGGTGGTAGATTCTGTGAAGCACTGCTCTTGCTAGGACCAGTGTTAGCAATCCTCCCGGTTAGAGCCCCGTGAGCTCACCTACACGTCAAGGAGAAAGCTGAAATAGCCTCTCAAGGCCATCAGCATAGGTAGGGGAAAAAAACTCATCTCAATCAGGTGGCGGTATTTACATTGTAGATGTCTACGGGCTCCGGTAACGATAGTTGATAGATAGATGATAGTCTGCTAATTGAAGTTTAAGTGCCTACTTTAAATAGTTTATATTCATAAATCCGTAATTTAAAGTATATACTGATACATTTTGTGTCGTGAAAAGCCTTGAAATTTGAAATTCTGATAGCTTAATATGCCAACCAATCGAACTAGTTCTAAAACGACCTTCAGACCTAGTCGCGAATAATTCTCTGACAGCCGAAAACTGAAATTAATTATTCAGACGACATGTGACACTCGAGTGTTTTGAAGTTATAGGTCCGCAAAATTTTCACGTTAGGCCAGTGTTAGAAATATTTCGAGGGCTGTATTTTAATTTACTCTGATTTATAATTGACTTTCGTGCCAGAAAAGCGGTGGGCGTATTCCAAGACACGCGTCTTTAAATGATGTGGTAAGAAGGGTGCTCACTACAGTCAGTGTTCCGGCCGCCTTGGAACCCATCGGAATTTTGAGGTCAGATGGGAAAAGGCCCGATGGAGTCACTCTAATTCCATGGTCAATTGGTAGGTGCCTGGTATGGGATGTTCCTTGTGTGGATACTATGGCTCCCTGTCATTTAGATGGTACTTCCTTTCGCCCTGGTTTAGCTGCAGCTTCTGCAGAAATTTCAAAAAAGGGGAAGTATTCGGGTTTGGGCTCTTCTTATTCTTTTTTGACTTTCGCGGTTGAGACGATGGGCCGTTGGAGCCCTGAAGCAAAGAAATTTTTATCAGAAATCTCCAAACGTTTGATCAATTCTTATGACGTCATTTATGTGAATATTATTATAAACGTAGTCACGCTGTTGGCCTGGAAAATAGTTCACGACTTTGATACCAATTTCATGATTTTCATAAGCTTTTTGTCACTTTCGCCCTGGCACAAACGCTGGGCGACGCAGGCGAAAACACTCCCTCAAAGTGGAACGTGGATACAGCAATGTATGGCCTCTATATAAGCGAAGCCTATGAGAAAATTTAGTAAAAAAGAAAGTAAACCTAAACAGTGTTTGGGTTTTTCGGCGAAGCCAAAACTAGTGACCTTGACAACAGGTTGTTTGTATCAGTCTCTTTGTGAGAGAAATTTGATTTTCAGAATTTGTTTTTCGTGATTCGTAATGCGTTTTCGTCTTTATAACAGACTAGCGACCCGCCCTCGCTTCGCTTCGGAAACATTAAAACACACATGAAACCAAAAAAAATAAATAAAAAAAAATAAAAAAAAGTAGCCTATGTTCATCAGGGACAATGTCGGCTTCTAATGGAAAAATAATTTTTTAAATCGGTCCAGTAGTTTCGGAGCCTATTCGAAACAAACAAACAAACAAATCTTTCCTCTTTATAATATTAGTATAGATATAGATAAAATCTGAGCGAGGGACTATTGAAAGATCAACCCATATATATATTCAAAACGCGTGTCACTAGATTTTACTAAATTTTGTAAAGCAGCTATCATAAAAACTGGAGTTAAATGAACAACTCTGCCAACTTTATAACCAGCAACTGGTCGTATTATTTTGTACTAATATCTTCGGAGCGTTTGCTTAAAGCCCCGCACAACATATTACATCTACAAATCGTAACTTTGTCCATTAAAGACTGACTAAGCACACGGCCGGGCACATAAGACATCCTGTGTTGCTCAACAGACTGCAGTAATTACTGACCGTGTCCAGGGAGGGGCCCGGGGGAATGTAAGCACTGCAGTATATTACAGTCCAGTGAAGTACTCAGGACTTAATGCGAGTAAAATTACGCTACAGAAACTCTAAGTATTCGCTTCGAGATTAATTTCGTGTTTTCGAAAATACATAATACAATATTACACACATAAGAACTATTTACTAATACTAGTGGTCCCGCAGTAGTCGAAATTCGACTATAATTAATTGGAATTGTAAGTTTGTACACTATTATGATTGTATTTTATACTTCTATAATCACAAATTTAGCGAAGACTACACTATAAAAAATATTAACAAAGACAAACCATATTCTATTCTCAATTTGACAACAGACGTCAAGAACAAAAGTTTGACAATAAATAGTATGCATGCGTGTGTGCGTCAAATACATGGTATGTAGTGTGTGTAATGTTTTCTTTATTGATTTAATGTATCTTTTATGCATTATTTAAAAAAAATATTAACATTGTGCACTTCTTCTCTATATTCTCTATAAGTGTGGAAAATTTCATCCTCGTCCGTCCGCGCAATTTTCATAAAAAGGGATACAAAGTTTTTGCTTCACGTATTAATTTACTAATATATATTTAGACTATGGTATTTAGATGCTTGATACTTTTTACGGGCTATTTATTGACATTAACTTTTCTTTATACACGGAACTAAGTTTGAAATCATAAAATCCAACTTGAGAGAATATGAGAAACGCGGAACGAAACTAGTAAGTGTCATTATTAATGTCACAAATATTCTGTTTATCTATGGCTTTAGTATTTTAACAGATAAAAATACAAATCAACATAAATTTTGATTCTGTCTGGACGTAGAAACTTATCCTTAGCAATATCAGATCTAGTAAAGATGTAATTTGCCGCCTCAGTTAACAAGATAATCTCAATTTCGATCTAGATTTTACGGCCACAATCGGACGTCCTTGCTGGGGCCTAGTTTTCGTGGCTTAATTTCGCTTAGGGCTTTCCGTTTGTCAGATTTTATAAACTTAGTTTATTTGATCTGTGGTTCAGCTTGCGTCAAATTTAGATTATAGAACATTATAAAGGTGTTTTTCATATATATTTTAAAAGAGTACCACCTTTTCTGGACGAGCTCACAGCCCACCTGATGTTAAGTGGTTACCGGAGCCCACAGACATATACAACGTAAATGCGCCACTCACCTCGAGATATAAGTTCTAAGGTCTCAGTACAGTTACAACGGCTGCCCCACCCTTCAAACCGAAACGCATTACTGCTCCACGGCAGAAATAGGCAGAGTGGTGGTACCTACCCGTGCGGACTCACAAGAGGTCCTACCACCAGTACCACGAGTATGTACGTCATTTTGAACGAACGTAAACTAGTTGCATGAAATTTAGTTTTACAACTCTGCTTATTATCCTTGAGGAAGCTCCGGAGAGCATGTCATACATTCTTATGTACTTTGTTTTGGTATTATACATACATATTTGAGTTTTAGAAGCACGTAATAAATACAATGCCGCTGGGAGCAAAGTGTACGACGCGAAAACTATTGTTACTGCTCGTAATATGCGCCCGTGGGTCTGCTTCAGGATTGTATTGAGGCAAAGAGATTCGATTTTTTTTTAATTATATAAATTAAACTGTAACATTGATCAAATATTTTTCTGATGTATCGTGCTATAGTTTTAGCGGGGGCGTTACAGAAGCAGTGTACTTAGTGCGAGTTTTTTTTTAACGTTTTGGATAGCGTAAAAATTAACTCAAATTTGTATGCAGTTATTGTCATTTGGCAGGTAAAGCCAAATTGGCCTCTAAAATGTTGGGAGTCCTCAACAGAACGAAGCGGTATTTCACGCCTGGACAGAGACTTGCGCTTTAAAAAGCGCAGGTCCAGCCTCGCGTGGAGTACTGCTCTCACCTCTGGGCCGGGGCTCCCAAATACCAGCTACTTCCATTTGACTCCATACAGAAACGGGCTGTTCGGATGGTCGATAGTCCTGCTCTCGCGGATCGCTTGGAACCTCTGGGTCTACGGAGGGACTTCGGTTCTCTCTATGTTTTATACCGCATGGTCCATGGGGAATGCTCTGAGGAATTATTCGAGATGATCCCCTCATCTCCTTTTTATCATCGCACCTCCCGCCATCGGAGCAGGGTTCATCCATATTATCTGGAACCGCTGCGTTCATCGACAGTGCGTTTCCAAAAATCTTTTATGGCATGTACCATCCGGCTTTGGAATGAACTCCCCTCCACAGTGTTTTCCGAGCGCTATGACATGTCCTTCTTCAAACGAGGCTTACGGAGAGTACTTTATGGTAGGCAGCGGCTTGGCTCTGCCCCTGGCATTGCTGACGTCTATGAGCGACGGTGACCACTTACCGTCAGGTGGGCCGTATGCTCGTCTGCCTACAAAGACAATAAAAAAAAAGTTAGAACAGCGCCCCTAGCGGCAAACGTAGGAAAACGTAGTCGTCGTGGTGTAAAGGATAAGACGTCCGGTGCATTCGTGTTGAGTGATGCACCGGTATTCGAATCCCAGGCGGGTACCAATTTTTCTAATGAAATACGTATTCAACAAATGTTCACGATTGACTTCCACAATGAAGGAAAAACATCGTGTAATAAAAATTAAGCCCTCAAAATTATAATACAATTTGTGTAATTACTACGAGTAGTGGTAGGACCTCTAGCGAGTACGCATGGGTAGGTACCACCACCCTGCCTATTTCTGCCGTGAAGAGGTTTGAAGGGTCGTAACTATACTTGAGACCTTAGAACTTATATCTCAAGGTGGGTGGCACGTTTACGTTGTAGATGTCTATGGGCTCCAGTATACACTTAACATCCCATCTAAGCAATAAGTAAAAGGTTCCAACTCCATACTTTTTTTTTTTTACGGGCTAGAGGTCGAAATTCTTACGAGGTCTCCGCGTTTAGGGGGCGCGGGGTATGTAGAACTGTAATGCGGACCGCATCGCGGCTGCCAACGGCGCATCGTCCCATCCACTTGGTGGCAGCGCGCTAGAACTCCATACAAATTTGAGTTAACGTTTACGCCATCGAGAACGTTAAAAAACTCGCACTAAGCAAACTGCTGTCTACAAAGGAAACTACTGAAAAAGTTTATTGGGCGACCTCATTTTATACTTCACCTAAAAATTTACTACATTTAAGTATACTAGAGGCCCGCAGTAGTCCAGATTTGACTATAATTAATTGAAATTATAAGTTTAAACATTATTATGGTTCTATTGTCAAACACTATTATAATTCGATAATATAATCACAGTATTCGCCAAAACTGCACTATAGGTCAATAATATTAAAGACAAACAATATTAATCTATTTTCAATTCGACTACACACTTTAAACAATAACAAAAGTTTCCCAATTGACAGTAAACAAAGAGTATATTTTTATGTATGTGTTGTGTCAAATACATGGTAGTGTGTGTAATGTTTTCGTTATTGATTTAATGTATCTTCTATTATGCATTATTTTAAAAAAGTATTAGCATTGTGCACTTCTTCTCTGTATTCTCTATAAGTGTGGGAAATTTCATACTCCTCCGTCCGCGCAATTTTCGTAAAAAGGGATACAAAGTTTTTGCTACACGTATTAATTTATAGATGTGGGATTGTAGGGCGAAATATCGTGGATTTTAATTTTACAATGTTTCCAAAAATCACACTTAACATCGTAATCTCAATTGATGACTGACATTGACATTCATTTTCTTTTAAAACAAATCTAATGGGCCAATGTGAACTAACTTAAAATTATCGATCTTCCAACGTATACATAATATATATCACACAGCTTTCTTTAAAATAAACCGGGTCATGGATTCGCATAAACAGCTACAGCTGCTATCATTAACAGAAATTTCATTTATGGAAACCCCTTTTATAAAGTATGAACAACTTAGCATTACGAAATTACACGATTCCTTGATTATTTTTTTTTAGGATTGTAGGATTACTGGTGGCCTGGAGGCCTTTCCAGTTTCACCAGGACAGGTAGGTGAGCAAAGGCTCAGCCAGGAGGGGTGGGACTTGCTAACAGCTGCGAGGCGAGGGAGAAGATCCGGCGAGGGAGAAAATCCGGCGAGTCTTTGATTTGCGTTATTAAAAACAAAAGATTCATGTACCTACCCCAGTAAAATTAAGAATACCACAAATTCTCTTTGTTTCGACAGGGATTTCCGAACACTCGAATAATTTTATGGAAATTTGTTGTATTCAGTTGAATGTAGCCGAAAACAATGATAGCTAGAATAAATCTTGAACAATGAACATTAAAAATTTGAAAGGTACGATTTGCATGACAAAAGTAAGCGTAATGATGATACAAAATCTTTTACGGGTTTGTTTGAGAGTTTTGGATAAATCACTTATAAATGTACGGTTATATGGAGGTAAGGGAGTTCATATAGAGTTCCTTCTTTATTTCGCCGTAAAGTCGTGTTTTATGTAATGAACACCACAGTTGGAACAATATAAATTTTATTGTTGTAGCGGCATAAATAATTCTAAGTAATTACATTATATTCGTTATTTAACACATTCTAAATTATTTTTACGTTTTAAATATTTGGCGGTAAAAAGGTCCCGTTTCACAGACTATATTCTGTTTCTCACATCTCGTGCGTTCCGGCTTACGCATCATAAAAATGTGCGTTCATAAACGCCACAGAGGTTTTTTGTGTTTTTAAATGTAAAAATGGCGTTAGAATGTTATAATACGCCACGTTTTAGTACAAATTTTATGAGATTATGCCATCGCCGGTCAAAACGGTAAATACTCATCGGATAGATTATTATTTTATTGTCTACAATGTCAAAATACAAATAGTTTTAATATTTCCAGATTTACATACAGTCTATTATCGACAATTTATTAAATAAATATCAAATTTTATATTTAACTAGCTGACCCGGCAGACTTCGTAGTGCCTCAATCGATCATAAATAAAAGACCTAAACTTTTGTACAAAATAAACTTAAAACAAACAAAAGGAATCCGTCCGACGGGGGACACATCAAAGGGAAAACAAAATTGTTATTTTTATTTGTTTTAATTCCGAGCATTTTCATATTTATTTACCTTTTAAACCTTCTCTGGACTTCCACAAATAATTCAAGACCAAAATTAGCCAAATCGGTCTAGCCGTTCTCGAGTTTTAGCGAGACTAACGAACAGCAATCATTTTTAAGTATATAGATTTTTTGACCTATAACCAAACTGATCTGTCGTAATAGTCGATTCAAAAATAGATCTAAAGATCATAATTCAGAAGATTTCATATTAATTTATTTTTTGATATAACCAGACCTAAACTGCTTTATGTTTTTCACGCACATTTTTCGTAACATTCCCAATATCATTTCAGATCCGATCATAAATCCCGCCATTCTTCAGCACAGAATGACATGTCAGCTGTACGGACTCGACTGATTTAATTCCAGCCTAACCTTTATACATTCAAGCAGTATCATTCCTTAGGACAAGCCTTTAAGAACTAAAATCCCTTAAGACACGATCCAGACTTCTGTTATTGACAAAGTTTTAGGCATCCATATTGTTGTAAACCGTTTGGCCTTCTTTCGTTCGCAACGTATTCTATTCAATTTTTATTTGAAGAACGCTAGGTTCTATTGATTATCATTATTCGAAGTTAAATGTTTTTGCTGTTTTTTTTAGGGCCTCAAATTATGATTATTCTGTAAACATTTGCCAATAATAGAAAAGAGAGAGAGAGAGAGAGAGCGAGAGAGACAGAGAAAATAAAACGCACACCAGTATGTCAGATGCCGTCGATTTAATTGAATTAACTCCTTTCGCTAATAAGACCGCAACCCAAGAGCAGTAGTCAGGTTTTCTAATCAGTAACGAGGCAATCAACATAATTATGGAAGACGAAGCTTGTATCTTCAGTTTGTTAATAGCCTGAGCGATAATAGCGTTTATAGCTAACAATTCGTCGTCGTGGCCTAAAGGATAAGACCGTCCGGTGCATTCCTGTGGAGCGATACACCGATGTTCGAATCTCAGGCGGGTACCAATTTTTCTAATGAAATACACGTACTCAACAAATGTTCACGATTGGCTTCCACGGTGAAGGAATAACATCGTATATTAAAAATCAAACCCGCAAAATTATAATTTGCGTAATTACTGGTGGTAGGACCTCTTGTGAGTCCGCGCGGGTAGCCGTAATGCGTTTCAGCTTGAAGGGTGGGGCAGCCGTTGTAACTATACTTGAGACCTTAGAACTTACCTATATCAGAAGGTGGGTGGCGAATTTACGTTGTAGATATCTATGAGCTCCAGTAACCGCTTAACACCAGGTGGGCTGTGAGCTCGTCCACCCATTAAAGCAAGAAAAAAAGAAGTTCCAGACAGTAAGGTTCTCAGCTCTCATCGTCTCGTGCCGCTTGCGTTGCAAAAATAATCTCGAATTTCCTTACTCTATTTCTTGTTTTACGCGAAAGCCATCTTCTTCGTGAGTTTGAAAGTCGTTCGGTCCTGAAACAGTTTGGTCGCTCGATTATTTATCGTAGAGTAATAACTTTGCTTAAAAATGATATGTTTATAATATGACCTGAAATACAACAAGTAGAAATAGTGAAATGAAAGTGAGATTGGTTGATTTTCGTTGATATAATTCTTTAAAGATACAACTGTCTGCTCCTGCGTCAGAAACATTTCAATTATGATTTCTGCGGTAGAGCTTAAGGTAGGATTTAACGCAAGCTAAAGCCTTCGTCAAACAGAACGCGTAATTAGCGCGCGTCAGAGCGCTAAACTGACGGCGCGCTATGACGCCGAGATGTGTTGTACTACTATGGTAACATACTGTCAAACAGAGCCCCAGCGCTATAAGTACGCAACGCTCTGTCGCAGCGTTAGGACGCTTTGACGTCAGGCGTTACGTTGCGTCAAGGAGCGTTGAGCTCATCTAGTCAATTGGTGTGACATGAAAAGAGCGCGACGTTAAAGCGCGGCGCTAAGTACGCGTTCTGTTTGACGAAGCCTTAAGAGCGTCTACCGCAATAGCAAGTCCCTATCAGATATAGCTCCAGTAATGCTAGTGGCCTCAAACCGATACCGGAGGCTATAGTGGAAAGACCTCCACACATTGTCCAACTCAGACTCTTATAGTGTGTTACATGTATTTCTTAGAGGTATCTTAAGGTGGCAAATGAATAAATGCGATTACTTCTTCATACTAATTATATTATTTTTAATTATTTTACAAATATAGAATTGACATGCGCGTCCATCTTTTTTCTTCGTGTTATTACACGAAGAAAAAATATTTTTTAATTTTGGCAATTGACAATAGTGGCAACTATTGCGTTTCCTGATTTGTGATTGATTCGTGCGATATGACGTCATCGTTGGCCAATCACAGCCATCAATGTATGACGCGACGTTGATTCGTTAACATAGTGAAACAGGTGAACACGAGCAGAATTTCCCTTTCCCTTTCTGACTCTGCTGTAACGTACACGCAAGCCTCATCTAACGTTTCCTATTTCTCTGCGACCACTACTATTAGATCCAACTCGACCCGCTATTAATACGCTTTTTAATAAGCTAATGCTTGAGACGTATGTATCCGTTTGGGAAACTTTGAACATGATTTTGACCTCCTTCAAAACGTCGGATTAACTCGAAATTTGGTATACTTATTAAGGATCGATGATAATTGAATATGAAAAAAAAAAAATAATTGAAATTCAACTAAAAAATGAAAAATAAATTTTAATAAATTTGAATTAAAAATAGTGTAAGAAAAAATGATTTTATTGTAAAAAAGCGTGGAGTGCTTTTCAGGATATTATCAAAATAACCCTTCTACTCATATCTGTTCATAAAATATATATATTATTATAACTACTGATACCATGCTACCCAAGCTTTTTTTACAATAAATTGATTTTTTCTTACACCTTTTTTAATTCATATTTATTAAGATTTATTTTCTATTTTCAGTTAGATTTTCTATAAAAGCGTATTTTTTTTGTTTTTTTACACTGTTATTTATTTTACATTATCTTACAGCGACGCAATGATGTTTTGCAGTTGATAACCATTACCAGCCCCCAGAGGCACCCAAGCAATGATTCCTTGAGCTGCTGGAACCGTTAGCTTATTTGTGATTATTTAATTTTCTTTTTCTTCTCGACTGTTTACTGTCTTAGTAGACCATATTTTTTTATACCAAATCTTCGTGTAATTTTAGCGAACCTTTCTCTCAGAAAGCTTTCAAAAGCAACTTGAATGTCAAAGGAAAAGTCTGAAGAAAAAGCAAGTCATGGCAATTCATCTATTACTCTCAATCTGTTAAGGACGCCCACAACCTCCAATAGATGTATGACAATATGAAAATCGGGATATTGCAACAGGCAGCGCCAGTCGTTGTAGTGAACCTTGATCATGAGACTATATAGCAGTCAGCGTCTGTAGGCTGATCATCATAATGCACTCGGGTTGTAATTGTTGTGGTATCAAATTATGGAAAATCAAAAAACAGTAGGCAGTGGCTTGGCTAACGGTAGGCAGCGACTTGGCAACATTAGGCAAGGGCTTGGCTTTGCCCGTAGCATTGCTGAAGTCCATGGACTAGGGTAACCACTCACCTTCAGGTAGGCCATATGCTCGTCTGCCTACAAGGGCTGTGGATGACTCACATAACGACCAAAAGGGCAATAAATAAAATATCGGTTGTCTGTAAAGTCGGTTTGCTGACGGTAGTTGAACGTGACAACGTCATAAGAAAATACGCCTCAGAGCGAGGTAACGCCGCATGAGTCATGTTTTTTTGTGCGTGCAGCCAGCTCGATCGAATTATAAGACGTTGTCACGTCAAAAAAATTACATTTTTCGAAATAACGCATTCCCATCTAGGCAATTTATAAAAGTCGTGAACTCGTTCGAAAAGGAAGCTATGTCCCAAAAAAACCTATTTCCCGTTAAGAACAAAAAGGTAAATCTAATCATTCAACAGGTTTCAAGGATTGTTTCACACCTGCGTAGATCAAGGCAGGGTTGTAATGAGCTGAAAGATCTTATGGAACACATTAGGCCTACGGTAATTATAGTTGAAAAACTGCCATTTCTTTTTGAGGCGATGATTTTCACCTTGTTTTGATGATGGGTTTCGATAGGTTTATATTATAAGCATGTACCTAATTGTAAGATTAATGAAAGCAGAAGTACTTTATATTCTTATATTTATTCTAACCTACATAGATAGATATAGATGTCTGGAAGATGCGGAATAATAAGGGACGCTCTTCTAGTGTTCATAATTATTATATTGTTACCATATTATTTTTCGCACTGAATTTTTTTTGTTTATTGCTTAGATGGTTGGACGAGCTCACAGCCCACCTGATGTTAAGTGGTTACTGGAGCCCATTGACATACACAACGTAAATGCGCCACCCACCTTGAGATATAAGTTCTAAGGTCTCAGTATAGTTACAACGGCTGCCCCACCCTTCAAACCGAAACACATTACTGCTTCACGGCAGAAATAGGCAGGGCGGTGGTACCCACTCGCGTGGACTCACGAGAGGTCCTACCACCAGTAATTACGCAAATTATAATTTTGCTGGTTTCATTTTTATTACACGATGCTATTCCTTCACCGTGGAAGTCAATCGTGAATATATGTTGAGTGCGTATTTCATTAGAAAAATTGGTACCCGCCTGAGATTCGAGCACCGGTGCATCGCTCAACACGAATACATCGAACGTCTTATCCGTTAGGCCACGACGACTTCAAAGACGACGAAACACTATAAGATATTTGTGAAAACTATAATAAAGAATCACATATTGAACACCGAATACGCTCCCGGAATTCTTCAATCCTCGACCCGAAACTCGAACGAATTTATTATATTATATATTCGTGCGTTACGTTCCGATGGTAAATTATCTTATAACGTTTCCAATATTCCCGAATATAATATTACTGATACCAAATTTGTATAGATTTCCGCTGTCGCTATCAATGTCTCGGGGATTTCAGATAACATAAAAAGATGTATTAAAAAAAACAACAACATATTTTTTGCTTTTATGAGGTTGTCGTTTTAAGATAAAAATCAGGTCGGGGGAGGGGTTTGATAAAGTTTAAGGATTATTGATACACTAGCACATCTTACTGGATTCTCCTGGTCCAATCTGAAGCGGTAGGCAGCGGCTTGGCTCTGCCCTTGGCATTGCTGAAGTCCATGGGCGACGGTAACCACTCACCATCAGGTGGGCCGTATGCTCGTCTGCGTACAAAGGCAATAAAAAAAAAAAAAAAAAACTAGGTGCTTTTAGGCTTTCCAAGCACTGGTCCACGTTCTCGCCTCGGATCTTCTCAGTGGGTCGCGATTCTTTTATTTTTATTTTTTTATCTTATATTTTTAAGCTAACAATTCTTGTATATATATATAATCTGAATCTCGGAAACGGCTCCAATGATTTTTATAAAATTTAGTATACAGGAGATTTCGGGGGCGATAAATCGATCTAGCTACGATTTATTTTCAGAAAATGTTCTTTTATTCGTATTTTCAATAATCAACTTTATCGATAATCAACTTTATGACTCTTCCCGACATCTATTGGCGAATAATAATACTATTTTTCATAATTGAGAGCAACTAACTGCTTTAAAGACACAATAACACTAAAGCTATTTCAGCAGATGGCGTTGTTAAGCCACCCGAAGCCAATGAGTGTTTGGTTTAAGGTTAGACCAAGAAAATGAATTGTTTATTTATATTATTTGTGTCTTTTTAACTCACGTGTTCACTTAAAAATGCCTAAAGGATCTGGGAATATTTCATCATTTTATCAATATGTATTTCTTATTTAAATATTATTTCTAAAAAAACAATTTATCAAAAAAAAAACCGAGCAAACCTCGGTCATCGTCTATTTGCTTTAATAGGTGGACGAGCTCACAGCCCACCTAGTGTTAAGTGGTTACTGGAGCCCATAGACATCTACAACGTAAATGCGCCACCCACCTTAATATATAAGTTCTAACGTCTCAGTATAGTTACAACGGCTACCCCGCCCTTCAAACCGAAACGCATTACTGCTTCACGGCAGAAATAGGCGGGGTGGTGGTACCTACCCGTGCGGACTCACAAAAGGTCCTACCACCAAGAGGTCCTACTAGGGATAAGTACAGGCTTGCGTTCCTAGCGATTCGAATCAAGAAAATAGATGAAAATCAAGTCATTTATCAATTGCTAACTTAGATTGTTCTTAGATTTAAAAAAACTTTCAAGTACCTAACTTTTGTACAGTAAAGACGTATTTTAAATTGTTTTTTTTATTAAATGAGGCTCTCCTCAGGCCTTTTTTGCTCTCGTTCGTTTTTATCTCTTCTTTGCATTTAAATTACAATGTTCGCAAAAAATTAACTTCTAACTATAAAAAAATAGATGCCCGCTTACTTTACTTGACACAAATTCACGAATGACTTCCACAATAAAGTAATTCAAACCTACCCAAAATCCTAATTTGTGTAATTACTGGTTAAAGAGCATGGTAATTCAGTAAAAAGTCGCAAGAAATCAAAAATGTATTTATCTTCTTGCATTTTTTTTAATATTAATAATTGAAAAACACGGACGTAAAATCTTATCCCGCGTCTTTCGTTTACGGAGCAAATTCTCGTCCTACCATTCATATACCTACAGAAATTAATTTCGTATTTTGAATACACATTGTATAGGTATACCTTATTAATTTGTGGAGGCCAAGGCAAACCCAGACCGGGTACCTACCATTGTACAGGTATCATCTATTCTAGGATACCCATGTCAACAATGTCTTCCCTCGGAATTTAATATCCCTTGTCAATTTGTTACGCATAATCTTTGCTTATGACATTTGACAGCCGGCTGGAGCGAGGTTCGGAAGATATGAGATTTGTCCAATATGAGTATTTGAAGTTTTTAAAGGTTACACTGTCTATATTACTCCGAATGAAGGTATAGCAAATCTATTATTTTACTTGATTAAAAATGGGCTCGAATAGCCATTAGAGATGAACCATATGTCTCGTAGCTACACCTAGATGTTTTTTAGCTGAGTGATATTGGATATTGGATAGTATCACCCTATCTCTTATCTTAAGTTTTTATTTATTTATTGCATAGATGGGTGGACGAGCTCACAGCCCACTTAGTGTTAAGTACCGGAACCCATAGACATCTACAACGTAAATGCCGCCACCCACCTTGAGATAATATGAGTTCTAAGGTCGCAGTATAGTTACAACGGCTGCCCCACTCTTCAAAAAGTAAAAGTATCATAAGGCAGCTAAATGCCTTATTGAATGCTGCCCCTTTTTGCCGCGATGTTGTTGTTTACATCCGCGTGAAGATCAGTCTCTGTACAGTCCCAGTTCGACATCGGTTTCATGTGTCCAGGTGAGTGGCGGCATTTACATTGCAATGTCTATGGACTCCGCCTTCTACCAAAAGAACCCCGTCCTCGCTCATGCAGCTACGACACAAAAGAAAGTATTTTGAACTTATTTTCTGATTTCTACTCAAGAAAATTTAGAATACTGACTTCAGGGTTTTCTCAAAGTGGTTATTGAAGTATCATTGAGTAAGTAAAGGCCAAGGGAGTTTCTAAGTAATGTTTCAGAGCATAAATGCCGATTGGCAGGGCAGACAATCAAATGTACAAGAATATAAACTAAGACTAAAATAGAATACTATATAATATTATTATTTAACCTTCAAAAAGTCTTACTCATAAATATTCTGAAGCATTTATTAATAAAATTGTAAGTATCTCAAAAATTCCTCATGAATATTTCATGATGTTCCGTTGTAGCGTCTCCTAAGTGTGATGTTAATTTATATTTGAACGATTTCCCTCGAGCCTTCGTCCGACTCAAAAGGGCGCTATAATATCTTGACTTTCTCCTTATTATTTCCACGTATTTCCGTATTCGCTTTGACTGAAGCTAAATTAGGAAAAGCTTCAATTTTTTTTTAATATGTCACTCGTTGAGCTTTATCTATTCGGTTTTAATTTGTCCAATTTTTATTTATTGCTTAGATAAGTAGACGAGCTCACGGCCCACCTGGTGTTAAGTGGTTACTGGAGCCCACAGACATCTACAACATAAATGCCGCCACCCAGCTTGAGATATAAGTTCTAAGATCTCAGTATAGTTACAACGGCTACCCCACCCTTCAAACCGAAACGCATTACCGATTCACGGCAGAAAAAGGCAGAGAGGTACACCTTTTGTGAGTCCGCACGGGTAGGTAGCAATCCGTGCGGACACACAAAAGGTCCTACCATCAGTATTAAAAGATGCATGACTTTATTCTGATGCTATAGTGGAATCCAAGCCAACACGGGTACTGCCGGCCACCGCAGTATGCTGGTGGAATACTCACAGAACCATTCTCCGGCAATTCCCTTAGTCGATTTTTGCAACACCCAAAGTAAGAGATGGGGTGATGCTATTCATCAAATTCATTCATCAAATTTGAAGTCGTCGCAGCCTAAAGGATAAGACGTCCGGTGCATTCGTGTTGAACGATGCACCGGTGTTCGAATCCCAGGCGGGTACCAATTTTTCTAATGAAATACGTACTCAACAAATGTTCATGATTGACTTCCACGGTGAAGGAATAACATCGTGTAATAAAAATCAAACCCGCATAATCATAATTTGCGTAATTACTGGTGGTAGGACCTCTTGTGAGTCCGCACGGGTAGGTACCACCACCCTGCCTATTTCTGCCGTGAAGCAGTAATGCGTTTCGGTTTGAAGGGTGGGGCAGCCGTTGTAACTATAATTGAGACCTTAGAACTTATATCTCAAGGTGGGTGGCGCATTTACGTCGTAGATGTCTATGGGCTCCAGTAACCACTTAACACCAGATGGGCTGTGAGCTCGAAAAAAAAATCACATTGATTTTCATTGCAAATGTCGTACGATTTATTAGCATCATAATAAATCGCAGTAACTCTTCTCCAATGAATGTCTAACTTACAACAATACACACAATAAAGCTTGTTGTTAATTGGATTAGAAATCATTTACAGTTGTAACGAATAATTGGGCGTCCAAACTTTGTTCCAAACAAGTCTAAGAGTCTGGTTATGAAACGGTCGCACTACTCTACGGGTATTCGATGCTGATTTATGTTTCTTTTGAAACTGATTTATTTGAAATTGATTTATGATATATTGCGTTTGTGGTTTTTGATTCGGCTATTGATAGAAATAGTTATAAATCTGGGTAGTTTTTCGACTGAAATGCGTGACTAACTTCACGAATGACATCCACTGTGAAGTAATTGTATCAATGGTGTAATAAACAAATGTTGCTAAAGTGAGAGAGATAGAGAGTATTCTTTAGGTATTGTACACCAAAAAAAAACAATGCAAAACATTAAATACAAAAAAGTACACGGTCTTAACGCTAAGAGCGATCTCTTCCAGACAACTATCTGGTGGACAAAAATGATTTGGAAATGAATTACGCGCGGTGTACCTTTCGATTGCAATAAATACACACATATGCACAGTGAGCTAAAATTAGTCTACATTAAAACTCCAGCCCGTCTTGTAAGCGTGTAACAAAAAAAGTTTTCGGATGTTTTCTCGTATGGCAAGAAAAATCTTTGTAAATAACCAAAATAACCCTTCAGGGTAAAAGGAAACTTGTAACGCGATCTGTTTGCCCAGACTTCGTTCCAGGAAGGTCACGGGCGTCCCGGGGGAGCTAAACATGGGTTTACACTATGACGTTATTTAAAATAAATAAAAAAACGAGTCATAGAATAAATTAGTTCTATTCACGTAAGTTTACTTTCTTTTCTAGTAATTTAACCTCTTTTCTAGTTATTTGACTGATGTTAAGAAATGGCAAACGAACATCACATGAGATGTCACTGTCAATGTTGTGGCAAATATCATTGTCATATTTTATGAGTGAACCATAGACGTCCTATGAGTGAACGCTCTGAAAAAAAAATAGTCTGCACTTCCTGTTTCCGGTCGCTTTGGTTGTTGATCGCGGATTGAACATTAAGATGTTGTAGGGTGTTTTTTATTTAAAGATTATGTTGCTTAAAAATGTTTATTGTTCTAATATAATAATTAAATGTTAATGTTATGAATGCACCCGGGTGACGCGGTTGTTGATCTTGCACTAACGATTTGCGGAAGTAAAGTTAACGCGTCACGCGAATTATGCTGACAAAGGTGTTCGGTAATATATCACCGAACAAGAAACCAGAAATAAAGAGGTCCATTTAAAAAAAAACAAGCCAGATTTTCATTAACCGGTATTGCGAGAGGAACTCACGGCCCACTTCCACTTCTTGTGCTAAATTAGCACCCGTGATCTGAGTTTACTGGTGGTAGGACCTCTTGTGAGTCCGCACGGGTAGGTACCACCGCCCCGCCTATTTCTGCCGTGAAGCAGTAATGCGTTTCGGTTTGAAGGGTGGGGCAGCCGTTGTAGCTATACTGAGACCTTAAAACTTATATCTCACTATCTGCTGTGTCTGTTATCGCGCTATGTGAAGGCAGCATAGTCCAGTAGAGAGCAGTCCACTCCAGCTGAATAACCAACAAAAGAATTTAGATAATTACAAAAAAGATGTGTGGTGTCGTGGGACACCGGATAGGAACGAAGTTCCTTATTATAAAAATATTAATTTTAAGTTGTATTCGAGGTATAAAGAAATAAAACTGGAGGTTTCGCAACAGCCCACGGTTATTCGGTAACGTGCGAACTTATTGTGGTACACTTAATTCACGGTTGTTTCCATATGAGTTAGTGTATTGCGCAAACGAACGCTCTGAGATCGTTGTCAATGAATGATAAAAAATAAATTATTCTTTGTACGTTGTTACAAAGTTAAGTCGTACACTGTGTACATTACTAATAAAAATCTTACGTTACGGACGTTTTTTCCCGGTTAGGGTACCCACGGAATAGATAAATAAGGTTGGAATGGTAATGTAGGCGGGGCAAGCGTGCCACTGTTATGTTTGTACAAACATAACTCGACCGATTCTTTCATTCACCGCGTTTAGTGCGCTTCGTACTACTTTAGCGAACAGATCTACGCTTTATAGTGCCGTGTTCATTCCGATAGAGGCACCCGTCACGTGCGGACGTGCTCATCGACCACTCGTTCGCCCGGTCTTTGTTCGCCCGGCTTTTGTTAGCCCGGCCATTGTTCGCGCGGCCTGTGATCGTGATACATCTGCCGACCAAGTGTTTTTCCTGGAAGCTTTTATTTGTTTCGTTTTAGTTATTTTTGTGTTCGTGGTACATTTGCCGACAAAGTGGTTTCCTGCAAGTATTTATTTGTTTTGTTTCTTTTTGTTATTTTTGATTTGTTTTGCTTTTTCTTTGTCCTGTAGTAATCGCGCCGCATTGCCACCTGTGTTCAATAGAACCGCTCAGGTCCGAGAAGTTGGGGCCGCAAGGCGAGTGTTTTCTAAGACCCAGGGTAGCCCCACCTGGGCACGTAGACATCATGGACGCTGTATTTGCGGAATTTCTCCGGCTTCGCTACCCAAAGCTCACTTCCGAGTTTCAGGCCTTCAAGGCCGATCACACCGCGAGCCCTCTCGTAGACTCCGCCGAGCTCGCTGCTCCTGCGTCGCCTGTACCTGCGTGCAAAGCTTCTGCATCGAGCACCGCAGCCTCCGTCGTGCCTGCCGTTCCCGCGTCGCCTATACTGGCGAGTAAAACTGCTGCGTCGTCCGCCGTGGTCACCGTTCCAGCAGCGCGATCATCCGCGGCCTCCGTCGCGCCTTCCAAAACACCTACTCGTAGGTCACCTGCGCCCGCCTCCTCGTCCTCCGACTCTGACTCGGAGATGGAGGTCGACCTCGCTCCCGCCTCATCGACGGATGGATTCACCCTGGTGCAAAAGGGTAAGAAGCGTGCCGCGGAGTCTCGAGCTCCCGCGGCCGCTAAAATTAGCAAAGCCGCGAACGCGTCGCGCCCCCGCCCTCAGACTCCCGTTGCGCCTCCAGCC
>NW_021011485.1:4043502-4065372 GCF_003987935.1 Bombyx mandarina | reverse complement strand
TATTAAAATCTAAGTAAAATGCTATTTGACTTATGCAGTAAATTAAAAATTTTAGGTTTCCTAAAGAACCTAACGCCAGGGAACAATGGATTGACGTGACAGGTAGAGGAAACTGGAGACAAAGACGAGTACTATTTGCTCTAAACATTTTACTGAAAATGATTTTACCATAAAAAAAATCAGAATACACTTAGTTTTGAAAAATTCATTCGCAATTAATATCAAGCGCCAACTGCTTAACAAATACGTTTTATTCCAGGGACAGTGACTATTTGTAATTAATAAAAATAAAATAGTTTTCTTTTTCAATATTTATTTCATGTTTCATTTTCTCCATTCATTCATCAGATAATTTATCGATAAAGAATATCGATTTTATCAAGCACTAGCGTGTATGAACATTTTTATTGCCATTTTGCGTGTGTGAGTGTGTATGCCTACGGGTGTTTTGTGCTAGTTTGCGAACGAATATCTGTCCTGAGATTTATGTGTGGGTGTTTTTGTTGTGTGCGAAATACTTGTAATCACAGTGTGTGTATGTGTAGAAATTAAAATAGTGGGGATGAAGCGGCGACACTGGTTCTAATACAAAATTAGAGCAAAGGCCTTTCCAACCTTATTTATCTATTCCGTGAGGGTACCCCTCCGCATCGTCACCTAAGGAAGTTCGTTCCAAAAAAAATTGGTGTTAAGTGATTCCTATAACCCATGCATCTATTCTCTCAATTGTCCAGTAGTTCGGCTTCCCCGCCTTTCAAAAAGAAATGCAATATTGATTCTGCCCAAATAATATAATTGTTGCGGGCTTCAAATCATTTGTGAATACGAATGAAGTACGTATTTTATCAACTTCAGGATTTGAACATCGACAAGGTAGCATCGCTTGATACCAGTGCATCGTCCTAACCTTTAAAAAACCTCGGCTAGAACATGACTATACAGTATCTATCAAAAGAGACATGGAAAAAACTTCAAACTTGCTACTACAAACATGCAAATCACATTCAGCACGTAACCTTCCTTTATGAAGCGTACAACCGCATTTTGCACGCCGCTACACACGGTTCGTACTGTTTAAAATGTTATCATTTTAGTAAATCAAATTTACGAGCGCCTAGACACGAGCGCGCTGTAAATATAAATGCATTTTTATATTATCAAGGTTTCTTTTTAACTTTACTCCACTTCATGTTTTCATGAGAATTGTGTACCGTAAAAAAAGTCCTATTTACTTGAAGACCTATTCTGTTCAAGCGAAAGATTACGGTTTTTGATTTCGTTGGGTACTAACATTGTATTGATTTCGCTTAGTCTATTTCGATGTAACATCGTAACTAGACATTCGCTTGGGATGGTATGGACATGTGATAAGAGGAAATGAAAATGAGATTGGTAAGAGAGTGTTAACAATGAATGTGTAAGGATATAGATATATAGATAGAAGGATATAGGTAGACCTAAGAAGAAATAGATGGATTGCGTGAAAGATGATCTGTGTAAGAAGGGAGTGAGCGAAGAAATGGTATATGATAGAGGAGTATCGAATGAGAAAACATGGAGAAGGGCAGCAAAATGATGATCGTAACCATTTAACACCAGGTGGGCTGTGAGCTCGTCCATCGTCCATCGTCGGGATGAAATGAAGTCTCAATAAAATGGTGGTTTTTTACTAAGACTTTTTCAGTGGACTTTTTGGAAGCGTCCGAGAAGCTACACCTAGCGCGGCTTTGTTTCAATATACCATATTTGTTCATAGATGCTAAACAGTGAATAAACTATCGTTATTATTCTACTTTTAAGTCTGAAGAAACACTAAATTAACAAAATCAAACAATTCTCGGAACTCCGCTTCGCCTGTTCCCGCAAAAAAGTCCAACAACTTCTATAATCAAAACAGCAGTGGCTTTTTACTGAAAAAGTCGGCTACTGTTCAATTTTTCTAACAAAATGTGATTTTGGCAACATGCTAAATCAAAAAAGGACACATCACACGGTCAGTACGAAGAATGGGTTGGGTCCGGTTATCCGGTCCGGTCGTGACCCTCATTACTTTACCGGCTCAGTGCAGTACATTCCGAATTTGGGGCACAATTTAATTATTAACCGTGTCAAAGGTCAAACTTAACTTTCGTAAAATGATATAATTAGTTAAGCATGAAGTTTTTATCTGGTATGGTAATATCGAGCAAAATCGAGGGACTGCTAGTTAATAGCTATTGAAGCAGGCACTCAGGAACTCAAAACTATGTAGTAATAAATAGAGTCAGATATTAATGTGTTATGTTTTTAAGTTCCTAACAAAGATTATAAGTAATACTAACAAAAAGTATGGTTTTTACTGAAAAAATAAATAAAGTTATTTAGTATCCACCTCCACAGGCAGACTAAGTGACCCACGTGATGTAAAGTAAAGTGAAAAAGGAAAGATGTCGATGGTGATCGCCCTTAACCTTGGAACTAATGACGCAGTTTTATTCTAATAAGGACTTTTTATTCAAATTGGAAAACAAAATTGCTTTGATGAGATTCGTATTTGTTTCTTGTTTCCGTTAACCACTTAACATCAGGTGAGCGGTGAGCTCATTCAACGTACTGTATATTTTTTTTTAATTCGCAAATGGGTAGCTTGCTTCATTTTAATTCTAAACTCACTTGGTGTTTAGTGTCGTGAATAGAGTCACTCACTTTGAGAATTTCAGGAAGGTATTTCCTGAGCGCTATGAAATGTCTCTCTTCAAGCTACTCCTCAACATCAGATAGTAGCTTTCCCATGTCCCTGACCTTCGTATAGCCATGATGACCCCTCAGCAGTGATCAGGTATAATATGTTTTCGAAGGCAATAAAACAGGTTTTGGTGACAAACGTTCGACTTTTTGGCTATTTTTAATTCTATTTTGATAAAGATAAGAAACAACGATCCACATAATGTAAACTCTGTTCTCGGAAACTGAATATTCAAGCTGCGCCATCAAGAGTCTGTCTCCGACCACAATGAGGTCAAGTGCATCGTTACAACTGTTCGTCTCAGAAGACAACGAGGCGATGAATCTTAAATGTGTTCGTTATTGTCCAGAGCAGAGATGGATAATTTTCATTTATAGCCAACTCTTTCCCTGATTTAATGTCTATGCTAATTAAATACCTATTTCTGCCGTGAAGCAGTAATGCGTTTCGGTTTGAAGGGTGGTGCAACCGTTGTGATTAGCAGTGATTAGACAATATTTTGTTAAAAAGGTACATACGGCGCCGGCACATGTTCGACGGGCACCTCGTGCTGGTTTCCGGAGCCCTAGGCTGCCACGAACAGAATACCCTTAGTTTAGTTTATCGTCGATAAACTAAACGACGATTTAGTTTATCGTCGTTTTCGTACTGTTATACGGGACTTTGAAAAACTCTTTTAAAAAAGATTTTATTCACTTTGAAGATACAAAAATTCTACTAAGAAAGAGTGTGGCTCATAGTAACGACGCAGAGTGACTGACTTCCAGTCAACAGGGCTCTAGTATATGTTAGGCCGGAAAGTGCTGATAGAGGCACTTTTCGGTCTTAGGTAAATTAGTTAATATAAAATTAGTTAAAAATCAGAAGAAGAACCATTTAAAAAAAATTACAGTTGGGACACGTTTACAGAGACTTAAAACAATGACTCACGCACACCATGTCCACGACTACCTTCTCTCACGAACGCCACCGATCGAATGAATGTTTCGAGCAAAGGCGTTGCTATTTATAGGCACCTGGCGCGATGACGTGACTCTCGCCCCACCGCCTGACNACAGTTGGGACACGTTTACAGAGACTTAAAACAATGACTCACGCACACCATGTCCACGACTACCTTCTCTCACGAACGCCACCGATCGAATGAATGTTTCGAGCAAAGGCGTTGCTATTTATAGGCACCTGGCGCGATGACGTGACTCTCGCCCCACCGCCTGACGTCACTGAGTAGAGGGGCCGGGTAGTGACAAATTCTCTAAGACTAGGTAATATTATAACAGTACGCATCCTAACGTCAAAATCAAAATTTAAACAATTTTGCCGATATATATGGCGAATTGTTAACAATGGAGGCTGGTTGGTGGATAATAATAGTCGTACACAATATTCTCTCTTAAAGTTTTTCGGCATACAGTTTTAATGTCGTTATTGCTTAGATGGGTGGATGAGCTCACAGCCCACCTGGTGTTAAGCGGTTACTGGAGCCCGTAGATATCTACAACGCAAATGCGCCACCCACCTTGAGATATAAGTTCTAGGACCTCAGTATAGTTACAACGGCTGCCCTACCCTTCAGACCGAAACACATTACTTGCTTCACGGCAGAAATAGGTAAGGCGGTGGTACCTACCCGCGCGGACTCACAAGAGGTCCTACCACCAGTTTTTTAGATTGTTAAGATAGACCCACTAGAGTCGACGTGGTTTGCCGGTGATCATAGATATCGAGACATGAGCTAGAAGTCTCTGCACCAATAGTTCACCGTAGCAATAGGTTGGATGACTAGTATGAACGAAGAAAAATAATGTTACCACTTTATTTATCGACTTTACCGAACTCGAAGCAGAGTTTTACCTCTGACATTAACTGGAATCAACCATTTGTTTGGCTCAGAGCTAAATCAGATCATCCAGCCAAGATTACGTCAGCATCTTATTAAATTATTACACCTAATGCCCTTTTTTCTTCAAAGCAGTCAATAAACTTTACTCCTACGCGTTTTAATACAAATCTCCTGTTGTAATCGGTAAGTGCCTGTGAATATTTCAAAAGATTGCTCAAAGAATAAAGTGTTTCTCGCTATTACACAGCTTCATTGAATATTCATAAGTATTTTACTTTTTTATGTAAAATCAATACAAAGATTAAATGGTTTCTGAGAAATCTCGACGCGTTTTGACAAATATTTTTCGGGACCTGTTTGAGGGCATTAATATGCATCAAAGCTGTATGATGAATAAAGATCAAAGAAAAAAAATCTCGCCATCGGTTCGTCAATCTAATGGTAATATGGCGTTCGTTTTTGATTCCTGGTTGGAAACAATGCCGTTGTCAATATGATTGGTGTTCAGAGTCTTCGTAACGTAGGCAGCGGTAGGCGGTAGGCAGCGGCTTAGTTCTGCCCCTGGCATTGCTGAAGTCCATGGGCGACGGTGACTACTCACCATCAGTTGGGCCGTATGCTCGTCTGCCTACAACTGCAATAAAAAAAAACGTGAAATTTCGATGTGAATCGTTTTTTTATCACTTTAAGTAGAAATTCATCGTGTTAGTTACGAACATAAAGCTAACATTTCTTAAAGCTGCATACTGTGACGTTCAAATATGGTAATTTAAATAATTTAATCTAATCTAAAGATTTTACGAGCAAAGGAAAACGTGACTAAGCGACAATAACTGCTTTGTACATAAATGATAGGCAATATTCGATGCGCAAAAAAAACAAATATTTCTAGGTCTATTAAAATCATTTCAATCCTACAGCTAGATTCGTTAAAATATAATTTTTTCAGGTGTTTCAACTTTAAATTAGTCTACTGTAAATTTCACGTATTGTCGCTTAGTCACGTTTGCCTTTCAAGCGTCGATATAGTTTCTTGGGTTATTCTGAGTCGTAGACATAATTAAAGCTACTTTTACGGTTTAAATCTAGCATTTTTTTTATTGTTATTACCATATTTCCGACGTTCTTCTCTATTAAAGTCATGGTTTTGGAACGAAGTTCCTTATGGGATGATGCGGAGGGGTACCTTAACCGGGAAAAAACGTCCGTAACGTAAGATTTTTATTAGTAATGCACAGAGTGTACGACTTAACTTTGTAATAACGTACAAATTAGTAATGCACACAGTATACAACTTATCTTTGTACTAACGTGTAAAAAATATTTTTTTTTTATCATTCATTGACCACGATCTCTGAGAGTTCGTTTACGCAATACACTAACTCTTATGGAAACAACCGTGAATGAAGTGTACCACAATAAGTTCGCATGTTACCGAATGACCGTGGGTTGTTGCGAAACCTCCAGTTCTATCTTCTTTATACTTCGAATAGAACTTCAAATTATTCTTTTTATAATAAGGAACTTCTTTCCTATCCGGTGTCCCACGACACTACACATCTTTTTATATATTATTATTATTATTTAAAAGGCCTCGTACACCGTATGTGAAATGAATTTTCGTTTTCTTTAGCGAGTATTTAGATTTTTTCAAACCTCATAAAATGGTCGGCACCACTTTTGAGCGTATTCATTTACCGAGAGAGCTGGTGGTCGTGGCGCTGACGGCCACCAGTCCGGCGTCCCGAGGGGGAGGGTGATGGGAGAGATGTGCTCCGCACTAAACGCTTCACTTTCCCCCTTTGCCTTTTCATGGGTTCTGTCTCATGCGAGGTTTGGATGCTGGTTGTTGAGCGACAGGAGGTTTTAGTTGGTTCCACTCCGACATGCCCCGCCCTCCATCCCCAGTGAACGCCGGAAGTCCGGCGATTTCCTCCTGGCAAAAAAAAGCGTATTCATTTCCATTTTTGTATTGTACGTTATCCACTGTCTCTAGGGTGCACGGTTGGCATTCCGCAGCTGGCTTTACGCTTCCATGTTCACGAAATATTCGTTTGAATCATTAAGGTGGTACTGCCGTTTGGGCTTTGTGTTCTAATGAAGGCGAGGTTAAAAAACTCCGATGACGTGAAAGAAAAAATCAGTTCATAACAGACAAAAAAGGTACTGTACTATTTTTTCTAAGCCTTACTAGATAATAAGCTTGCATAGATTTGGAGCGGATTACGTCTCTTGAATCAGCTTTAGTCTTATGTAATGAAGAGCGTGTAAACCAGTGTTCTGTTTCTGTTTGTTTGTTTGTTAGCTCCGCTAAATGCATCCGAGCGCAATTTTCCAGAAGGAATATTTACCGGTGGCAGGACCTCTTGTGAGTCCACCCTGCCTATTTCTACCGTGAAGCAGTAATGCGTTTCGGTTTGAAAGATAGGGCAGCCGTTGCACTGTAAAAATTGAGACATTAGAACTCATATCTCAAGGTAGGGAGCGGCATTTACGTGAGCTCGTCCACCCACCTAAGCAATAAATAAATAAAAAAGAGTTAAAATTGGAAGTTGTTACTTCAGAGATCATTTATATTATAGTCCCATCAGAAAGAACCATTTGGCGTGAATCACTTCAACTAACGAGCTAATTTGAAATATATAGCCACGGCCTTACCGAATTAGATTCGATTTTGACTAATTACACTTGCGTACAAATTAAAGACAATAAATAAAGATGAACAGCGACCCCGAAGATATATTTTTGTGTAATGGGTACCAGAAATATTTGCATACGAGAAAAATGTATTTAGACCCCGAATATCTCAAGCATTTGTAAGTTTTTTCTCTGTGTTTGTTAGCCTAAGGGACTATTCCAGCTACACTCAAATGTGACATTTTTTACAAAGATATTCTTTCTATTATGCACGTACAGTAGTATAACTTTATGAAGTGCAGTATTTCTCCAAACATTGCGGCACTCCCTTTTAGGTATTTAAATAGAAAGAAGGTTGTTTGCTCTTGAATTTCCTCGCTCGTTTTCAGGCTGGAAGACAAAAGACTTTTGTCCGGGAGTCCATCCGGCGGCGGGCTACGACCAAATCTTAATTAATTTGCTTTTTGAACGCCTTTTTGCATAATGAATGGGATTTTTTTGCGTCATTTCAAAGGCTTGTTTTTTTTTTTATTTCATTACAATTTTATATACGTTTCAATGTAGGGATATTTGTTTTATAGGATTGAGCGATGATTCGTTATTATGTTTTAAGTGGATTGACGAGTCAATGCCTGTTAATTTAGTTTTTATTGCTTAGATCGGTGGACGAGCTCACAGCCTACCTGGTGTTCAGTGGTTACTGGAGCCCATAAACATCTACAACGTAAATGCGCCAAACACATTGAGATATAAGTTCTAAGATCTCAGTATAGTTACAACGGCTGCCCCACCCTTCAAACCGAAACGCATTACTGCTTCACGACAGAAATAGGCAGAATGGTGGTACCTACCCGCGCGGACTCACAAGAGGTCTTCCACCAGTAATAAGCAATAGAAAAAAAATAATAATACATGTACTCTTCGAATTTAATCTACTATAATAATTGTAGCCAACAAATAGAGTAGTCGTTAAATCTATACTAATATATATATCTACAGTGGTTTTTACGTCTCCTCCTCCTCGAGTCGTGTTCCTCATGTCTGAGGGTCGTGACCACCATCACCCATGAGCTTACTTTTACATCTATACTAATATATAAATCTACAGTGGTTTTTACGGATGTTCCATTATAACTACTGAACCATGCATTGGATTGACTTAAAACTTAGTATACATGTAGAAAATACATGTACTTAATGGATAGGCTAATATTTATATGAGTGTTGGACTCCCTAATAATAATAGTGTTATATTTTAAATTCCCAGCGATGCGGGTGAGTACGGCTATCTATTATAACTAGAGGTCCCGCAGTAGTCGAAATTCGACTATAATTAATTGGAATTGTAAGTTTGTACACTAATATGATTGTATTTTATGCTTCTTTAATCACAAATTTCGCCAAGACTACACTATAAAAAATATTAACAAAGACAAACAATATTTAATCTATTATCAATTTGACAACAGACGTCAAGGACAAAAGTTTGACAATAAATAGTATGCATGCGTGTGTGCGTCAAATACATGGTATGTAGTGTGTGTAATGTTTTCTTTATGGATTTAATGTATCTTTGCATGTATGTATTATTTAAAAAAAAAATTAGCATTGTGCACTTCTTCTCTATATTCTCTATAAGTGTGAAAAATTTCATACTCCTCCGTCCGCGCAATTTTCGTAAAAAGGGATACAACGTTTTTGCTTCACGTATTAATATATAGGTTTGCTAAAATCAAATGCGACGGCATAAATGTTTCATTAATAATCGACTGGCCCATGACGTAAATATTTAATGCCTATTACACGATTATTGTTCCGCTAGAAAGCTAAAATACATTCGAGTAAGCTCTCTCTCAGATTCTTTGATCGAAGCAATTTTTCCGAGACATTGAGCTTTTACCAACATCTTTCTTGCGATACGTTTTTGGCTGAGCAAGACATTACGTTACGTGTATGAATTTGAACTCTATTAGGGAAACGTTAAGCGCATTATCGAACGTTTCATTAATGTAATATATTTTCACGGTGTTCACTTCGACAAATGGATGTCAAAGATTTTAATATAAATTCGTTTTATTGCCGTAGTAGGTGAGCAAATTACTTCACAGCTCACCTGGTGTTTAGCGACTAACACATACAAAATTAATTTAGGGACAACTTTCACGGTAGGCAGCGGCTTGGCTCTGCCCCTGGCATGGCTGAAGTCCATGGGCGACGGTAACCACCATCAGATGGGCCGTATGCTCGTCTGCCTACAAGGGCAATAAAAAAAAAACTTACTGGTGGTAGGACCTCTTGTGAGTCCGCACGGGTAGGTACCACCATCCTGCCTATTTCTGCCGTGAAGCAGTAATGCGTTTCGGTTTGAAGGGTGGGGCAGCCGTTATAACTATACTGAGATCTTATATTTCAAGGTGGGTGGCGCATTTACCTTGTAGATGTCTATGGGCTCCAGTAACCACTTAACACCAGGTGGGCTGTGAGCTCGTCCATCCAAATAAGCAAAAAAAAAACTACGAGGGGGAAGATCTTTCATAGAGGAGAGAACTACTAGTACACAGCGGCTTGGTTTTACCCCTGGCATTGCTGATGTCAATGAGTGACAGCGACAGCTTATCATAAGGCGAAATGTAAGCTCGTCTGCTTATAAAAGCAATAAAAAACCGACCGGGTTCCAATCATCGATAGACAGACGACCCAAATATTATTTTTCGGAACTTATACCCTGCAAGGTTATCTTGAAAATGTTGTCAGAACAATTTTTGTCAAATATATTTATATCATAGCTGTATGGTATGACACCTTTGCCTTTCCATTTGGAAACATAAAACTACTACTATTATTTAGCAATAAGACATCATGTAGTAAAATGAAAACAACAAATAAATTGGCATCGCCACAGGCACAGTGAGCCCTCAAGGGTTTATCAGCGCTCTGATTATTTCTCCTACAAAGCAGACATGCCGTTCGATTTGAGGATCTATTTTCAATGCGATAGAGACTACGAGTTCACGTTCCAAGATAATGACGTACAAAAAAAAACTTTGCACGGCTTCATATCTAAAGATGTTTACATCAAATTTGTTTTAGCTTTTTTTATTAAGAATTTACTAAAACCTAGTACAAAGGGTACATTAACCCTTCTCTTAATAAGGAAACAGTATTATTAGAATTAAATCAAGAATAGGTATATAATTCAATCAATTTGGACAAATTGAAGTGCCTCCTGTATATACGTCATTAACTAGCGGTACTCGCCCACTTCGCTGAGCATTTAAAATTAGCATGATTTTTTATTGTCATTATTACTAGGGAGTTCAACACTCATATAAATATTAGTCTATCCATTAAGTACATGTATTTTCTACATGGATACCAAGTTTCAAGTCAATCGGATGCATGGTTCAGTAGTTATAACGGAACATCCGTAAAAACCACTGTAGATTTATAATATATTAGTATAGATATTTCTCCTACGAAGCAGACATGCCGTTCGATTTGAGGATCTATTTTCAATGCGATAGAGACTACGAGCTCACGTTCCAAGGTCATGACGTACAAAAAACTTAGCACGGCTTCATAACTAAAAATGCTTACATCAAATTTATTTTAGCTTTTTATTATGAATGTAAAGGCGAAGGCGATTGCATGCAGCAGAGATGCGAATTTTGCGATGAATGTGTGGAGTAACGAGAATGGATATGGAATGGAGAATGAAAGTGGCACCCGTAACACAGAAGCTGAGAAGGGCGCGTTTGGGATGGTGTGGACATGTGATGAGACGAAATGAAAATGAGGTTGGTAAGAGAATGTTAACTATGAATGTGGAACGATATAGAGGAAGAGGTAAACCTAAGAAGAAATAGATGGATTGCGTGAAAGACGATATGTGTAAGGGGGGAGTGAGCAAAGAAATGGTATATGATAGAAGAGTATGGAAGGAGAAAACATGTTGCGCCGAAGCCAGGTGACTGGGAGATGGGCAGGATAATGATGATGAATGATGATTAAGAATGTACTTAAACCTAGTACAAAGGATAAATTAACCCTTCTCTTAATAAGGAAACAGTATTATTAGAATTAAATAGAGAATAGGTCTATAATTCAATCAATTTACACAAATTGAAGTGCCTCCAGTAGATAAGTCATTAACTCGAGGTCGTGGAGTTCAATGGAGTTTCCATGCCTAGAACTAAAGAAGTATTTCATATTTTATTTATTTATTGCTTACGTGGGTGGAAGAGCTCACGGCTGGTGATGTTAAGTGGTTACCGGAGCCCATAGACATCTACTATGTAAATGCCACAACCTACATTGAGATATGAGTTCTTATGTTATTATGTGGAACATAAACATGGTACTCATTCAAACTGGCGTTATGGTTTGAAGGTTGGTCTTTAGGTGAGACAGCAGTTAAACAATACCATTGAGGCTTCGTCGGTATCTCTCAAGGTGAGCGGCTGCATTAACTGTATTATTTAAAGCTTTCTGTAGCGACTTAACTGAGCTTATTTACTCATGTCTGCTTTTCCCCACCAAATCGGCTCGGCTCAACAGCTACCATCACCAATATTTGCTTGGCTTGGCTTTGGCCGAAATCTTTAACAAATATTTCAAAGAGAGCTTTAAGTTCACCCGCTACAGAGGTCAATAGCCGCTTGTTCCATAAATATTCAGGAGAGTTCAGCCGAACGGTCGTTTCCGTAATTTATCGCGGCACCCTCGGGCCCAGCATGATCACACTCAACCGTAAATGTGGTTTGTTCAAATAAAATAAAAATGTATTTTAGTAAGTATTAGTACGAAAATGTATGTTGACCATATGGGCCATATGGGCCTGATGGGTGGGGCAGTCGTTTTAAAATTCACATGTCTCAATGTGGGTGAGCTTGTATTTATGGGTTTCCGTAAACATTTCAAACCAGTTCTGGCTAGTTTTGGACTACTAGACGCGAGTACACTTATCTAAACAATTTCCTAGTGACTAAGCCAGAGAGAGGCAAGATTCTAATTCGATTTCCTACGAATCATATTAAGTTCAGTCATGTAGAGCTTTACCAACGACAGAATTGGATTTTCATTGAAAATGATATTTACTTCATAAAATATTCATAGTATATACTTCATAGAAAATTATTTCAGACGTGTAAAGTTTATAGTTTAAAGTCCAAATGATTTTTTTGCAAGAAGAATCTATACTAATAATATTATAAAGCAGAAGAGTTTTTTTGTTTGAACGCGCTAATCTCAGGAACTACTGGTCCGATTTGAAAAATTCTTTCAGTGTTAGATAGCCCATTTATCGAGGAAGGAATATAACATCACGTTAAGACCAATTCAAGCGGAGCACCAACAAGGAATGTTTCAAAATCGGGGTTTTAATCCCTTTTGATAACTTCCACTGCGTGCGCTGCGAAAACGGTTAAAGTTAAAGTTAAGTTAAGAACGTACGTGAAGTGGCGGGTAAAATTTAGCGTTATGCCAAAGTAACCATTCCACGCGGACGAAGTTGCGGGCAAAAGCTATATTATATATAGGTTTAGGCTATTATAGGAATATTATAGGTTTTCTTAAAGGTGGCGGTATGGTAGCCCGCCAGGCCACCCCGGGCGGCACTATTGGTGTCCTGGAATCCTCCGATGGACCAGAACCAGAATGTCGCGTTGAAGAGCACGGTACATCACCAACTAGTTGCTATTCCACAGCCGTTCCGTAGAACTTAATCTCTGTAAAGTCGCTGATACGAACCGGACGAAGACCCTTCTCTTGTTCCTGGACTCAACTGCGTCGGATCAGAGCAGAGGGGGGTGACCTACCTCTCTTTGTATCCACGGCATTCTTCTCTGAAATGGCGAACTCATAGAAGTCGGGTATCGCCTTCTAGGACTCCCCGACGCTGAGCATCCTAGTCACAACAATCGACGTACACTGCGTGTGATCTGTTTCCAAATAATTCTTGTACACCTAATGGTTGTCCGGGAGAGATCGCTCTTAGGGATAAGACCGCCAATTCTACTTTTTTGTATTTAATGTTTCGCATTGTTTACTTATTTTGTATACAATAAAGAATACTCTCTCTCTCTCTCTCTGTTTCTCTCTTTCTCTTGATTCAGAAATGCATAATTTTTTAACAACTGCAAAACCGTGCCGTCTAGCTAAATAATAATAACTATAATACCATAAAACCTAAATAAAAATAAACAGCTCCACCGAAAATATGAATCTTTATAAAATATACGAAAAACCAAAATCACGTGACCCATTTGACGAGTTATCCAAGATCGGTATAAAATACTTCAAGTCAAGTATAAGATAAATTGTTCAGCTCATTAGTTCGACTTCAACTTCTCGTTAGGAACAGGTTTACTTTACGCTTTCAAATTATATTTCAGACGTAATATTCAAGTGGCTTTTACTTGTAGCAATTTGTATCCTGAATAGCCTTGGACCTAATGGGCTGTCACGGATTATATATTTTGCGGATATTTCTCATTAAATATGCTCATACACTCTGAACATATGTACATCTCATACATACTGGTCCGTGAAAGAGAACAAGAAAGTTTCTTAAGTTTATGACGTCATATAATAAATACTACATAAGGTTTTCATGGTACTTGAACGCGTAAAACAACTCTCCTCATTATGTGGATACTTCCAAGTTCGTAGACGGAGCCGGATATCGTCTATTATCCCGAAGCGATCTGACGTCGCGTAATGTACCGAGACCGGATATAACCGGCTCTAACCGGATCCACCGCTATCAGATCGACCTTCGGGCAATCAAGTATATGAAACGGTAATATGTCTGGCCTTGTTCGAGAAATATTCAGGAAAGCTTATGGATTTCGGTAGGTACTTGTTTTGTGTTATGATATAGTAATATTCTGGACTTGTACGGGTCGACATCATCGTTGAGATTCCTTTTGGCACGCCTAGCAGTCATGTCTACTTTACTGGTGGTAGGACCTCTTGTGAGTCCGCGCGGGTAGGTACCACCACCCCGCTTATTTCTGTCGTGAAGCGGTAATACGTTTCGGTTTGAAGGGCGGGGCAGCCGTTATAACTATACTGAGACCTTAGAACTTATATCTCAAGGTGGGTGGCGCATTTACGTTGTAGATGTCTATGGGCTCTAGTAACCACTTAACATCAGGTGAGCTGTGAGCTCGTCCACCCGTCTAAGCAATAAAAAAAAGTCTTTTGTAAGGGTAGAATAGCCATTAACAATAAGGACTTCAACTTCATATCTCGAGATAACATTAGCTCAGATGTGAACACGCATCTACAAAGATAAAAATAAAAAAAAGGATTAATTGTTCATGATAATCATAATAAGCCAATATTACAACAATGTCGTATGGTATTATGTGCGGTTAGGTAGGAAGGAAATTGTGTTCTTTCTATGTTGGTAACACCATGCTGCCTTTCTTTTACAAAGCAATTCGATAATTCCTTGCTACACTGGAATAGTTTTCATCCTAATAAGTCAAAAGGTGAGTGGAAGTTTACTGAAGTGGAACAAATCGCTTGGAACCTCGGAATCTGGAGTAATTTTGGATCTCTATGTCTGCAGAATTGTTTGAGCTGATCTCACCGATAATCTTTGATCGTCTTAGCACTAGCCATCAAAGAAGATTTCCACAAAGTGCATTTGCCGATATTATCTAGGTACGTAGCATCTGACTTTGGAATCAACTTATCTTTACTGAATTTCTTGAGTCCTTTTTCAGAAAAGGTTTGCATAGCGTCGTTAGCAGAAGCTCTGTTATAAGTTTGAACATTATTATGGTTCTATTGTCAAACACTATTATAATTCGATAATATAATCATAGTATTCGCCAAAACTGCACTATAGATCAATAATTAAAGACAAACAATATTAATCTATTTTCAATTCGACCACAGACTTTAAACAATAACAAAAGTTGGGAAACTTTTGACAGTAAACAAAGAGTATATTTTTATGTATGTGTTGTGTCAAATACATGGTAGTGTGTGTAATGTTTTCTTTATTGATTTAAAGTATCTTTTATGCATTATTTTTCAAAAATATGCACTCGTTCTCTATAAGTGAGAGAAATTTCATACTCCCCCGTCCGCGCAATTTTCGTAAAAAGGGGTATAAAGTTTTTGCTTCACGTATTAATATATAGATAAGTAACTCAATAGTAAGTAACAAGTAACTCAAGCAATAAATTTTACTTTACCCTCGGGTGCTTTTAAAAATATATTGAAATTTATAATAACAACACACAATTCCCTGTTAATTTGGCGACGTGCCCGCAACGTTGCCTTTTTTATTTACCAAAGCAATTAACTCTGACGCGCTTCGTCACCGAGAGCCAGGGTTTTAATTATTTCCCATCCATCTACATTTATGCGGCTGGTCGGGAAGTGTGGGTAAAAATTCTGGTATGATTATTTTTTGCCTCACACCATCGGGCTTCGGAAAGATTGTGTGGCTATTTCGACCTATGGTGTCGAAATTGGATCATGTCGTCCTATCTTTTATCGCGCATGCTTTAGATAGATTTAATCGCTTCCAAGCTGATTTAAATCTGGTGGGAGGACCTCTTGTGAGTCCGCACGGGTAGGTACCACCACCCTGCCTATTTCAACCGTGAAGCAGTAATGCGTTTCGGTTTGAAGGGTAGGGCAGCCGTTGTAACTATACTGAGACCTTAGAACTTATATCTCAAGGTGCGTGGCGCATTTACGTTGTAGATGTCTATGGGCTCCAGTTACCACTTAAAACCAGGTGGGCTGTGAGCTCGTCCACTCATCTAAGCAATAAAAAAAATAAAATAAAAAAAAAAGATTTAAATATAACATTGTTTGTTAATTTTTTTTAGTACGATCAAGTTTAGTTTGATTTAAAATTTTCGTTCGGATATCCAAGCGTTTGAAACTCCCGTGACTGTGTAGATAACACACGCCGTGTACACGTACCGAATGGTGCATATATGCCGGGATTCTAGTTCAGCAAGTAACATTTTATCTACATGAAAACGTATCTAGAACGTGGCTATGGTAAAAATTCAGCAACATTTTCGACCAAATTTACACACTGGGTTTTGTAATCTATATATCGTAATCTATATACGTGAAGCAAAAACTTTGTAGCCCTTTTTACGAAATTCACGCGGACGGAGAAGTATGCTATTTCCCACACTTATAGAGAAGGAGTGCAGAATGCTAGTTAGCTAGAATACTTTTCTTTAAATTGTGCATTAAAAATACATTAAATCAATAAAAAACATTACACACCCTACCACGTATTTGACACACACACGCATATACACTCTTTTGTTTATTGTTTAAAGTCTGTGGTCTAATTGAGAATAGATTAATATTGTTTGTCTTTAACATTATTTGTTTATAGTGTAACCTTGACGAAATCTGTGATTGTAGAAGTGTTATATAGTCTGACATTAGAACGACAATAATTTTCAATCTTATGATTTAAATTAATTATGGTCGAATTTCGGCCACCACTAGTTTTAATTAATTGGTCGTGGTAGCACCAGCTTGTCTAGCTCGGATGTGTTAATAAGGATAGGAGGATAAGACAACCGTCTGTACAATTGATATTTTCACCTTAGGTCTTAATATGAGTGCGCCCATTCACGTTAAGGCATCTAAAAACACTGATAAATACTAAAATACTTATTTTTATTACGTGTTTCCCGTCTTCTATTCAACTTCTGTATTCTATTAGTACATGGTTTCAATAGTACGCTGTAACAAAAGTTTACTTCGAAGTACTCAGTCCTTAAAATCGAAAACATAAAAATGAATCTTGAAAAAGCAAATAAAATGGAACCACTGAATTTCGAGACTCGAATACTGTAGCAGCACTTCATCATGCGAAGCCGACAATTCGCAGACTCGTAAATAAAAATAAAACTTTTTACTACTGCCTTTAAAAATTTAAATAGGCAATACAAGGTCCCAAGACGCTGCGAAAATCGCGTGCGGTCCTTCATCCTAAATCCGAGGATTACCCATCCTTGACCGACTTCCCCCACGTCGATCCCCTCATCCCATTCCTCCACATTCGGCCCCCCCCTACAAGACTCGATTCGTGTTGGTTAATCTTAGATCATGTTTTTAACGGCTGCCTATCTGAGTTAATACTCTTGTTATGTAAACTGATTGAAAAAACTGATTATATGTTTTCGGATTTTTATTATTCCCTCCATTATTTTGCCACGAAGTGCCACTTTAAAATGTACTTTATCTGTTTTATCTTAGGTAAGAAGCAGATGCGCGTAAATTGTGTGCTGCATTTAGTTGGTGAGCCTACTTTTTTTTAATATTGTTTATTATATTTTTTTACTAGCTTTAAAAAAGGGATTACAAATCGTTGTTTTCAAATAATCAAGTTATCATTTTTAATGTCGTGAATATAGTACTTCAGTGCAGGCAACACAGGAGCGGTCGTTATGACAAATTTTGCGTGAGGCCTACGTCCAATGAACATTTGTGCACTAATGAGGATGACGGTGACTGTGTAAATAATGCTGTTTTGACCATATTTTTAAAATAATATTAATACTATAATATATTGGCATAAAAAAAGACGGAACCTACGGATTCGTAGCAAGATCGTAGCGCAGCGTAGCACAGATTAGCGTATATTCGTAGCGCCTGACTATTCTATTACTAAAATGTAGCTCCTAAAATCTGGATGATGTAATTCGGCTAGTTTGACTACATTTTTCAGATATCAACTGAGATATGTGAGTGATTATCGGAACTGATTATGGAAACTCATAGCCGGTCATCGTTCTCGTCGAACCTGTCGCTGGCGACGAAGGGCTCGGCGAGTAAATGAACCCACAGATACAGCACACCACAGTTTCTCGCCAGATCTTCTCAGTGGGTCGCGTTCCCGATCCGGTGGTAGATTCTGCGAAGCACTGCTCTTACTAGGGTTAGTGTTAGCAACGCAGACAGGTTTGAGCCCCGTGAGCTCACTTACTCATTCTGCGAATCTAGTATAACTCTTGGGAGTCCGCGCGGGTAGATACCACCACCCTGCCTATTTCTACCGTGAAGCAGTAATTTGTTTCGGTTTGAAGGGTGGGGCAGCCGTTGTGACTATACTGAGACCTTAGAACTTATATCTCAAGGTGTGTGGCGCATTTACGTAGTAAATGTCTATGGGCTCCAGTAACCACTTAACACCAGGTGGGCTGTGAGCTCGTCCACACGTCTAAGCAATAAAAAAAAATTTCGCAGACTTCAAGATTTCCAATTAAATTGAATATTTACACACTAATCAAGGACTAATGACTGTACAAGAATTTCATAGCTTTGCCCTGATATTCTGAGCAGAATACACAATATCAAATTTAACTTCCTAAGGAAATTAAACAAACAGTATAAGACTTTCTTATCTAACATTGTTTCGGTTTATACCGTACTGAGTCAACATCTGCGGGAGACGGTAACCATTTGGCAATATTTACGTAAGCGCCACGTGAGCTCGCTTACGGCGCTAATTAACCGTCCTTTGCCTAATGAGTAAGACACCCGATGTACTTGTATCGATCGATGCGACTATACAATGGTTCGAATTTAACACATATTGGTATTTTAAACCCACTTAACTAACGTACTTGCGATAAAGTAAAAATATCGCATATTCAAAAAGAAATTCGCATAAAAAACGGTGCTAATTAACCGTCCTTTGCCTAATGAGTAAGACACCCGATGCACTTGTATCGATCGATGCGACTATACAATAGCTCGAATTTTCGAACACATATTGGTATTTTAAACCCACCTAACTAACATACTCACGATAAAGCAAAAACATCATATATTAAAAATTAAATTTGCATAAAAAAAACATATTTTTTTACAAAAATCTTTCGACATAAACAAAATGAAAGACTCTACAGATAAAAAATATATATTTCCTTCACTGCTCGCGAACGTATGACAACCGGGAAGGCTAGAAAATCGAATAAGCTCCGCTGGAGCAAGATATGTTAGAGACAAGATGTAAATAAAACGTCTGTTACCGAATTCAGTTGTGGGTAATAGACTGAATTAGGTTACGTCCCGTTTGCTTTTTAGCGCTCTGTACTAAAATATGTTTTTACGGTTAGTTTTTTCTAACTTTGATGACATAAAACGCTACTTTTTGTCACGATTTCGGCTCAGTGTGCAACTAAAGTGTAAATGCAAGATTTATTTGAAATTATTTTTAACGTGATTCACGTTTCCGTGAGACCTCTACACATCGATTAAATATAAACAGATAAATATGTCGGAGATACCGCATTATTAAGACCATCGTCAGACATCATAGGGGCGAATAGTAAGGTGATCGAGTTAAGAGAAATATTGAGTACACAAAACACGTTTGTTGTCTTTGAACAATTTAGATATCTTCTCTTGGCGTTAGCAAACGAAAACGAATGACAGTTTTTAGGACGGAGGCACCGCTCTTCAAGAAGGCTGGTTGGTAAGTGTGATGGCGTCTACGCGCCTCCATCGGCTAGGCTCTGTCGTAGCATGTAGCTAGCTGAGTTCCGACGACATTACGATCGTGTCGTCACCTCTAGGGAATCGTGCTGCATTTCGTTTAGCTACCAAACTAATGACCGTCTCCGACAAATATAATTTATTGGGAACAAATCACGCACGGTCCCAAATTATGATTCCCGGTATTATGGGAACGAAAGACTGACACCCATAGTTTAATTATATACGAACAGGTTGACGGGAGAAGATCACGCGGACGCTCACCTACCCGCTGGTCTGATCTGATAAAGACGGTCACCGGCCTGCCAATAGCCGAGGCTATAAAGACCGCCGAGGAGGAAGACATGGGAAAGCATTGTCCATCGAGTGGTCAACGTTTCAAATTAGACACGATCTTCAGCAATGAAGATACCGACTCAGAAGAAGAAGAATTAGATACACATGTTGATAATAAACACCCAGACAAAGAACAAACAAACATGTTCATCGCCCAAATGTTTGCCCGATGTGGGAATCAAACCTATGACCGTCGGCGCAACAGTCAGTAGCTCTAACTACTACATACCGAGCCACTTGATCAAATGATATATAATACAAAATACGAGGTCATTTGTCAAATTGGGACACAATTGTGTTGTGGACTCTACGAGCTTAGCCCACTGAGTTTCTCGCCGGATCTTCTCAGTAGGTCGCCTTTCCCATCGGTGGTAGATTCTGCGCAACTCAGCTAGGGCCAGTGTTAGCAATACTACCGGTTTGAGCCCCGTAAGCTCACCTACTCGCCCGGTTACGCTGACATAGCCTCTCAAGGCTATCAGCTTAGGTAAGAAAAAAAAATTGGCGATCGCGTAGCAAATTTTACCATTTCACCACATTACACTTTAACTTTACGCTCAAAAACCGCAGACAGAATTTCTTAAGCTTAAAATTTAATCCAGTCGATAGTAGCTATTAGAATATCTTTGCAATTAAGTGGAGATAACTGTTGCAACACTAAACTTATATTGAAGGTAATATCGTTAGAGACAGTTAACGAAGTCGGGCTGGAACATTTGTATCATTATGTTAATCGCGGAATTTGTTCATTTAAGCTCTGCGGATATACATAATCAAATATTCATTTCAACACTATAGGTAGTGTTTGGTTGTAAATATTATTATGTGATAGCCTCATCTTTCCTCTGTAGCTCTTTGTAAGCCCCTTACCGCTGGATAGGGAAATTTTACGTAATTTTATCAGGATACCTTCCAATTTGGGACGTGAAACGTCTTTGTTACGAGACCTCCACCTCCAATCTAGGATAGCGAGTCATTTCAATGTCTCAAAACTCATGTAATTAATTACTTAACACTAGATGATTTACTTCATTTATACGCAATAATATATGATGTCAATTAGACATTAGAATATATTTCACAAAGATAATTAATTATTATTTAAATAATTATCCTTTTTTTTTTTTTTTTTTCGGCTAGAGGGCCGAACCTCCTACGAGGTCCCCGCGCAAAAGGGGCGCGCGGGGTATGTGAGACTCAACGATCTGCATGGTGTTGTGAGCAGACCGCGGGCCCAAGGATTTTAGGACCCACCCACTAAACGACTCCCCTGCACTCTTACACCCGACGTCCGATCCCCTCCGAGGTCAGAACCCGGATGAGGTAGGGGGGCTACCGCGGTCAACACTACAACCAGACGGCGCGGCTCACCCCAAGGACGCCCAGCCGACGGAGCCTTCGAGGCGAATCGAAGGCTCTGAAACGTCGGCCGTCTCGGTACGGCAGCCCGTCGGGCCGCCCAGACGGTGCCGCTGGTGTCCCGGAATACCCCGCTGGACCAGAACCAGCCTGCCGGGTCGGGACGCGATACACCGTCATAGTTAGGATTTTTGATAAATTTACTTATTTTAGGCACCGGTAAAACTGAAATATTAGCACCTGTGTCCACCAAAAAATTTATCCACTATTGTAGTCCATCACACACAAACGGCGGCATCCTAAAATGGTACTAGCTTCCGCCCGCGACCGTACCACGCCTAGTTTTCCGAACTTGGTTTCCATGCACATGGTTGGACGCATTTCTGAGCATTCTGACGGAACTTGTAATGGTAGTAACATAACCAGTTGGGGTTTGTGGGGTACGGCGTCTCGATGAAGATCGTGAGCC